>CM034534.1:1140849-1210539 GCA_020002185.1 Paraescarpia echinospica | reverse complement strand
CACTCTACGTTTATGTTGTGGAGGTACATATGATGTCACTCTACGTTCATGTTGTGGAGGTACATATGCTGTCACTCTACGTTTATGTTGTGGAGGTACATATGATGTCACTCTACGTTCATGTTGTGGAGGTACATATGCTGTCACTCTACGTTTATGTTGTGGAGGTACATATGCTGTCACTCTACGTTCATGTTGTGGAGGTACATATGCTGTCACTCTACGTTCATGTTGTGGAGGTACATATGCTGTCACTCTACGTTCATGTTGTGGAGGTACATATGCTGTCACTCTACGTTTATGTTGTGGAGGTACATATGATGTCACTCTACGTTCATGTTGTGGAGGTACATATGCTGTCACTCTACGTTCATGTTGTGGAGGTACATATGCTGTCACTCTACGTTTATGTTGTGGAGGTACATATGCTGTCACTCTACGTTTATGTTGTGGAGGTACATATGCTGTCACTCTACGTTCATGTTGTGGAGGTACATATGCTGTCACTCTACGTTCATGTTGTGGAGGTACATATGCTGTCACTCTACGTTCATGTTGTGGAGGTACATATGCTGTCACTCTACGTTCATGTTGTGGAGGTACATATGCTGTCACTCTACGTTCATGTTGTGGAGGTACATATGCTGTCACTCTACGTTCATGTTGTGGAGGTACATATGCTGTCACTCTACGTTTATGTTGTGGAGGTACATATGCTGTCACTCTACGTTCATGTTGTGGAGGTACATATGCTGTCACTCTACGTTCATGTTGTGGAGGTACATATGCTGTCACTCTACGTTTATGTTGTGGAGGTACATATGCTGTCACTCTACGTTTATGTTGTGGAGGTACATATGCTGTCACTCTACGTTCATGTTGTGGAGGTACATATGCTGTCACTCTACGTTCATGTTGTGGAGGTACATATGCTGTCACTCTACGTTCATGTTGTGGAGGTACATATGCTGTCACTCTACGTTCATGTTGTGGAGGTACATATGCTGTCACTCTACGTTCATGTTGTGGAGGTACATATGCTGTCACTCTACGTTCATGTTGTGGAGGTACATATGCTGTCACTCTACGTTCATGTTGTGGAGGTACATATGCTGTCACTCTACGTTCATGTTGTGGAGGTACATATGCTGTAATTTATTCTCACACATTTTTGCTGATGCAGTAAGTACATTGTGTTATAAATGCACTCGTAATATTCTCTTTTATAAAATGTATTTGTATAATGCTCAGGATACAGCTTGTGCAGCTCTTGCACAGTGTTATTTATTTTATTCTAAATCTAGTCTTGACTACTCTGATATATGTCACACACGGAGTATTTCTTAACATTCACATATGCACAGGAAATAAATACACCCAATTTCACTCTTTTGTAAAACTGCACTGCAGGAATCTTCACAAATACCCTTTCTGATCATCAACCTTACTTCCTAATCATGAATATCAACGTAAAATCCAAACCTCCAAAATTTGTTCGAGTAAATCTACAAAATAAGGCAGCTATGCATAATGTTAAACTTGAGATAAATTCGGATGCAATGTATAACAAACTAAACAAATCTCCTACGGCTGACCCCAATTTAAATTATAACATAATACACGAACAAATTATGCATGCTAAGAATAAGCATATGCCTGTTAAAATCATGAAATATAATAAATACAAACATAAGCATTCAACCTGGATAACACACGGTCTTCTAAAATCAATCAAATATCGAGACTCGCTTTATAAGAAATAAAAAATGTCTAATCCAAATTTACCTAAGTACGAAGTCCTTCTAACTAACCTAAAAACATTTAACTCAATATTAAAGAAAAATATTCGTACTGCCAAACAAATGTACTTTGAGTCACGCTTTAACCGATATAAAGATGACATCAGAAATACATGGAAAACCATAAATGAATTTATCTCCAAAAACAATTCAAACAACACTGTTTTGTTTAAAAGTAACAGCATAACTATAACAGATAAAACGGTTATTGCAAACCAATTTAAAAACTTTTTTACAAGTATAGGTCAGTCGACAGCACAAGACATTCATTATAATGGAAATAAGGATTATAATTACTACTTAAATGATAATGTCCATTCCGTTTTCAGTCTATTAAATGTTGAAGAAGAAATAGTCAAGAAAACCATTGAAAGCCTTCCCAATAAAAACAGTAGTGGCTGTGACGGTATTTCCTGTAAACTTTTGAAAATAATTGAACCCTCCATCATCAAACCATTAACCCTGGTAATAAATCAAGTAATAAATACTGGTATATTTCCCGATACACTTAAACTCGCTAAAGTAATTCCTATTTTTAAGAAAGATGACCCATCTGATTTTAAAAATTATAGACCCATATCTCTTCTTCCAACAATTTCAAAAGTGATAGAGAAAATAATATCTAGTCAACTAACAGCATACTTTAATGATTCTGATCTATTTGTTAAAAATCAATATGGTTTTAGAAAAAAACTCTACCGAGTATGCATCACTTGAACTAATAGATAGAATAATTACACAAATTGATAAAAATTATGTTCCTTTCAGTATTTTTCTTGACCTCTCTAAGGCCTTCGATACAATTGATCACTCGATACTATTAACTAAACTAAGATATTATGGATTACAGGGTCCTACCCTGAATCTGTTTAATAGCTACTTAAGCAATAGAAGACAATACACCGAATTTCAAAATGAAAGTTCTGATATCCTACCTATCACAATTGGTGTACCACAAGGATCTATTCTTGGTCCCCTATTATTCATAATATACATTAATGATTTTCCTAAAGCTAGCGAAATGTTTAACTTTATTATGTATGCCGACGATACCACCTTATTTAGCACCAATTATTTTCAAGGTAACTCCCCAAATAGAAATATAGAATCGGCAATAAATGATGAACTCCTTAAAATAATTGAATGGTTAAACATTAATAAATTATCATTAAGCAGAAACAAATCCAAATATATGATTTTTCACATGCAAAATAAAGCTGTCGATAACTTTACGCTCAATATAAATGGTACAAACATTGAAAGAGTAGATGAAATTAATTTTTTAGGACTTACTTTAGATACAAATTTAAATTGGAATAAACATATTGAAAAGTATCAAACAAGTGTTCCAAAACAGTCGGCATCTTAAACAGACTAAAATATGTCTTTCCCCTAGAAATTAAAATTATCTTATATAATACGTTATTTTTATCACAAATCAACTATTGTATTATGGTGTGGGGATACCAAGGTAGTCGAATGTTAAAAATACAAAAGAAAGCTATGAGAATTTTATCTATAAGTAAATATAATTCACACTCTGAGCCACTTTTCAAAAAATTGAATATCTTAAAAATTGATGACATTTAAAAATTACATGAACTTAAATTTTATTATAAATACGTACATCATGACCTCCCTGCTTACCTATTAAATTGGAAAATAATTACAAATGCTTACGTACACAATTACAACACAAGGAAAAAACAGAATTACACCCTTTCAGAACAAAACATGAATTTGCCAAAAGATGTCTTAGATACAGTTTGCCACATGTCATAAACAATACCTCAAAGCTAGTCACAGAGAAGATTGGAACACAGCTTCAGAAGTTTTGGTAATTATGCAAAAAACAATTGATTAGAAAAATACGTTGATACGTGTACAATATTAAACTGCTATACATGCTATCATAGTCATTAAAACTATTAATGCATGTGATATGTATGGGTATGTATTGTATATATATATATATAAATCAGCATATGGATATTGTATTTGTGCATACACACATACATATCAAGTATATTGAAGTGTACTATTGACAACTAGTATTTGTTTATTTTACCATACCTTTTAATACTCCAATACATGCATATATGCACTCTAGTAGCTCTGTTTCTTTTCTTTTCCTGCACTTTTACATTTACATTTGCACTTCCTTTCGGTAAATTTGAGTTGAAACAAATTATTCTTGTGGCTCCTATGAGAGCGACTGTTATTGTCTTAATAGGAGTCACAGACCCCATCTAATTTGAAATTACACTGCACTTGTATATATATGCCTGTTCATGTTACGTTAATTTGATATTATACACATATTGCAATTGGGTCTAAATAAAACTTTCTTGTTCTTTCTTGTTCTATGAAATACGAATTATAGGCATATATAGCATCGTCCCATATAGCTCGAAGCCGATGTTTGGTAATATTCAAGAATTATTAGTTGACCGTGTATACATTCCATATAGAATACCGGTTTGGCTGAATAAAAAAACGGTTTCAAAACCGTACAGTAAAACCGGTTCACAGGTATATGGTGCACCACTCTAGTGACGACAATTAATGAGCCACAGCCAGGTGTCTAAAGGGTCGCTTTAGAGCTGGTCCTAAGGACACACTTGTTGCTGCACAGCTTGCCTGTGTTCAAGTGTTGTTGACATCAGTGCACTTGGCACTCACAGTCAGATCAAGCAATGCGTCATACCACTCGCTGTTTCAAATAGGAAACAGCAAACATAGGTTCATGATTAGTTTAAACTACGCAGATACGATTATTCCACAAGTACAGTATGAGGCACTTAGTCATCTTATAATAACGACCAGTAATAGCACATGCTTTATTCATGTGAACCCCTTCAGGGTGCGGACTATCCACAGTCCAGTGGTGTGAACCCCTTCAGGGTGCGGACTGTCCACAGTCCAGTGGTGTGATCCCCTTCAGGGTGCGGACTGTCCACAGTCCAGTGGTGTGATCCCCTTCAGTGCACGGACTGTCCACAGTCCAGTGGTGTGAAACCCTTCAGGGTGCGGACTGTCCACAGTCCAGTGGTGTGATCCCCTTCAGTGCACGGACTGTCCACAGTCCAGTGGTGTGAACCCCTTCAGGGTGCGGACTATCCACAGTCCAGTGGTGTGAACCCCTTCAGGGTGCGGACTGTCCACAGTCCAGTGGTGTGATCCCCTTCAGGGTGCGGACTGTCCACAGTCCAGTGGTGTGATCCCCTTCAGTGCACGGACTGTCCACAGTCCAGTGGTGTGAAACCCTTCAGTGTGCGGACTGTCCACAGTCCAGTGGTGTGATCCCCTTCAGTGCATGGACTGTCCACAGTCCAGTGGTGTGAACCCCTTCAGGGTGCGGACTGTCCACAGTCCAGTGGTGTGATCCCCTTCAGTGCACGGACTGTCCACAGTCCAGTGTTGTGAACCCCTTCAGTGCGCGGACTGTCCACAGTCCAGTGGTGTGAAACCCTTCAGTGCGCGGACTGTCCACAGTCCAGTGGTGTGAACCCCTTCAGTGCACGGACTGTGGGCAATCGAAGTGGTGTGAACCTTCGGTGTCTTGGACTGTCAGCAGTCAGTGGTGTGATCCCTTCGGTCGCGGCGGACTGTCCACGGTCAGTGGTTGAACCCCTTCGGTCTTGACTGTCCCACAGTCCAGTGGTGTGATCCTTCAGTGCGGACTGTCCACGGTCAGTGGTGTGTGAACCTTCAGTGCGCTGACTGTGGAAGCAATCAAGTGGTGTGAACCTTCAGTGTCGCGGACTGTCCACAGTCCAGTGGTGTGATCCCCTTCAGTGCGCGGACTGTCCACAGTCCAGTGGTGTGAACCCCTTCAGTGCGCGGACTGTCGACAATCAAGTGGTGTGAACCCCTTCAGTGTGCAGACTGTCCACAGTCCAGTGTTGTGAACCCCTTCAGTGCATGGACTGTCCACAGTCCAGTGGTGTGAACCCCTTCAGTGTGCGGACTGTCCACAGTCCAGTGTTGTGAACCCCTTCAGTGCGCGGACTGTCCACAGTCCAGTGGTGTGAACCCCTTCAGTGTGCGGACTGTCCACAGTCCAGTGGTGTGAACCCCTTCAGTGCGCGGACTGTCACGGTCCAGTGGTGTGAACCCTTCAGTCTTGGCGGACTGTCACAGTCAGTAGGTGTGAACGCTTCGGTGTGGGGACTGTCCACGGTCAGTGGTGTGAACCCTTCAGTGCGGCGGACTGTGGGCAATCAAGTGGTGTGAACCCTTCAGTGTGCAGACTGTCCGCACTCCAGTGTTGTGAACCCCTTCGATGCTGGCGGACTGTCCACGGTCAGTTGTATGAACCTTCAGTGGGACATCACGGTCAGTGTTGTGAACCCCTTCAGTCTTGCCGGACTGTCCACAGTCCAGTGGTGTGACGCTTCAGTCGCGGACTGTCCACGGTCAGTGAGGTATGAACCTTCAGTGCGCGGACTGTCCACAGTCAGTGTTGTGAACCTTCAGTCGCCGGACTGTCCACAGTCAGTGGTATGAACCCCTTCAGTGCACGGACTGTCCACAGTCCAGTGTTGTGAACCCCTTCAGTGCGCGGACTGTCCACACTCCAGTGTTGTGAACCCCTTCAGTGTGCGGACTGTCCACAGTCCAGTGGTGTGAACCCTTTCAGTGTGCGGACTGTCCACAGTCCAGTGGTGTGAAACCCTTCAGTGCGCGGACTGTCCACAGTCCAGTGGTGTGAACCCCTTCAGTGCGCGGACTGTCCGCAGTCCAGTGGTGTGAAACCCTTCAGTGCACGGACTGTACACAGTCCAGTGGTGTGAACCCCTTCAGTGCGCGGACTGTCCACAGTCCAGTGGTGTGAACCCCTTCAGTGTGCGGACTGTCCACAGTCCAGTGGTGTGAACCCCTTCAGTGCGCGGACTGTCCGCAGTCCAGTGGTGTGATCCCCTTCAGTGCGCGGACTGTCCACAGTCCAGTGGTGTGAACCCCTTCAGTGCGCGGACTGTCCACAGTCCAGTGGTGTGATCCCCTTCAGTGCGCGGACTGTCCACAGTCCAGTGGTGTGAACCCCTTCAGTGCGCTGACTGTCGACAATCAAGTGGTGTGAACCCCTTCAGTGTGCGGACTGTCCACAGTCCAGTGGTGTGATACCCTTCAGTGCACGGACTGTCCACAGTCCAGTGGTGTGAACCCCTTCAGTGTGCGGACTGTCCACAGTCCAGTGGTGTGATACCCTTCAGTGCACGGACTGTCCACAGTCCAGTGGTGTGAACCCCTTCAGTGCGCGGACTGTCGACAATCAAGTGGTGTGAACCCCTTCAGTGTGCAGACTGTCCACAGTCCAGTGTTGTGAACCCCTTCAGTGCATGGACTGTCCACAGTCCAGTGGTGTGAACCCCTTCAGTGTGCGGACTGTCCACAGTCCAGTGTTGTGAACCCCTTCAGTGCGCGGACTGTCCACAGTCCAGTGGTGTGAACCCTTTCAGTGTGCGGACTGTCCACAGTCCAGTGGTGTGAAACCCTTCAGTGCGCGGACTGTCCACAGTCCAGTGGTGTGAACCCCTTCAGTGCGCGGACTGTCCACAGTCCAGTGGTGTGAACCCCTTCAGTGTGCGGACTGTCCACAGTCCAGTGGTGTGAACCCCTTCAGTGCGCGGACTGTCGACAATCAAGTGGTGTGAACCCCTTCAGTGTGCAGACTGTCCACACTCCAGTGTTGTGAACCCCTTCAGTGCGCGGACTGTCCACAGTCCAGTGGTATGAACCCCTTCAGTGCACGGACTGTCCACAGTCCAGTGTTGTGAACCCCTTCAGTGCGCGGACTGTCCACAGTCCAGTGGTGTGAACCCCTTCAGTGCGCGGACTGTCCACAGTCCAGTGGTATGAACCCCTTCAGTGCACGGACTGTCCACAGTCCAGTGTTGTGAACCCCTTCAGTGCGCGGACTGTCCACAGTCCAGTGGTATGAACCCCTTCAGTGCACGGACTGTCCACAGTCCAGTGTTGTGAACCCCTTCAGTGCGCGGACTGTCCACACTCCAGTGTTGTGAACCCCTTCAGTGTGCGGACTGTCCACAGTCCAGTGGTGTGAACCCTTTCAGTGTGCGGACTGTCCACAGTCCAGTGGTGTGAAACCCTTCAGTGCGCGGACTGTCCACAGTCCAGTGGTGTGAACCCCTTCAGTGCGCGGACTGTCCGCAGTCCAGTGGTGTGAAACCCTTCAGTGCACGGACTGTACACAGTCCAGTGGTGTGAACCCCTTCAGTGCGCGGACTGTCCACAGTCCAGTGGTGTGAACCCCTTCAGTGTGCGGACTGTCCACAGTCCAGTGGTGTGAACCCCTTCAGTGCGCGGACTGTCCGCAGTCCAGTGGTGTGATCCCCTTCAGTGCGCGGACTGTCCACAGTCCAGTGGTGTGAACCCCTTCAGTGCGCGGACTGTCCACAGTCCAGTGGTGTGATCCCCTTCAGTGCGCGGACTGTCCACAGTCCAGTGGTGTGAACCCCTTCAGTGCGCTGTGTCGCGGACTGTCCACAGTCCAGTGGTGTGATACCCTTCAGTGCACGGACTGTCCACAGTCCAGTGGTGTGAACCCCTTCAGTGCGCGGACTGTCGACAATCAAGTGGTGTGAACCCCTTCAGTGTGCAGACTGTCCACAGTCCAGTGTTGTGAACCCCTTCAGTGCATGGACTGTCCACAGTCCAGTGGTGTGAACCCCTTCAGTGTGCGGACTGTCCACAGTCCAGTGTTGTGAACCCCTTCAGTGCGCGGACTGTCCACAGTCCAGTGGTGTGAACCCCTTCAGTGTGCGGACTGTCCACAGTCCAGTGGTGTGAAACCCTTCAGTGCGCGGACTGTCCACAGTCCAGTGGTGTGAACCCCTTCAGTGCGCGGACTGTCCACAGTCCAGTGGTGTGAACCCCTTCAGTGTGCGGACTGTCCACAGTCCAGTGGTGTGAACCCCTTCAGTGCGCGGACTGTCGACAATCAAGTGGTGTGAACCCCTTCAGTGTGCAGACTGTCCACAGTCCAGTGTTGTGAACCCCTTCAGTGTGCGGACTGTCCACAGTCCAGTGGTGTGAATCCCTTCAGTGTGCAGACTGTCCACAGTCCAGTGTTGTGAACCCCTTCAGTGCGCGGACTGTCCACAGTCCAGTGGTGTGAACCCCTTCAGTGTGCGGACTGTCCACAGTCCAGTGGTGTGAACCCCTTCAGTGCGCGGACTGTCCACAGTCCAGTGGTGTGAACCCCTTCAGTGCGCGGACTGTCCACACTCCAGTGTTGTGAACCCCTTCAGTGCGCGGACTGTCCACAGTCCAGTGGTGTGAACCCCTTCAGTGCGCGGACTGTCCACAGTCCAGTGGTGTGAACCCCTTCAGTGCGCGGACTGTCCACAGTCCAGTGGTGTGAACCCCTTCAGTGCGCGGACTGTCCACAGTCCAGTGGTGTGAACCCCTTCAGTGCGCGGACTGTCCACAGTCCAGTGGTGTGAACCCCTTCAGTGCGCGGACTGTCGACAGGCCAGTGGTGTGAACCCCTTCAGTGCACGGACTGTTCACAGTCCAGTGGTGTGAAACCCTTCAGTGCGCGGACAGTCCACAGTCCAGTGGTGTGAACCCCTTCAGTGTGCGGACTGTCGACAGTCCAGTGGTGTGAACCCCTTCAGTGCACGAACTGTCCACAGTCCCGTGGTGTGAACCCCTTCAGTGCGCGGACTGTCCACAGTCCAGTGGTGTGAACCCCTTCAGTGCGCGGACTGTCGACATGCCAGTGGTGTGAACCCCTTCAGTGCACGGACTGTTCACAGTCCAGTGGTGTGAAACCCTTCAGTGCGCGGACAGTCCACAGTCCAGTGGTGTGAACCCCTTCAGTGTGCGGACTGTCGACAGTCCAGTGGTGTGAACCCCTTCAATGCACGAACTGACCACAGTCCAGTGGTGTGAACCCCTTCAGTGTGCGGACTGTCGACAGTCAAGTGGTGTGAACCCCTTCAGTGTGCGGACTGACCACAGAACCAGTGGTGTAAAATTAGACATCAATAAAAAATAATAGTATACTAACAAATTTATGCAAACTAAAAACATAGCTGCATGTGTAGATGCCGGCAGCTGCATACTCAGCTACTTAAATACAATACTGTACATAGGTGATATTTCTATTGATATGTCATGTGTGTGTGTGTCTTCTAGGCCCAGCTTCAGGCTTCCATCCAACTACTTGAAGACTTCAAAGTAGGGAAACTGGCAGGACATGTGACAAACAAGGACTTGTGGCAGGCACAGAAGGTCAAACAGGTACTGTGGTTGTTCTCCTGCTAGTCCCTGACGTGATTAAGGCCAGTTTGCAGGTGTAATCAATTGTCCAGTTGATTAGGTGACACAACTATTCTCCTGTGTAAACTCTCTCATAGGCCTCATTACCAAGGTGCTTTTGTGGATTGTTTTACTGTACTCTGGGCTAGTTCTGATTCAAGTGACAATTGCCTGTTCGTTAGTCTAATTTTCTTAACTTGAGTAGCCAATTAATGACTGACAGTGAATAAATCCATTGAGACTTGTTGTTTAATAGCAACATAACATTCTAGCTCCAACACAAATCCCTTTAGGTTTTGAGAAAAAACATTTAATAAATGGGGCTTTTTTGACATTAACTTCTGATGTCGATTTTTTTATGAGAACAGCGAATCAGAAGCATCAGAATTGTGAGAGGGGTGTGCAGTCGGAGGGCATCTAATGTTTTCAAAGTCGCCAGTTAATACAAAACAGCTCTTTATTTCTAAAACTCATACAACTTCACATTTAGCCATACTGGCATAAACCCGCTCGAAGCGTAAGCCCCCAAACTCCCTACGTCATCAGTCATATTGTACTACCGGGAGTAGACCTCTATTTCTAGCTAACAACATTACAGGACAGACACATGGTTTTCTGCCCCCCTCCCAGTAATAGGTGGCATGGCGGCAACAATTTTTTCCAAAGCACCCCTGTCTTCAGATGTCATCATTTCAGCCGAGACAGCAGAGAGAAGCTGGAGGGGGTAAAATAACAGCAGTGGCGCCACATAACAAAATAACATTTTCAACAGCACTGTCCCCCCTCCGTGTTCAGATGTCATCAGTTCACAGCTGAGACAGCGCAAAAGCTGAAGTTACAGCGGCGCAGCGGCAACACATTTCAAACACCATCCCCCCCAGTCGAGCCAACCGAGACAGCCACAAGAAGAAGGAAGATGTGAAGATATGAGGCGCCGTGGCGGCAAAAAATGTTGAGTGATGCTAAACCTCTGGTGGCCCCCCAATATGAATTTCATTCCCGCGCCACTGATCAGAAGTGGTGACTTCACAATCTAGGTCACAGTTGTTCATGCTGTCAAGATTTGTCTTTCCTGTAAACAGCAACTTTTTCAATTTATCACAACACAATGTTGGCTAACCAATACAACAACTAATGTACGCTGTTCTTTATTCTATTGTTGACTGTCATTGATCTAATACAACAACTAATGTAGGCTGTTCTTTATTCTACTGTTGACTGTCATTGATCTAATACAACAACTAATGTACGCTGTTCTTTATTCTACTGTTGACTGTCATTGATCTAATACAACAACTAGTGTACGCTGTTCTTTATTCTACTGTTGACTCTCATTGATCTAATATAACAACTAGTGTAGGCTGTTCTTGATTCTACTGTTGACTGTCATTGATCTAATACAACAACTAGTGTAGGCTGTTCTTTATTCTACTGTTGACTCTCATTGATCTAATGCAACAACTAGTGTAGGCTGTTCTTTATTCTACTGTTGACTGTCATTGATCTAATACAACAACTAGTGTAGGCTGTTCTTTATTCTACTGTTGATTGCCATTGATCTAATACAACAACTAGTGTAGGCTGTTCTTTATTCTACTGTTGACTGTCATTGATCTAATTCAACAACTAGTGTAGGCTGTTCTTTATTCTACTGTTGACTGTCATTGATCTAATACAACAACTAGTGTAGGCTGTTCTTTATTCTACTGTTGACTCATTGATCTAATACAACAACTAGTGTACGCTGTTCTTTATTCTACTGTTGACTGTCATTGATCTAATACAACAACTAGTGTAGGCTGTTCTTTATTCTACTGTTGACTCTCATTGATCTAATATAACAACTAGTGTAGGCTGTTCTTTATTCTACTGTTGACTGTCATTGATCTAATACAACAACTAGTGTAGGCTGTTCTTTATTCTACTGTTGACTGTCATTGATCTAATACAACTAGTGTAGGCTGTTCTTTATTCTACTGTTGACTGCCATTGATCTAATACAACAACTAGTGTAGGCTGTTCTTTATTCTACTGTTGACTCTCATTGATCTAATACAACAACAATGTAGGCTGTTCTTTATTCTACTGTTGACTGCCATTGATCTAATAAAACAACTAGTGTAGGCTGTTCTTTATTCTACTGTTGACTGTCATTGATCTAATACAACAACTAGTGTAGGCTGTTCTTTATTCTACTGTTGACTCATTGATCTAATACAACAACTAGTGTACGCTGTTCTTTATTCTACTGTTGACTGTCATTGATCTAATACAACAACTAGTGTAGGCTGTACTTTATTCTACTGTTGACTGTCATTGATCTAATACAACAACTAGTGTAGGCTGTTCTTTATTCTACTGTTGACTGTCATTGATCTAATACAACAACTAGTGTAGGCTGTTCTTTATTCTACTGTTGACTCTCATTGATCTAATACAACAACTAGTGTAGGCTGTTCTTTATTCTACTGTTGACTCTCATTGATCTAATACAACAACTAGTGTAGGCTGTTCTTTATTCTACTGTTGACTCTCATTGATCTAATACAACAACTAGTGTAGGCTGTTCTTTATTCTACTGTTGACTCTCATTGATCTAATACAACAACTAGTGTAGGCTGTTCTTTATTCTACTGTTGATTGCCATTGATCTAATACAACAACTAGTGTAGGCTGTTCTTTATTCTACTGTTGACTCTCATTGATCTAATACAACAACTAGTGTAGGCTGTTCTTTATTCTACTGTTGACTCTCATTGATCTAATACAACAACTAGTGTAGGCTGTTCTTTATTCTACTGTTGACTCTCATTGATCTAATACAACAAATAGTGTAGGCTGTTCGTTATTCTACTGTTGACTGCCATTGATCCAATACAACAACTAGTGTAGGCTGTTCTTTATTCTACTGTTGACTCTCATTGATCTAATACAACAACTAATGTAGGCTGTTCGTTATTCTACTGTTGACTGTCATTGATCTAATACAACAACTAGTGTAGGCTGTTCTTTATTCTACTGTTGACTCTCATTGATCTAATACAACAACTAGTGTAGGCTGTTCTTTATTCTACTGTTGACTCTCATTGATCTAATACAACAAATAGTGTAGGCTGTTCGTTATTCTACTGTTGACTGCCATTGATCCAATACAACAACTAGTGTAGGCTGTTCTTTATTCTACTGTTGACTCTCATTGATCTAATACAACAACTAATGTAGGCTGTTCGTTATTCTACTGTTGACTGTCATTGATCTAATACAACAACTAGTGTAGGCTGTTCTTTATTCTACTGTTGACTCTCATTGATCTAATACAACAACTAGTGTAGGCTGTTCTTTATTCTACTGTTGACTGTCATTGATCTAATACAACAACTAGTGTAGGCTGTTCTTTACTCTACTGTTGACTCTCATTGATCTAATACAACAACTAGTGTAGGCTGTTCTTTATTCTACTGTTGACTGCCATTGATCTAATACAACAACTAGTGTAGGCTGTTCTTTATTCTACTGTTGATTGCCATTGATCTAATACAACAACTAGTGTAGGCTGTTCTTTATTCTACTGTTCATTGCCATTGATCTAATACAACAACTTGTGTAGGCTGTTCTTTATTCTACTGTTCATTGCCATTGATCTAATACAACAACTAGTGTAGGCTGTTCTTTATTCTACTGTTGACTGTCATTGATCTAATACAACTAGTGTAGGCTGTTCTTTATTCTACTGTTGACTGCCATTGATCTAATACAACAACTAGTGTAGGCTGTTCTTTATTCTACTGTTGACTCTCATTGATCTAATACAACAACAATGTAGGCTGTTCTTTATTCTACTGTTGACTGCCATTGATCTAATAAAACAACTAGTGTAGGCTGTTCTTTATTCTACTGTTGACTGTCATTGATCTAATACAACAACTAGTGTAGGCTGTTCTTTATTCTACTGTTGACTCATTGATCTAATACAACAACTAGTGTAGGCTGTTCTTTATTCTACTGTTGACTGTCATTGATCTAATACAACAACTAGTGTAGGCTGTTCTTTATTCTACTGTTGACTGTCATTGATCTAATACAACAACTAGTGTAGGCTGTTCTTTATTCTACTGTTGATTGTCATTGATCTAATACAACAACTAGTATAGGCTGTTCTTTATTCTACTGTTGACTGTCATTGATCTAATACAACAACTAGTGTAGGCTGTTCTTTATTCTACTGTTGACTGTCATTGATCTAATACAACAACTAGTGTACGCTGTTCTTTATTCTACTGTTGACTGTCATTGATCTAATACAACAACTAGTGTAGGCTGTTCTTTATTCTACTGTTGACTGTCATTGATCTAATACAACAACTAGTGTAGGCTGTTCTTTATTCTACTGTTGACTGTCATTGATCTAATACAACAACTAGTGTAGGCTGTTCTTTATTCTACTATTGACTCTCATTGATATAATACAACAACTAGTGTAGGCTGTTCTTTATTCTACTGTTGACTCTCATTGATCTAATACAACAACTAGTGTAGGCTGTTCTTTATTCTACTGTTGACTGCCATTGATCTAATACAACAACTAGTGTAGGCTGTTCTTTATTCTACTTTTGATTGCCATTGATCTAATACAACAACTAGTGTAGGCTGTTCTTTATTCTACTGTTGATTGCCATTGATCTAATACAACAACTAGTGTAGGCTGTTCTTTATTCTACTGTTGACTCTCATTGATCTAATACAACAACTAGTGTAGGCTGTTCTTTATTCTACTGTTGACTGTCATTGATCTAATACAACAACTAGTGTAGGCTGTTCTTTATTCTGCTGTTGATTGCCATTGATCTAATACAACAACTAGTGTAGGCTGTTCTTTATTCTACTGTTGAATGCCATTGATCTAATACAACAACTAGTGTAGGCTGTTCTTTATTCTACTGTTGACTGCCATTGATCTAATACAACAACTAGTGTAGGCTGTTCTTTATTCTACTGTTGATTGCCATTGATCTAATACAACAACTAGTGTAGGCTGTTCTTTATTCTACTGTTGATTGCCATTGATCTAATACAACAACTAGTGTAGGCTGTTCTTTATTCTACTGTTGATTGTCATTGATCTAAAACAACAACTAGTGTAGGCTGTTCTTTATTCTACTGTTGATTGTCATTGATCTAATACAACAACTAGTGGAGGCTGTTCTTTATTCTACTGTTGACTGTCATTGATCTAATACAACAACTAGTGTAGGCTGTTCTTTATTCTACTGTTGACTGTCATTGATCTAATACAACAACTAGTGTAGGCTGTTCTTTATTCTACTGTTGACTGTCATTGATCTAATACAACTAGTGTAGGCTGTTCTTTATTCTACTGTTGACTGCCATTGATCTAATACAACAACTAGTGTAGGCTGTTCTTTATTCTACTGTTGACTGTCATTGATATAATACAACAACTAGTGTAGGCTGTTCTTTATTCTACTGTTGACTGTCATTGATCTAATACAACATCTAGTGTAGGCTGTTCTTTATTCTACTGTTGACTCTCATTGATCTAATGCAACAACTAGTGTAGGCTGTTCTTTATTCTACTGTTGACTCTCATTGATCTAATACAACAACTAGTGTAGGCTGTTCTTTATTCTACTGTTGACTGTCATTGATCTAATACAACAACTAGTGTAGGCTGTTCTTTATTCTACTGTTGACTGTCATTGATCTAATACAACAACTAGTGTAGGCTGTTCTTTATTCTACTGTTGACTCTCATTGATCTAATACAACAACTAGTGTAGGCTGTTCTTTATTCTACTGTTGACTGTCATTGATCTAATACAACAACTAGTGTAGGCTGTTCTTTATTCTGCTGTTGATTGCCATTGATCTAATACAACAACTAGTGTAGGCTGTTCTTTATTCTACTGTTGAATGCCATTGATCTAATACAACAACTAGTGTAGGCTGTTCTTTATTCTACTGTTGACTGCCATTGATCTAATACAACAACTAGTGTAGGCTGTTCTTTATTCTACTGTTGACTCTCATTGATCTAATACAACAACAATGTAGGCTGTTCTTTATTCTACTGTTGACTGCCATTGATCTAATAAAACAACTAGTGTAGGCTGTTCTTTATTCTACTGTTGACTGTCATTGATCTAATACAACAACTAGTGTAGGCTGTTCTTTATTCTACTGTTGACTCATTGATCTAATACAACAACTAGTGTACGCTGTTCTTTATTCTACTGTTGACTGTCATTGATCTAATACAACAACTAGTGTAGGCTGTTCTTTATTCTACTGTTGACTGTCATTGATCTAATACAACAACTAGTGTAGGCTGTTCTTTATTCTACTGTTGACTGTCATTGATCTAATACAACAACTAGTGTAGGCTGTTCTTTATTCTACTGTTGACTGCCATTGATCTAATACAACAACTAGTGTAGGCTGTTCTTTATTCTACTGTTGACTGTCATTGATATAATACAACAACTAGTGTAGGCTGTTCTTTATTCTACGGTTGACTGTCATTGATCTAATACAACATCTAGTGTAGGCTGTTCTTTATTCTACTGTTGACTCTCATTGATCTAATACAACAACTAGTGTAGGCTGTTCTTTATTCTACTGTTGACTCTCATTGATCTAATACAACAACTAGTGTAGGCTGTTCTTTATTCTACTGTTGACTCTCATTCATCTAATATAACTAGTGTAGGCTGTTCTTTATTCTACTGTTGACTGCCATTGATCTAATACAACTAGTGTAGGCTGTTCTTTATTCTACTGTTGACTCTCATTGATCTAATACAACAACTAGTGTAGGCTGTTCTTTATTCTACTGTTGACTCATTGATCTAATACAACAACTAGTGTAGGCTGTTCTTTATTCTACTGTTGACTGTCATTGATCTAATACAACAACTAGTGTAGGCTGTTCTTTATTCTACTGTTGACTGTCATTGATCTAATACAACAACTAGTGTAGGCTGTTCTTTATTCTACTGTTGACTGCCATTGATCTAATACAACAACTAGTGTAGGCTGTTCTTTATTCTACTGTTGACTGCCATTGATCTAATACAACAACTAGTGTAGGCTGTTCTTTATTCTACTGTTGATTGCCATTGATCTAATACAACAACTAGTGTAGGCTGTTCTTTATTCTACTGTTCATTGCCATTGATCTAATACAACAACTAGTGTAGGCTGTTCTTTATTCTACTGTTCATTGCCATTGATCTAATACAACAACTAGTGTAGGCTGTTCTTTATTCTACTGTTCATTGCCATTGATCTAATACAACAACTAGTGTAGGCTGTTCTTTATTCTACTGTTGACTGTCATTGATCTAATACAACTAGTGTAGGCTGTTCTTTATTCTACTGTTGACTGTCATTGATCTAATACAACAACTAGTGTAGGCTGTTCTTTATTCTACTGTTGACTGTCATTGATCTAATACAACAACTAGTGTAGGCTGTTCTTTATTCTACTGTTGACTGTCATTGATCTAATACAACAACTAGTGTAGGCTGTTCTTTATTCTACTGTTGACTGCCATTGATCTAATACAACAACTAGTGTAGGCTGTTCTTTATTCTACTGTTGACTGTCATTGATCTAATACAACAACTAGTGTAGGCTGTTTTTTATTCTTGACTGCCATTGATCTAATACAACAACAATGTAGGCTGTTCTTTATTCTACTGTTGACTGCCATTGATCTAATACAACAACTAGTGTAGGCTGTTCTTTGTTCTACTGTTGACTGCCATTGATCTAATACAACAACTAGTGTAGGCTGTTCTTTATTCTACTGTTGACTCTCATTGATCTGATACAACAACTAGTGTAGGCTGTTCTTTATTCTACTGTTGACTGTCATTGATCTAATACAACAACTAATGTAGGCTGTTCTTTATTCTACTGTTGACTGTCATTGATCTAATACAACAACTAGTGTAGGCTGTTCTTTATTCTACTGTTGACTGTCATTGATCTAATACAACAACTAGTGAAGGCTGTTCTTTATTCTACTGTTGACTGTCATTGATCTAATACAACAACTAGTGTAGGCTGTTCTTTATTCTACTGTTGACTGTCATTGATCTAATACAACAACTAGTGTAGGCTGTTCTTTATTCTACTGTTGACTCTCATTGATCTAATACAACAACTAGTGTACGCTGTTCTTTATTCTACTGTTGACTCTCATTGATCTAATACAACAACTAGTGTAGGCTGTTCTTTATTCTACTGTTGACTCTCATTGATATAATACAACAACTAGTGTAGGCTGTTCTTTATTCTACTGTTGACTCTCATTGATCTAATACAACAACTAGTGTAGGCTGTTCTTTATTCTACTGTTGACTCTCATTGATCTAATACAACAAATAGTGTAGGCTGTTCGTTATTCTACTGTTGACTGCCATTGATCCAATACAACAACTAGTGTAGGCTGTTCTTTATTCTACTGTTGACTCTCATTGATCTAATACAACAACTAATGTAGGCTGTTCGTTATTCTACTGTTGACTGTCATTGATCTAATACAACAACTAGTGTAGGCTGTTCTTTATTCTACTGTTGACTCTCATTGATCTAATACAACAACTAGTGTAGGCTGTTCTTTATTCTACTGTTGACTGTCATTGATCTAATACAACAAATAGTGTAGGCTGTTCGTTATTCTACTGTTGACTGCCATTGATCCAATACAACAACTAGTGTAGGCTGTTCTTTATTCTACTGTTGACTCTCATTGATCTAATACAACAACTAATGTAGGCTGTTCGTTATTCTACTGTTGACTGTCATTGATCTAATACAACAACTAGTGTAGGCTGTTCTTTATTCTACTGTTGACTCTCATTGATCTAATACAACAACTAGTGTAGGCTGTTCTTTATTCTACTGTTGACTGTCATTGATCTAATACAACAACTAGTGTAGGCTGTTCTTTACTCTACTGTTGACTCTCATTGATCTAATACAACAACTAGTGTAGGCTGTTCTTTATTCTACTGTTGACTGCCATTGATCTAATACAACAACTAGTGTAGGCTGTTCTTTATTCTACTGTTGATTGCCATTGATCTAATACAACAACTAGTGTAGGCTGTTCTTTATTCTACTGTTCATTGCCATTGATCTAATACAACAACTTGTGTAGGCTGTTCTTTATTCTACTGTTCATTGCCATTGATCTAATACAACAACTAGTGTAGGCTGTTCTTTATTCTACTGTTGACTGTCATTGATCTAATACAACAACTAGTGTAGGCTGTTCTTTATTCTACTGTTGACTGCCATTGATCTAATACAACAACTAGTGTAGGCTGTTCTTTATTCTACTGTTGACTCTCATTGATCTAATACAACAACAATGTAGGCTGTTCTTTATTCTACTGTTGACTGCCATTGATCTAATAAAACAACTAGTGTAGGCTGTTCTTTATTCTACTGTTGACTGTCATTGATCTAATACAACAACTAGTGTAGGCTGTTCTTTATTCTACTGTTGACTCATTGATCTAATACAACAACTAGTGTACGCTGTTCTTTATTCTACTGTTGACTGTCATTGATCTAATACAACAACTAGTGTAGGCTGTTCTTTATTCTACTGTTGACTGTCATTGATCTAATACAACAACTAGTGTAGGCTGTTCTTTATTCTACTGTTGACTGTCATTGATCTAATACAACAACTAGTGTAGGCTGTTCTTTATTCTACTGTTGACTGTCATTGATCTAATACAACAACTAGTGTAGGCTGTTCTTTATTCTACTGTTGATTGCCATTGATCTAATACAACAACTAGTGTAGGCTGTTCTTTATTCTACTGTTGACTGCCATTGAGCTAATACAACTAGTGTAGGCTGTTCTTTATTCTACTATTGACTGTCATTGATCTAATACAACAACTAGTGTAGGCTGTTCTTTATTCTACTGTTGACTGTCATTGATCTAATACAACAACTAGTGTAGGCTGTTCTTTATTCTACTGTTGACTCTCATTGATCTAATACAACAACTAGTGTAGGCTGTTCTTTATTCTACTGTTGACTCTCATTGATCTAATACAACAACTAGTGTAGGCTGTTCTTTATTCTACTGTTGACTGTCATTGATCTAATACAACAACTAGTGTAGGCTGTTCTTTATTCTACTGTTGACTGTCATTGATCTAATACAACAACTAGTGTAGGCTGTTCTTTATTCTACTGTTGACTCATTGATCTAATATAACAACTAGTGTAGGCTGTTCTTTATTCTACTGTTGACTGTCATTGACTAGTGTAGGCTGTTCTTTATTCTACTGCTGATCTAATACAACAACTAGTGTAGGCTGTTCTCTTATTCTACTGTTGACTCTCATTGATCTAATACAACAACAATGTAGGCTGTTCTTTATTCTACTGTTGACTGCCATTGATCTAATAAAACAACTAGTGTAGGCTGTTCTTTATTCTACTGTTGACTGTCATTGATCTAATACAACAACTAGTGTAGGCTGTTCTTTATTCTACTGTTGACTCATTGATCTAATACAACAACTAGTGTACGCTGTTCTTTATTCTACTGTTGACTGTCATTGATCTAATACAACAACTAGTGTAGGCTGTACTTTATTCTACTGTTGACTGTCATTGATCTAATACAACAACTAGTGTAGGCTGTTCTTTATTCTACTGTTGACTGTCATTGATCTAATACAACAACTAGTGTAGGCTGTTCTTTATTCTACTGTTGACTCTCATTGATCTAATACAACAACTAGTGTAGGCTGTTCTTTATTCTACTGTTGACTGCCATTGATCTAATACAACAACTAGTGTAGGCTGTTCTTTATTCTACTGTTGACTGCCATTGATCTAATACAACAACTAGTGTAGGCTGTTCTTTATTCTACTGTTCATTGCCATTGATCTAATACAACAACTTGTGTAGGCTGTTCTTTATTCTACTGTTCATTGCCATTGATCTAATACAACAACTAGTGTAGGCTGTTCTTTATTCTACTGTTGACTGTCATTGATCTAATACAACTAGTGTAGGCTGTTCTTTATTCTACTGTTGACTGCCATTGATCTAATACAACAACTAGTGTAGGCTGTTCTTTATTCTACTGTTGACTCTCATTGATCTAATACAACAACAATGTAGGCTGTTCTTTATTCTACTGTTGACTGCCATTGATCTAATAAAACAACTAGTGTAGGCTGTTCTTTATTCTACTGTTGACTGTCATTGATCTAATACAACAACTAGTGTAGGCTGTTCTTTATTCTACTGTTGACTCATTGATCTAATACAACAACTAGTGTACGCTGTTCTTTATTCTACTGTTGACTGTCATTGATCTAATACAACAACTAGTGTAGGCTGTTCTTTATTCTACTGTTGACTGTCATTGATCTAATACAACAACTAGTGTAGGTTGTTCTTTATTCTACTGTTGACTGTCATTGATCTAATACAACAACTAGTGTAGGCTGTTCTTTATTCTACTGTTGACTGTCATTGATCTAATACAACAAC
Organism: Paraescarpia echinospica; assembly: GCA_020002185.1. Taxonomy (NCBI): domain Eukaryota; kingdom Metazoa; phylum Annelida; class Polychaeta; order Sabellida; family Siboglinidae; genus Paraescarpia; species Paraescarpia echinospica. The sequence goes on along the minus strand of CM034534.1, from coordinate 1,188,890 downwards.
TAGTGTAGGCTGTTCTTTATTCTACTGTTGATTGCCATTGATCTAATACAACAACTAGTGTAGGCTGTTCTTTATTCTACTGTTGACTGCCATTGAGCTAATACAACTAGTGTAGGCTGTTCTTTATTCTACTATTGACTGTCATTGATCTAATACAACAACTAGTGTAGGCTGTTCTTTATTCTACTGTTGACTGTCATTGATCTAATACAACAACTAGTGTAGGCTGTTCTTTATTCTACTGTTGACTGCCATTGATCGTGTTCATACAAATTCTGATTATATGACCAAGTTTCTGCTTGAAAACCAGCACATTTGACAATACATCCCCTGTGGCCAGTATAAAGTGATGCTTGTAGTAGTGTTTTGTTTTGTGAAATTTTTAGGCATAAGGTTGAGTGAAGTTGAAATGCCACGTAAGTGGCGTTGTGAAATAAATGGCAATGTCAAAACATTTAAGCAGTTAAATGTCATATATATATATATATATACATGTAGACATTCATCAATCTGTTTAGAGGTGGTCGTTTAATGGTTAGAGAACGACATTGCCTTCTGAGGTGGCTGTGATTTGAGTCAAACTCGTCTATTTGAAACTTTCACTTTGTCTGTATTTTTTGGGAGATACACGTAAAGCAGTTGGTCCCATCTTTGAGCTTTCTGTGCCAGGGGAAAAAAAGATCCACACATGGAGATAGAAACGTGTAGTGGACTCACAGAGCCAATGATCTTTATCCACAAAAACAATATAATCGCTGTATTAATTGCTGCCAAAAGACCTCTGATAAAATAAAAAGCATCATGAGCCTCTGATAAAGGTGGATACCAGTGCTATATAACAGCACATATTTATTAATATGCATCACAATTGTAGATTAGTCATGCCATGTTTAGAAGTGACGTCTAAAGCCCAAGACAGGTGACTGGTGTTATTATGTTGATTAGGAATGTTCAAGTTTAAATATAGGATGGTATAAGTACCAGTTCAACTTGTGTCTCGGTGTGATTTATGAAGACAGTGGGACTTCTAATCACCTCACAGATATTTCACTTGTGTAGTTAGTGTGAGAATCAATCTTGAAAATAGCACAAATTTGGGTTGATCGTTGTGTTTTTATGTCTCATTTATGGCGGGTATTTGTGAAGGTTGTAGGGTCATTCCGTGTCAAAGCAATCACTTTTAGGCCATTTTTGTATGACCCGACTCCATTTTTGTTGAAATTTAGCACAGTTGTTGGCTCACATAAGAACATAAAAACCACAGATTATAAAAAATCTAGGTCAAGTATTACTGAAGATATAGGTCACTGAACTTTGACCCGATTCACATACTGGCCGTTACATTAACATCCATAACTCTGCTTCTAATAAAGGTAGAAAAGAAAGTAAGATATCATTAGAAAGCCAGTAAATAGGTGCACATTTACACTTTTCATATAAATAAAAAAGTATAATTAATCATAATATGACCTTTGAACTCCAATACCCAAAAAACGTATCCTCCAATTTTTTAAATTTTAATTCTACAGCATACTACATCATTGCTCATGAGTCTCTGAAAATATTAGGAAGGGCAAATAATAATGTTCAGAGATACAGTAAATTTAGTACAGCCGGGTGACCTATTTTTGGTCTGCAGAGCAGTGATACTACACTGAATGTCAGCGTAACCTTTTGAGATTGCATAACAAACATGCTGTAATGGCTCATTTAACATGTTCACAGTTTTTACAAGGCCTCTCTTCTGTTTTGTCTTTAGATATCGTGTAGGTGCGATCAGTGTCAGTCGTTGGGTCAACATTGGTAAGGAGATCACTAAGTCAAAGAGTGTCACTTTGTTACGGGTAAAACTATGAGTTTTGGGGTGAAGGAAAATAATTGGAATAACATTTGTTACATACGCAAGCCTCCAGTATCCATCATAGATGGCTTTCTGATATCCTTTGGCGTCTGCCAGAATGAGGCCAACACACTGCGCTGTGACAAGTTCACAACCTCTTCTCTTCATTGAAGATACAGAATATGGTGCTACTTCCAAGTGATTCAATGATTATGCTTTAAAGAATAGTACATTCTGTGTTCTTGCTATTACTTTAGCTGTTTACAAACAGCTTGCAGGAAGAGTTGCTTATTCATAACTCTTCTGTGGTTGAAAATACCTTCCAAAGTGCAGAATTTGATAGCAGGAATAAATAGACTGACGTGAACTGACAGGACTACATTGGTGTGGTGGTGTAATGTTCATATAATTATGGTCTTTGTAGACCGGCTTTTGCATCAAGTCTGTTGACCATTCCATTCCACCCACATCATCACATGTGCCCTTCCTGAGTTATGTTGACCATTCCATTCCACCCACATCATCACATGTGCCTTTCCTGTGTAATGTTGACCATTCCATTCCACCCACATCATCACATGTGCCCTTCCTGAGTTATGTTGACCATTCCATTCCACCCACATCATCACATGTGCCCTTCCTGTGTAATGTTGACCATTCCATTCCACCCACATCATCACATGTGCCCTTCCTGTGTTATGTTGACCATTCCATTCCACCCACATCATCACATGTGCCCTTCCTGTGTGATGTTGACCATTCCATTCCACCCACATCATCACATGTGCCCTTCCTGAGTTATGTTGACCATTCCATTCCACCCACATCATCACATGTGCCCTTCCTGAGTTATGTTGACCATTCCATTCCACCCACATCATCACATGTGCCCTTCCTGAGTTATGTTGACCATTCCATTCCACCCACATCATCACATATGCCCTTCCTGTGTTATGTTGACCATTCCATTCCACCCACATCATCACATGTGCCCTTCCTGAGTTATGTTGACCATTCCATTCCACCCACATCATCACATATGCCCTTCCTGAGTTATGTTGACCATTCCATTCCACCCACATCATCACATATGCCCTTCCTGTGTAATGTTGACCATTCCATTCCACCCACATCATCACATGTGCCCTTCCTGTGTAATGTTGACCATTCCATTCCACCCACATCATCACATGTGCCCTTCCTGTGTTATGTTGACCATTCCATTCCACCCACATCATCACATGTGCCCTTCCTGAGTTATGTTGACCATTCCATTCCACCCACATCATCACATTCCTGTGTATGTTGCCCTCATCCATGTGCCCTTCCTGAGTTAATGTTGACCATTCCATTCCACCCACATCATCACATGTGCCCTTCCTGTGTTATGTTGACCATTCCATTCCACCCACATCATCACATGTGCCCTTCCTGAGTTATGTTGACCATTCCATTCCACCCACATCATCACATGTGCCCTTCCTGAGTTATGTTGACCATTCCATTCCACCCACATCATCACATATGCCCTTCCTGTGTAATGTTGACCATTCCATTCCACCCACATCATCACATGTGCCCTTCCTGTGTAATGTTGACCATTCCATTCCACCCACATCATCACATGCCCTTCCAGTTATGTTGACCATTCCATTCCACCCACATCATCACATGTGCCCTTCCTGAGTTATGTTGACCATTCCATTCCACCCACATCATCACATATGCCCTTCCTGTGTAATGTTGACCATTCCATTCCACCCACATCATCACATGTGCCCTTCCTGAGTTATGTTGACCATTCCATTCCACCCACATCATCACATATGCCCTTCCTGAGTTATGTTGACCATTCCATTCCACCCACATCATCACATACGCCCTTCCTGTGTTATGTTGACCATTCCATTCCACCCACATCATCACATGTGCCCTTCCTGTGTGATGTTGACCATTCCATTCCACCCACATCATCACATGTGCCCTTCCTGTGTGATGTTGACCATTCCATTCCACCTAACATCATCACATGTGCCTTTCCTGTGTAATGTTGACCATTCCATTCCACCCACATCATCACATGTGCCTTTCCTGTGTTATGTTGACCATTCCATTCCACCCACATCATCACATGTGCCCTTCCTGAGTTATGTTGACCATTCCATTCCACCCACATCATCACATGTGCCCTTCCTGAGTTATGTTGACCATTCCATTCCACCCACATCATCACATGTGCCTTTCCTGTGTTATGTTGACCATTCCATTCCACCCACATCATCACATATGCCTTTCCTGTGTTATGTTGCATAAAAGTACCACTTCGCATATTTCCCCAAATCCTGCTAGTGGCGGTAGAGGTTCAGAAAGTGTTCGCAGTCCGTATGCTAACTAGCACAACCATCAGGAAAGTTGATGTTTCTTTGCCCAGCTGTACATTTTGGAGTGAAAAAAATGATGCTGTGTTTTGGAAGAGGTGTACAACAATGGTGTCGCGTATGTTGGAGTCAGAAATTACAACTGTGACACACAATCATTTCCTACTTCAAGATTGAAGCAATATAATTGGTGTGGACAGTGTTCCTTTGCACAGTGTTGCCTGTGCACAGTGTTGCCTGTGCATAGTGTTGCCTGTGCACAGTGTTGCCTGTACACAGTGTTGCCTGTGCACAGAGTTGCCTGTACACAGTGTTGCCTGTGCACAGTGTTGCCTGTGCACACTGTTGCCTGTGCACAGAGTTGCCTGTGCACAGTGTTGCCTGTGCACAGTGTTGCCTGTGTACAGTGTTGCCTGTGCACAGAGTTGCCTGTACACAGTGTTGCCTGTACACAGTGTTGCCTGTGCACAGTGTTGCCTGTGCACACTGTTGCCTGTGCACAGAGTTGCCTGTACACAGTGTTGCCTGTGCACACTGTTGCCTGTGCAGTGTTGCTTGTGGACAGTGTTGCCTGTACATAGTGTTGCCTGTGCACAGTGTTGCCTGTGTACAGTGTTGCCTGTGCACAGAGTTGCCTGTGCACAGTGTTGCCTGTGCACACTGTTGCCTGTGCACAGAGTTGCCTGTGCAGTGTTGCTTGTGGACAGTGTTGCTTGTGCAGTGTTGCTTGTGGACAGTGTTGCTTGTGGACAGTGTTGCCTGTGCATAGTGTTGCCTGTGCACAGTGTTGCCTGTACACAGTGTTGCCTGTGCACAGAGTTGCCTGTACACAGTGTTGCCTGTGCACAGTGTTGCCTGTGCACACTGTTGCCTGTGCACAGAGTTGCCTGTGCACAGTGTTGCCTGTACACAGTGTTGCCTGTGCACAGAGTTGCCTGTACACAGTGTTGCCTGTACACAGTGTTGCCTGTGCACAGTGTTGCCTGTGCACAGTGTTGCCTGTGCACACTGTTGCCTGTGCACAGAGTTGCCTGTGCACAGTGTTGCCTGTGTACAGTGTTGCCTGTGCACAGAGTTGCCTGTACATAGTGTTGTCTGTGCAGTGTTGCTTGTGGACAGTGTTGCCTGTACATAGTGTTGCCTGTGCACAGTGTTGCCTGTGTACAGTGTTGCCTGTGCACAGAGTTGCCTGTACACAGTGTTGCCTGTGCACAGTGTTGCCTGTGCACACTGTTGCCTGTGCACAGAGTTGCCTGTGCAGTGTTGCTTGTGGACAGTGTTGCCTGTGCAGTGTTGCCTGTGCACACTGTTGCCTGTGCACAGAGTTGCCTGTGCACAGTGTTGCCTGTGCACAGTGTTGCCTGTGTACAGTGTTGCCTGTGCACAGAGTTGCCTGTACATAGTGTTGCCTGTGCAGTGTTGCTTGTGGACAGTGTTGCCTGTACATAGTGTTGCCTGTGCACAGTGTTGCCTGTGTACAGTGTTGCCTGTGCACAGAGTTGCCTGTACACAGTGTTGCCTGTGCACAGTGTTGCCTGTGCACACTGTTGCCTGTGCACAGAGTTGCCTGTGCAGTGTTGCTTGTGGACAGTGTTGCCTGTGCAGTGTTGCTTGTGGACAGTGTTGCTTGTGGACAGTGTTGCCTGTGCATAGTGTTGCCTGTGCACAGTGTTGCCTGTACACAGTGTTGCCTGTGCACAGAGTTGCCTGTACACAGTGTTGCCTGTGCACAGTGTTGCCTGTGCACACTGTTGCCTGTGCACAGAGTTGCCTGTGCACAGTGTTGCCTGTGTACAGTGTTGCCTGTGCACAGAGTTGCCTGTGCAGTGTTGCTTGTGCACAGTGTTGCCTGTACACAGTGTTGCCTGTGCACAGAGTTGCTTGTACACAGTGTTGCCTGTGCACAGTGTTGCCTGTGCACAGAGTTGCTTGTACACAGTGTTGCCTGTGCACACTGTTGCCTGTGCACAGAGTTGCCTGTGCACAGTGTTGCCTGTGCACAGTGTTGCTTGTGGACAGTGTTGCCTGTACACAGTGTTGCCTGTGCACAGTGTTGCCTGTGCACACTGTTGCCTGTGCACAGAGTTGCCTGTACACAGTGTTGCCTGTGCACAGTGTTGCTTGTGGACAGTGTTGCCTGTGCACAGTGTTGCTTCTGGACAGTGTTGCCTGTACACATTGTTGCCTGTGCACACTGTTGCCTGTGCACAGAGTTGCCTGTACACAGTGTTGCCTGTGCACAGTGTTGCTTGTGGACAGTGTTGCCTGTGCACAGTGTTGCTTGTGGACAGTGTTGCCTGTACACAGTGTTGCCTGTGCACAGAGTTGCCTGTGCACAGTGTTGCCTGTGCACAGTGTTGCCTGTGTACAGTGTTGCCTGTGCACAGAGTTGCCTGTACATAGTGTTGCCTGTGCAGTGTTGCTTGTGGACAGTGTTGCCTGTACATAGTGTTTCCTGTGCTGGTGTTGCCATATTATTACAGTGTTGCTATTGCACATAGTTGCCTGTACGGTGTTGCCTGTGCGCAGTGTTGCCTGTGCACACTGTTGCCTGTGCACAGAGTTGCACCAATGCAGTGTTGCTTGTGGTTGGTGTTGCCTGTGCCCGGTGTTGCCTGTGTGCACTGTTGCCCTGTGCCTGGGGAGTTGCCTGTGCACAGTGTTGCCTGTGCACAGTGTTGCCTGTGTACAGTGTTGCCTGTGCACATAGTTGCCTGTACATAGTGTTGCCTGTGCAGTGTTGCTTGTGGACAGTGTTGCCTGTACATAGTGTTGCCTGTGCACAGTGTTGCCTGTGTACAATGTTGCCTGTGCACAGAGTTGCCTGTGCAGTGTTGCTTGTGGACAGTGTTGCTTGTGGACAGTGTTGCCTGTGCATAGTGTTGCCTGTGTACAGTGTTGCCTGTACACAGTGTTGCCTGTGCACAGAGTTGCCTGTACACAGTGTTGCCTGTGCACAGTGTTGCCTGTGCACACTGTTGCCTGTGCACAGAGTTGCCTGTGCACAGTGTTGCCTGTGTACAGTGTTGCCTGTGCACAGAGTTGCCTGTGCACAGTGTTGCCTCTGCAGTGTTGCTTGTGCACAGTGTTGACTGTGCATAGTTTTGCCTGTACACAGTGTTGCCTGTGCACACTGTTGCCTGTGCAGTGTTGCTTGTGGACAGTGTTGCCTGTACATAGTGTTGCCTGTGCACAGTGTTGCCTGTGCACAGTGTTGCCTGTGCACACTGTTGCCTGTGCACAGAGTTGCCTGTGCAGTGTTGCTTGTGGACAGTGTTGCCTGTGCAGTGTTGCTTGTGGACAGTGTTGCCTGTGCATAGTGTTGCCTGTGCACAGAGTTGCCTGTACACAGTGTTGCCTGTGCACAGTTTTGCCTGTGCACACTGTTGCCTGTGCACAGAGTTGCCTGTGCAGTGTTGCTTGTGGACAGTGTTGCCTGTGCAGTGTTGCCTGTGCACACTGTTGCCTGTGCACAGAGTTGCCTGTGCAGTGTTGCTTGTGGACAGTGTTGCCTGTGCAGTGTTGCCTGTGCACACTGTTGCCTGTGGACAGAGTTGCCTGTGCACAGTGTTGCCTGTGCACAGTGTTGCCTGTGTACAGTGTTGCCTGTGCACAGAGTTGCCTGTACATAGTGTTGCCTGTGCAGTGTTGCTTGTGGACAGTGTTGCCTGTACATAGTGTTGCCTGTGCACAGTGTTGCCTGTGCACAGTGTTGCCTGTGCACAGAGTTGCCTGTACACATTGTTGCCTGTGCACACTGTTGCCTGTGCACAGAGTTGCCTGTACACAGTGTTGCCTGTGCACAGTGTTGCTTGTGGAAACTGTTGCCTGTGCACAGAGTTGCCTGTGCACAGTGTTGCCTGTGCACAGTGTTGCCTGTGTACAGTGTTGCCTGTGCACAGTGTTGCCTGTGCACACTGTTGCCTGTGCACAGAGTTGCCTGTACACAGTGTTGCCTGTGCACAATGTTGCTTGTGGACAGTGTTGCCTGTGCACAGTGTTGCTTGTGGACAGTGTTGCCTGTACACATTGTTGCCTGTGCACACTGTTGCCTGTGCACAGAGTTGCCTGTACACAGTGTTGCCTGTGCACAGTGTTGCTTGTGGACAGTGTTGCCTGTGCACAGTGTTGCTTGTGGACAGTGTTGCCTGTACACAGTGTTGCCTGTGCACAGTGTTGCCTGTGCACACTGTTGCCTGTGCACAGAGTTGCCTGTACACAGTGTTGCCTGTGCACAGTGTTGCTTGTGCACAGAGTTGCCTGTACACAGTGTTGCCTGTACGCAGTGTTGCCTGTACACAGTGTTGCCTGTACACAGTGTTGCCTGTACACAGTGTTGCCTGTGCACAGAGTTGCCTGTACACAGTGTTGCCTGTGCACACTGTTGCCTGTGCACAGTGTTGCCTGTGCACAGTGTTGCCTGTGCACAGTGTTGCCTGTGCACACTGTTGCCTGTGCACACTGTTGCCTGTGCACAGAATTGCCTGTGCACAGTGTTGCCTGTGCACACTGTTGCCTGTGCACACTGTTGCCTGTGCACAGAGTTGCCTGTACACAGTGTTGCCTGCGCACAGTGTTGCCTGCGCACAGTGTTGCCTGTGCACACTGTTGCCTGTGCACACTGTTGCCTGTGCACAGAGTTGCCTGTACACAGTGTTGCCTGTGCACAGTGTTACCTGTGCACACTGTTGCCTGTGCACAGAGTTGCCTGTGCACAGTGTTGCCTGTGCACAGTGTTGCTTGTGGACAGTGTTGCCTGTACACAGTGTTGCCTGTGCACAGTGTTGCCTGTGCTCAGTGTTGCCTGTGCACAGTGTTGCCTGTGCACACTGTTGCTTGTGCACAGAGTTGCCTGTGCACAGTGTTGCCTGTGCACACTGTTGCCTGTGCACTGTGTTGCCTGTGCACACTGTTGCCTGTGGTTAGTTAGTATAAAAACTGCAAAAACTTTCTGAACCTCTGCCACCACGAGCAGACTCCAGTGTAGCACTTTTCTCAAAAACGACATGTGATGGTGTGGATGGAATGGTCAAGAGACCAGACCAAAAGCCAGTCTACAAAAAACATAATATTTTATGCAGTTGTTTGAATCAGCCCATATACCAGCTAATGAGTTCTGCTTTCCAACCACAGAAGAGGATTCCCGGAAGAGTACCACGAAGCAGCTATCTTCTTACAAGCTATATGGAAACAGCTAAAACATCAGCAGGAACACATAATCTACACATCATCAAGTAATTATCATTGAATCATTTGGAAGTAGCACTATATTCTACATCATCCCTGAAAAGGGAAGAGGTTGTGACAGCCTAGTGTGTTGTCCTCATCTGGCAGATGCCAAACGGTATGTAACAGCCATCTACAATGGACACTGGAGGCTAGCACATGTAACAAATATTCTGGCTGACCTTCCTTCACCCATATGGTCCAACACCATCATAGTTTTACCCTTAACAAAGTGACACTCTTCGAGTTAGTATTCTTCTCACCAACGTAGACCCAATGACTGACACTGGTTGCACCTATAGGCTATCCAAAGAAAAAGTAAAACATGTGAACATGTTAAATGAGACATTACAGCATGTATGTGCACTCATTTAATTATAAGAGACCTTTTAGCATGCTTTTTATGTGATCTGAAAAGTTTATTTGGAAATTCAGTGTGGTATTGACTGATCTGGAAACCAACCATAGGTTGCCGGGTGTATTAAATTTACTGTATCTCTGAACATTATTATTTGCCCATCCTAATATTTTCAGGGACACTTGAACAATGATATAGGATGCTGTAGAATTAAAAAAATTGAAGGATACATTTTTTGAATATTGGAAGTCAAAAGTCATATTATGATAAATGATACTTTTATATTTACATGAAAAATTTAATTTTACAATGTAAATATGCACATATTTACTGGCTTTCCAATGATGTCTTACTTTCTTTTCTACCTTTATTAGAAGTAACGGCCAGTATGCGAATTGGGTCAAAGTTCAGTGACTTATATCTTCATTAATATTTGACCTAGATTCTTTATAAGTTGCAGTTTTGATGGTCTCATGGGAGCCAACACCTGTGCTAAATTTTATCAAAATTGGAGTCGGGTGATGTTTTGAGTGATTGATTTGACATGGAATGACCCTGTACTCTTATTTTAGGAAAAGCTGCTAAGCTATTTAACAAGTAGGGACATTTATAATGTGTCTCAGCGTACCACCATAGGACGAATTCACTGTTAAATAAAGATATAAATTTGTTGAGCAACACAAGTGAATAAACAGTGCTACCACATTACCAGAAAACAGCCTGTTTCAACACACCTTTTATGATATAATGAATGATCTTTATATATGACCTGACAGCACTGGTCTTTATTCACCTACACCGTGCATAGGTGGACGGTGATAGTGCATTCATTGTATGGTTTTTAGAATCCATTATGTTAAGTATCATTGTTTTTTGTTCATCTTTAGAATATGCACCAAACGATCCCAATCTATGACTCTCCCCTGGCTGTGAGTTGGTGGCTATGATAATCTTAACTGATGCTGACAGCACAAAATGTATTTAGGAAATGGCGGTCTCGGGCATACCACCTTGTGATAATTGGTAATGTCAGCTTCAACCATACAGAGTAACTTCATTTTGTGGTTTTTCACAAGTACCAGTTTTGGATATTTGACCAGTTTGGGACATTTGATATAACATGTGTTGCAAAACACTGCTCAAATTTATGTACGAATAAGGCAGGTAACCATTTTACGTAATATGTACTCTATCACCAAATTTTATTTGATTTCATGCACTATTGAATAATATTAGAGAATAAATCTTGTCTTGTCTTCTGCATGTGCGCATGCAGTACTATACAGAAGATGGACATTGCACATGTAGTACCATACCAGTGTTTCCCCTGGTATATAACAAGCTATGTCATACGCCCATTCTTTTTCGTTCTTTCGCAATATATTCAGCGTCAGCGAGCGGCGCAAAATGACATCACAAAGTCACTTATGTTCCTGCAAAATCACAGATTTGTAGCAACGTCGTTTAGTCGTCTTAACGTTGCTCAGAGCAGTTAGGATTTAACTCCATTGGACAACGTGAAAGATGTCAGTTGTCCAATCACGGAATATTCCTGCGGGATCCCCGGTGTCTCCAATGGTGACACGTTGCGGAATTTCGACATACTAGAAATCTAGACATTCATGTAAAATGGCGCCCAAACGGTAACTTGCGTTTTGGTTTATGACGGTGGTGGGAGTGAAAACCTTGCAGGCGGATGGCACTACGTCACTTGTCGGCACTTGTGTCGAATCCGGACTCTTTTGAAGCCCAAATAAAAACCGTGCATCCTATTCACTAATCGGCACTTGTATCGAATCCGGACCCTGTTGAAGCTCAAACAGCGACCCGGTTTGCGCTACTCTGTGCCGCTGAGCTTGTGGCCGTGCGTTACCGCACAGCGCGCTTAAAATGAGAGATACAGTATACAACAGCGTATGTTGATAGAAACCGGGGCGCTATTTACGCCTCAAATGGACGTAAGACGCAATATACTTAAAGGTAAATATGCCTAGGATAATGCTGTATGACGGAACTATAGTGTATCTCACTGATGTATCAAAGTTAAGCAAAACTCAAGTTATAACGGCGAAATCAAAGTGGGTCCGGATTCGACGCAAATGCCCACAAGTCTGTTCAACTAATAATATGTTCTATGCGGTTTTGTTTGAGCAAAATAAGGAATGTGATTCGTAAGATATCTTTGTGCTAAATATATGATACATATTCAGACAAAGTTGTGCAAACTAACTTTTGGGAAAGTTGATTTGAGTGAAATACTTACGAATATCAACCACCGAAGTTCACATCTCATAAAAAATGCCTACTACCCAAAACCGTGCTTACTAACGGGTTCTCAGTAACTTGGGTTAGACAATGATATGTTTGCACAGTAATTGGATATACTAAACAACTTATACTGTTTTATAAAAAGGACACAGTTTGAGAAACGTTCTTGCGATTAATATAATAGAAACATACTTTTGTGGCATTCCAGAAATCACTGTTTAATTAATTCTATAGCATTCTAGCAACAAATAAAATATCTTTTGAACATAAACCACCAATTTACCATATTATTATGATATTAAAATTATTTAAAGGTGATGATGAAAGAGTCTTCAGATGATACCACTGGATGCTTCCCAGAGAAGTCGAGATGGTGTTCGACTGAACAGGTCTGCCAGGGAGTAAAGTGTAAAGCGCTTTCAGCAGTCCAGTGCTATATAAGAACTTACCTTTTACTGACTCTGTCAGCGAGGTAACAAGGCCTAGGGTTAGTGCAAGAAAAACATAACCGTAACCAAGTGCCAGTGGTCAAGTGGAAACCACACCTCAACACGATGAAACAGTCATGATTACTGACTTTTATCAATCATGATTACTACATTACTACACAAGTAGTGTCTTGTTGTTTTATATCTTCCCCTCTATATTCAATAGTAAAGGTTAAAACGTACCTCAGAATGCGCCATTTTAAAGCTATTTTTAAAAAATCTCCAGGGGAGCATGCCCCTGGACCCCCCTAGCAACGCTTCGCGCCTGCGGCGCTCGCGTACCCCACTCCTACCACCTCGCCCATCATTTTACCCACGGGAAACACTGCCATACAGAGGATGGACATTGTACATGCAGTACTATACAGAGGATGGACATTGTACATGTAGTACCATACAGAGGATGGACATTGTACATGTAGTACCATACAGAGGATGGACAATGTATACGCAGTACTATACAGAGGATGGACATTATACATGCAGTACCATACAGAGGATGGACATTGTACATGCAGTACCATACAGAGGATGGACATTGTACATGTAGTACCATACAGAGGATGGACATTGTACATGTAGTACCATACAGAGGATGGACATTGTACATGCAGTACCATACAGAGGATGGACATTGTACATGCAGTACCATACAGAGGATGGACATTGTACATGCAGTACCATACAGAGGATGGACATTGTACATGCAGTACCATACAGAGGATGGACATTGTACATGCAGTACTATACAGAGGATGGACATTATACATGCAGTACCATACAGAGGATGGACATTGTACATGCAGTACCATACAGAGGATGGACATTGTACATGCAGTACCATACAGAGGATGGACATTGTACATGCAGTACCATACAGAGGATGGACATTATACATGCAGTACCATACAGAGGATGGACATTGTACATGCAGTACCATACAGAGGATGGACATTATACATGCAGTACCATACAGAGGATGGACATTGTACATGCAGTACCATACAGAGGATGGACATTATACATGCAGTACCATACAGAGGATGGACATTGTACATGCAGTACCATACAGAGGATGGACATTATACATGCAGTACCATACAGAGGATGGACATTGTACATGCAGTACCATACAGAGGATGGACATTATACATGCAGTACCATACAGAGGATGGACATTGTACATGCAGTACCATACAGAGGATGGACATTATACATGCAGTACCATACAGAGGATGGACATTGTACATGCAGTACCATACAGAGGATGGACATTATACATGCAGTACCATACAGAGGATGGACATTGTACATGCAGTACCATACAGAGGATGGACATTGTTGCTCCTTGAACGTCTGTTAATGATTTAAGGGGATTCTCGATGGTAGACATTTTTTTCTGATATAATTTGTTTTCTGTCATTTTCATGTTTTGTCAAATAATTAAGCACATGTTTCTCTGTTCGCAGGCAATCATTCACCCAGACACGGGAGAAAAGATATATATGCCATTCCGCATGTCAGGTAAGAACCCGTCTCTTGTGTACAGACAAAAACCAAACCTATAAGTAGAGGTAGTACAATTACATTCATTTAGTACTTGAGAAAAAGTACAAGTAACTGGGAAAAGAGCTACTCAATTACAGGTAAAAGTACTTTTTTAATGTGCTTCAAGTACATGTAAAAAGTTCTTTTCTTAGATATACCTGGTGATCATGTTGTAGACTCATTCTATACAATCAACCAATCAGAAATACCCTCAGAAGTAACAGACACTTCAACACCTCTATAATATACTCCTCTCAGGAACAATAGTCTACTTCAACACCTCTATAATATACTCCTCTCGGACATTATATGTCTACTTCAACACCTCTATAATATACTCCTCTCAGGAATGATATGTCTACTTCAACACCTATAATATACCCCTCGCAGGAATGATACATTTACTTCAACACCTCTATAATGTACTCCTCTCAGGAATGATACATTTACTTCAACACCTCTATAATATACTCCTCTCAGGAACGATATGTTTACTTCAACACCTCTATAATATACTCCTCTCAGGAATGATTCATCTACTTCAACACCTCTATAATATACTCCTCTCAGGAATGATACATTTACTTCAACACCTCTATAATATACTCCTCTCAGGAACGATATGTTTACTTCAACACCTCTATAATATACTCCTCTCAGGAATGATTCATCTACTTCAACACCTCTATAATATACTCCTCTCAGGAATGATACATTTACTTCAACACCTCTATAATATACTCCTCTCAGGAACGATATGTTTACTTCAACATCTCTATAATATACTCCTCTCAGGAATGATTCATCTACTTCAACACCTCTATAATATACTCCTCTCAGGAATCATACATCTACTTCAACACCTGTATAATATACTCCTCTCAGGAACGATACGTCTACTTCAACACCTCTATAATATACTCCTTTCAGGAATGATACATCTACTTCAACACCTCTATAATATACTCCTCTCAGGAACGACACGTCTACTTCAACACCTCTATAATATACTCCACTCAGGAATGATACATCTACTTCAACACCTCTATAATATATTCCTGTCAGGAATGACACGTCTACTTCAACACCTCTATAATATATTCCTGTCAGGAATGACACATCTACTCATAGCTCTTCTCTTTTGTTTTAGGATTTGTGCCCTTTGGTAGTCCGATAGTAAGTATGCAATTGTTTAGCTGTGTGTTTTCGTGAGATTGTATCATAAATATGATGATATAATGTGACTAGATAGAAGCTTTATTGGTTCACATAATATGTCTAGATAGGAGCTTTATTGGTTCATATAATGATACTAGATAGAAGTTTTTTTGGTTCATATAATGTGACTAGATAGAAGCGTTATTGGTTCATATAATGTGACTAGATAGAAGCGTTATTGGTTCATATAATGTGACTAGATAGAAGCGTTATTGGTTCATTTAATGTGACTAGATAGAAGCGTTATTGGTTCATATAATGTGACTAGATAGAAGCTTTATTGGTTCACATAATGTGACTAGATAGAAGCTTTATTGGTTCACATAATGTGACTAGATAGGAGCTTTATTGGTTCAAATAATGTGACTAGATAGAAGCTTTATTGGTTCAAATAATGTGACTAGATAGAAGCGTTATTGGTTCATATAATGTGACTAAATAGAAGCGTTATTGGTTCATATAATGTGACTAGAGAGAAACGTTATTGGTTCATATAATGTGACTAGAGAGAAACGTTATTGGTTCATATAATGTGACTAGATAGAAGCGTTATTGGTTCACATAATGTGACTAGATAGAAGCGTTATTGGTTCATATAATGTGACTAGATAGAAGCTTTATTGGTTCATATAATGTGACTAGATAGAAGCGTTATTGGTTCATATAATGTGACTAGATAGAAGCTTTATTGGTTCACATAATGTGACTAGATAGAAGCTTTATTGGATCACATAATGTGACTAGATAGGAGCTTTATTGGTTCAAATAATGTGACTAGATAGGAGCTTTATTGGTTCAAATAATGTGACTAGATAGAAGCGTTATTGGTTCATATAATGTGACTAAATAGAAGCGTTATTGGTTCATATAATGTGACTAGAGAGAAACGTTATTGGTTCATATAATGTGACTAGAGAGAAACGTTATTGGTTCATATAATGTGACTAGATAGAAGCGTTATTGGTTCACATAATGTGACTAGATAGAAGCGTTATTGGTTCATATAATGTGACTAGATAGAAGCTTTATTGGTTCATATAATGTGACTAGATAGAAGCTTTATTGGTTCATATAATGTGACTAGATAGAAGCGTTATTGGTTCATATAATGTGACTAGATAGAAGCTTTATTGGTTCATATAATGTGACTAGATAGAAGCTTTATTGGTTCATATAATGTGACTAGATAGAAGCGTTATTGGTTCATATAATGTGACTAGATAGAAGCTTTATTGGTTCATATAATGTGACTAGATAGAAGCATTATTGGTTCATATAATGTGACTAGATAGAAGCGTTATTGGTTCATATAATGTGACTAGATAGAAGCGTTATTGGTTCATATAATGTGACTAGATAGAAGCGTTATTGGTTCATATAATGTGACTAGAGAGAAACGGTATTGGTTCATATAATGTGACTAGATAGAAGCGTTATTGGTTCATATAATGTGACTAGATAGAAGCTTTATTGGTTCATATAATGTGTCTAGATAGAAGCGTTATTGGTTCATATAATGTGACTAGATAGAAGCTTTATTGGTTCATATAATGTGACTAGATAGAAGCTTTATTGGTTCATATAATGTGACTAGATAGAAGCTTTATTGGTTCATATAATGTGTCTAGATAGAAGCTTTATTGGTTCATATAATGTTACTAGATAGAAGCTTTATTAGTTCATATAATGTGACTAGATAGAAGCGTTATTGGTTCATATAATGTGACTAGATAGAAGCTTTATTGGTTCATATAATGTGACTAGATAGAAGCGTTATTGGTTCATATATTGTGACTAGATAGAAGCGTTATTGGTTCATATAATGTGACTAGATAGAAGCGTTATTGGTTCATATAATGTGACTAGATAGAAGCGTTATTGGTTCATTTAATGTGACTAGATAGAAGCGTTATTGGTTCATATAATGTGACTAGATAGAAGCTTTATTGGTTCACATAATGTGACTAGATAGAAGCTTTATTGGTTCACATAATGTGTCTAGATAGGAGCTTTATTGGTTCATATAATGATACTAGATAGAAGTTTTTTTGGTTCATATAATGTGACTAGATAGAAGCGTTATTGGTTCATATAATGTGACTAGATAGAAGCATTATTGGTTCATATAATGTGACTAGATAGAAGCGTTATTGGTTAATTTAATGTGACTAGATAGAAGCGTTATTGGTTCATATAATGTGACTAGATAGAAGCTTTATTGGTTCACATAATGTGACTAGATAGAAGCTTTATTGGTTCACATAATGTGACTAGATAGGAGCTTTATTGGTTCAAATAATGTGACTAGATAGAACCTTTATTGGTTCAAATAATGTGACTAGATAGAAGCGTTATTGGTTCATATAATGTGACTAAATAGAAGCGTTATTGGTTCATATAATGTGACTAGAGAGAAACGTTATTGGTTCATATAATGTGACTAGAGAGAAACGTTATTGGTTCATATAATGTGACTAGATAGAAGCGTTATTGGTTCACATAATGTGACTAGATAGAAGCGTTATTGGTTCATATAATGTGACTAGATAGAAGCTTTATTGGTTCATATAATGTGACTAGATAGAAGCGTTATTGGTTCATATAATGTGACTAGATAGAAGCTTTATTGGTTCACATAATGTGACTAGATAGAAGCTTTATTGGTTCACATAATGTGACTAGATAGGAGCTTTATTGGTTCAAATAATGTGACTAGATAGGAG
This sequence comes from Paraescarpia echinospica, assembly GCA_020002185.1. Classification (NCBI taxonomy): domain Eukaryota; kingdom Metazoa; phylum Annelida; class Polychaeta; order Sabellida; family Siboglinidae; genus Paraescarpia; species Paraescarpia echinospica. The sequence continues at coordinate 1,170,843 of CM034534.1, read as the reverse complement.
CTTTATTGGTTCAAATAATGTGACTAGATAGAAGCGTTATTGGTTCATATAATGTGACTAAATAGAAGCGTTATTGGTTCATATAATGTGACTAGAGAGAAACGTTATTGGTTCATATAATGTGACTAGAGAGAAACGTTATTGGTTCATATAATGTGACTAGATAGAAGCGTTATTGGTTCACATAATGTGACTAGATAGAAGCTAGATAGAAGCTTTATTGGTTCATATAATGTGACTAGATAGAAGCGTTATTGGTTCATATAATGTGACTAGATAGAAGCTTTATTGGTTCATATAATGTGACTAGATAGAAGCTTTATTGGTTCATATAATGTGACTAGATAGAAGCGTTATTGGTTCATATAATGTGACTAGATAGAAGCTTTATTGGTTCATATAATGTGACTAGATAGAAGCGTTATTGGTTCATATAATGTGACTAGATAGAAGCTTTATTGGTTCATATAATGTGACTAGATAGAAGCGTTATTGGTTCATATAATGTGACTAGATAGAAGCGTTATTGGTTCATATAATGTCTAAGATAGAGAGAAACGGTATTGGTTCATATAATGTGACTAGATAGAAGCGTTATTGGTTCATATAATGTGACTAGATAGAAGCTTTATTGGTTCATATAATGTGTCTAGATAGAAGCGTTATTGGTTCATATAATGTGACTAGATAGAAGCTTTATTGGTTCATATAATGTGACTAGATAGAAGCTTTATTGGTTCATATAATGTGACTAGATAGAAGCTTTATTGGTTCATATAATGTGTCTAGATAGAAGCTTTATTGGTTCATATAATGTGACTAGATAGAAGCTTTATTAGTTCATATAATGTGACTAGATAGAAGCGTTATTGGTTCATATAATGTGACTAGATAGAAGCTTTATTGGTTCATATAATGTGACTAGATAGAAGCGTTATTGGTTCATATATTGTGACTAGATAGAAGCGTTATTGGTTCATATAATGTGACTAGATAGAAGCGTTATTGGTTCATATAATGTGACTAGATAGAAGCGTTATTGGTTCATTTAATGTGACTAGATAGAAGCGTTATTGGTTCATATAATGTGACTAGATAGAAGCTTTATTGGTTCAAATAATGTGACTAGATAGAAGCTTTATTGGTTCACATAATGTGACTAGATAGGAGCTTTATTGGTTCAAATAATGTGACTAGATAGAAGCTTTATTGGTTCAAATAATGTGACTAGATAGAAGCGTTATTGGTTCATATAATGTGACTAAATAGAAGCGTTATTGGTTCATATAATGTGACTAGAGAGAAACGTTATTGGTTCATATAATGTGACTAGAGAGAAACGTTATTGGTTCATATAATGTGACTAGATAGAAGCGTTATTGGTTCACATAATGTGACTAGATAGAAGCGTTATTGGTTCATATAATGTGACTAGATAGAAGCTTTATTGGTTCATATAATGTGACTAGATAGAAGCGTTATTGGTTCATATAATGTGACTAGATAGAAGCTTTATTGGTTCACATAATGTGACTAGATAGAAGCTTTATTGGTTCACATAATGTGACTAGATAGGAGCTTTATTGGTTCAAATAATGTGACTAGATAGGAGCTTTATTGGTTCAAATAATGTGACTAGATAGAAGCGTTATTGGTTCATATAATGTGACTAAATAGAAGCGTTATTGGTTCATATAATGTGACTAGAGAGAAACGTTATTGGTTCATATAATGTGACTAGAGAGAAACGTTATTGGTTCATATAATGTGACTAGATAGAAGCGTTATTGGTTCATATAATGTGACTAGATAGAAGCGTTATTGGTTCACATAATGTGACTAGATAGAAGCTTTATTGGTTCATATAATGTGACTAGATAGAAGCTTTATTGGTTCATATAATGTGACTAGATAGAAGCGTTATTGGTTCATATAATGTGACTAGATAGAAGCTTTATTGGTTCATATAATGTGACTAGATAGAAGCTTTATTGGTTCATATAATGTGACTAGATAGAAGCTTTATTGGTTCATATAATGTGACTAGATAGAAGCTTTATTGGTTCATATAATGTGACTAGATAGAAGCTTTATTGGTTCATATAATGTGACTAGATAGAAGCGTTATTGGTTCATATAATGTGACTAGATAGAAGCTTTATTGGTTCATATAATGTGACTAGATAGAAGCATTATTGGTTCATATAATGTGACTAGATAGAAGCTTTATTGGTTCATATTATGTGACTAGATAGAAGCATTATTGGTTCATATAATGTGACTAGATAGAAGCGTTATTGGTTCATATAATGTGACTAGATAGAAGCGTTATTGGTTCATATAATGTGACTAGATAGAAGCGTTATTGGTTCATATAATGTGACTAGAGAGAAACGGTATTGGTTCATATAATGTGACTAGATAGAAGCGTTATTGGTTCATATAATGTGACTAGATAGAAGCTTTATTGGTTCATATAATGTGTCTAGATAGAAGCTTTATTGGTTCATATAATGTGACTAGATAGAAGCTTTATTGGTTCATATAATGTGACTAGATAGAAGCTTTATTGGTTCATATAATGTGACTAGATAGAAGCTTTATTGGTTCATATAATGTGTCTAGATAGAAGCTTTATTGGTTCATATAATGTGACTAGATAGAAGCTTTATTAGTTCATATAATGTGACTAGATAGAAGCATTATTGGTTCATATAATGTGACTAGATAGAAGCTTTATTGGTTCATATAATGTGACTAGATAGAAGCTTTATTGGTTCATATAATGTGACTAGATAGAAGCGTTATTGGTTGATATAATGTGACTAGATAAAAGCATTATTGGTTCATATAATGTGACTAGATAGAAGCTTTATTGGTTCATATAATGTGACTAGATAGAAGCGTTATTGGTTCATATAATGTGACTGGATAGAAGCTTTATTGGTTCATATAATGTGACTAGATAGAAGCTTTATTGGTTCATATAATGTGACTAGATAGAAGCGTTATTGGTTCATATAATGTGACTAGATAGAAGCTATATTGGTTCATATAATGTGACTAGATAGAAGCTTTATTGGTTCATATAATGTGACTAGATAGAAGCTTTATTGGTTCATATAATGTGACTAGATAGAAGCGTTATTGGTTCATATAATGTGACTAGATAGAAGCGTTATTGGTTCATATAATGTGACTAGATAGAAGTGTTATTGGTTCATATAATGTGACTAGATAGAAGCATTATTGGTTCATATAAACTTAAAATATGTATTGTATTGAAAGCTTAGATTGCACTTTGAACAACCTGTGTAAACTATATTTTGTTGTCATGACATCACATAAGATTAGATTATACCCTGATCACCCTAGATAAGAGTGGGGTAAACTATTCTCTATGTTATCTTTTGTTTGTTATAATTGTGCATGCAAATTGCACCTTGGTCCCCTTCTAATTATTGTTTATTTCTTACTAGAGGGGTCACCTGACCTGTGGATGCTCTGGGATTATTAATTCGCTGGCTAGAAGGGTCACCTGACCTGTGGGTGATCTGGAGGCATTAGTTTGCTCACTAGAGGGGTGACCTGACTTGTGGATGCTCTGGAAGTATTAGTTCGCTGACTAGAGGGGTCACCTGACCTGTGGATGCCCTGGAGGTATTAGTTCGCTGACTAGAGGGGTCACCTGACCTGTGGATGCCCTGGGGGTATTAGTTCGCTGGCTAGAGGGGTCACCTGACCTGTGGATGCCCTGGAGGTATTAGTTCGCTGACTAGAGGGGTGACCTGACCTGTGGATGCCCTGGAGGTATTAGTTCGCTGGCTAGAGGGGTCACCTGACCTGTGGATGCCCTGGGGGTATTAGTTCGCTGGCTAGAGGGGTCACCTGACCTGTGGATGCCCTGGAGGTATTAGTTCGCTGGCTAGAGGGGTGACCTGACTGTGGATGCCCCGGGGGGTATTAGTTCGCTGGCTGGGTGTATCAATGCAATGCATTGGTGTAAACAAAGTTTCCGACATTTCAGCCATGTTTTGAAGGACAACACTTTACAATACGTTACCATTTAGTTGTATTTTTGTAAATGTTGTTTACAAAGGCTTCACTTCCAACCATCTCATGTCCATCACTCAGCCAGTTTTCACAACTCACTTATGTGCGATATGACGTTACGTCAAGTGATAGCACAGGTGCATTTATGCTTAGTAATGTGAAATTGTACTTGCGCTTGGTAGTTATCATGTACAGTTGTTATACCTATTTCTGCTAGTGTACTAAGTCACGTAAATATGCATAATGTGAAAACTCTTCAATGGGAAGCTTGAATCAGCCAAGAAGTGCAGCCGTATATGTATTAGGTAACAACAGGTAAGCAGCTCTAGACAGGCAGGCAGGCAGGCAGGCAGGCAGGCACTGAGAATTATATATAAGATTACTGAGCACTTGTTCCACAAATTCCCAATGATGTATTCCTTTTGTCTAGAGTGTGTCTCTGTGTCACCCTGTGTCACTGTGTCTAGGTCGTGGGTCTGTTGCTGCCCAACCCGACCTTCCAGAGCACCATCTTCTGGCAATGGCTCAACCAGAGTCACAACGCTTGTGTCAACTTCTCTAACAGAAATGCCAGTAAGGTATGTGACCAGTCTATCATTCTATGAAATAGAATACAAGTGTCAGCTTATGCAAGTACAACATAACAAAGAATACAAGTGTCAGCTTATGCAAGTACAGCCTAATGTAAAGAATACAAGTGTCAGCTTATGCAAGTACAACTTAACGTAAAGAATACAAGTGTCAGCTTATGCAAGTACAACCTAACGTAAAGAAAACAAGTGTCAACTTATGCAAGTACAACCTAATGTAAAGAATACAAGTGTCAGCTTATGCGAGTACAACCTAACGTAAAGAATACAAGTGTCAGCTTATGCAAGTACAATTTAACGTAAAGAATACAAGTGTCAACTTATGCAAGTACAACCTAACGTAAAGAATACAAGTGTCAGCTTATGCAAGTACAGCCTAACGTAAAGAATACAAGTGTCAGCTTATGCAAGTACAACCTAACGTAAAGAATACAAGTGTCAACTTATGCAAGTACAACTTAACGTAAAGAATACAAGTGTCAGCTTATGCCAGTACAACCTAACGTAAAGAATACAAGTGTCAGCTTATGCAAGTACAACCTAACGTAAAGAATACAAGTGTCAACTTATGCAAGTACAACTTAACGTAAAGAATACAAGTGTCAGCTTATGCCAGTACAACCTAATGTAAAGAATACAAGTGTCAGCTTGTGCAAATACAGCCTAATGTAAAGAATACAAGTGTCAGCTTATGCAAGTACAACCTAACGTAAAGAATACAAGTGTCAGCTTATGCAAGTACAACTTAACGTAAAGAGTACAAGTGTCAGCTTATGCAAGTACAACTTAACGTAAAGAATACAAGTGTCAACTTATGCAAGTACAGCCTAACGTAAAGAATACAAGTGTCAGCTTATGCAAGTACAACCTAACGTAAAGAATACAAGTGTCAGCTTATGCGAGTACAGCCTAATGTAAAGAATACAAGTGTCAACTTATGCAAGTACAACCTAACGTAAAGAATACAAGTGTCAGCTTATGCAAGTACAACCTAACGTAAAGAATACAAGTGTCAACTTATGCAAGTACAACCTAACGTAAAGAATACAAGTGTCAACTTATGCAAGTACAACCTAATGTAAAGAATACAAGTGTCAACTTATGCAAGTACAACCTAACGGAAAGAATACAAGTGTCAGCTTATGCAAGTACAACCTAACGTAAAGAATACAAGTGTCAACTTATGCAAGTACAACTTAACGTAAAGAATACAAGTGTCAACTTATGCAAGTACAACCTAACGTAAAGAATACAAGTGTCAGCTTATGCAAGTGCAGCCTAATGTAAAGAATACAAGTGTCAACTTATGCAAGTACAACCTAACGTAAAGAATACAAGTGTCGGCTTATGCAAGTACAACTTAACATAAAGAATACAAGTGTCAACTTATGCAAGTACAACCTAACGTAAAGAATACAAGTGTCAACTTATGGGAGTACAACCTAACGTAAAGAATATAAGTGTCAGCTTATGCAAGTACAATCTAACGTAAAGAATACAAGTGTCAGCTTATGCGAGTACAACCTAACGTAAAGAATACAAGTGTCAACTTATGCAAGTACAAACTAATGTAAAGAATACAAGTGTCAGCTTATGCAAGTACAACCTAACGTAAAGAATACAAGTGTCAGCTTATGCAAGTACAACCTAACGTAAATAATACAAGTGTAAACTTATGCAAGTACAACCTAACGTAAAGAATACAAGTGTCAGCTTATGCAAGTACAACATAACGTAAAGAATACAAGTGTAAACTTATGCAAGTACAACCTAATGTAAAGAATACAAGTGTCAGCTTATGCGAGTACAACCTAACGTAAAGAATACAAGTGTAAACTTATGCAAGTACAAACTAATGTAAAGAATACAAGTGTCAGCTTATGCGAGTACAACCTAACGTAAAGAATACAAGTGTCAGCTTATGCAAGTACAACCTAACGTAAATAATACAAGTGTAAACTTATGCAAGTACAACCTAACGTAAAGAATACAAGTGTCAGCTTATGCAAGTACAACAACGTAAAGAATACAAGTGTAAACTTATGCAAGTACAACCTAATGTAAAGAATACAAGTGTCAGCTTATGCGAGTACAACCTAACGTAAATAATACAAGTGTAAACTTATGCAAGTACAACCTAACGTAAAGAATACAAGTGTCAGCTTATGCAAGTACAACCTAACGTAAATAATACAAGTGTCAGCTTATGCAAGTACAACATAACGTAAAGAATTTTAGCTGACTTGTCAATGACTTCTAAAGACCCACTTCATTTGTGTGTCATAAAAATACGTAGACATTTCTATTTGAATATTGCATGATTTTTAAAATATATTATTTATTTAACTAATTAATTTATATTTATTTTATGATGTACATTTTAACTATTTCTCTGCATATAATGCACCAATTTACTATAATTTAATTAAGTAGCTTATTTTGAGCAATTATGTATTTGAAGTGCTTATGGACTTTGTCAAGATTTACAGCGTTATACAAATGTACTCAGTAATATATTGTGGTACACACAGGTATATAATTGTGAGTGTTACAAATATAAATAGATCATTTATTAAGGTAGATGGTGTTATGCATGGTATTACCTCATGCTTAATTTATTGACGTATAATGTGTATTTTTTATGTCAAATAAGATCCTATACAGACTTAGGATTGGCGTTATAACGTAATGCTGCCACCTGGTGGAAATATTAATACTAAAGTTTAGTGAACATTTGCACTGCAGTGATGACACCTGTTGACTAAACACGAACTAATTTCTATACGCAGACGTAATTCTGGCTATGAAGGGTTGTAAAAATAATAAGGTGAATTCTTTTTGCGTGATATTATGTATTCAGTTTGCAAATTTATTATTATTACAATAAATTTATTTATTATTTGTTGATTTATCAAACATGGAAATGTGGTATATCTTTGGTAGATTAGCTACAAATACAGTAGTTATTTATCAACTTATATCAATAATTTAGAGCAAGAGTGCGCAAGCAGAAACTTTGCAAGTTGTATAATGTCCTGATATTGACAATGTACGTCAGATGTGTAGAATGAATGGACCAGAAAAATATTACGGTGATTTAAAAAAAAAACAGTTCGTAATATTGAGTGAATTTGTATGTTGCAGGAAACGCCGATGTCACGGTTCATCATGGGCTATGTTGGAGCCGTGTCTAGTGCCATTGGCATTGCTGTAAGTTCTCTCAAAGCACACATTAACCCTCTACACCCCAACAGGCTGCAATGTCCTGCTGGATAAGCGGTCATTCGTCTAATTTAGAATCATAACTAAACCTTTACTATGTATTAGTAATACAAGCATGAATGTTTGCAAAATAAACATACTTTCTGCAGCTACAGCAGTACAAAAAAGGAAATTTGACAGCTGGTACTAAATTTGAGACAAGACGACAGACCGACACTGTACGTTTATGTTCACATATGTCACCTTTTGTTTCTGGCTCCATTTTCTTACCGCATTATTTTCTCCCGACAGCAAGTTCGTTGGGAGATGGATTCAAACGGTGTTTTTAGGAAATCGGGTTATTGCGATTCATATAAAAATTCACCAAGTTGACTCGCACAGTTGAGTGAGTGACTCGCACAGTTGAGTGAGTGACTCGCACAGTTGAGAGATTAAAGAGTGAACATTTTGTGTGATTTGTGCGTAACCGACAAGATGTGCTTGCTTGTAGATTGGTTTGGGCGTGCTTATCAAGCGAGCCAACAAGTTGAGTCCAGCCATGAAGCTGCTCATTCAGAAGTTTGTCCCTTTCCCGGCTGTTGGTTTGTATCTCGTTCAACTGCTCCTTTTCTTCCCCTTTAATCCAACATTGAAAGTTAGATTATAAGTTGTGCGTTTCTCCTAAAATCACAAAATTGATAGGATATGATCTTGTCAGCTGTTTCTGTTTCGCGTGCAGAATGAGTCAGTGCAAGTTAGTACCCGGTTCGCTGTGACAGGTGACATAGAAGTACTGGTAATATTATTGATTTCAATTATTATTTTAAAATGTATTTTAACACTTAATGTTGTGTGCATTAACTCTTGCACAGCAAAATATTTAAACATTTTATCTTGACCTATTTTAGATACCAGCCATCGTGAGACACTTTGATTGCTAATCTTTTAAATAAAAAGCACTATACAAAGTACCAATGTTATCATTGTTGTTATGATTCCAGCAACGGCGAGCACGTGTAATGTGGTGCTGATGCGCAACAGTGAGTTGTCTGAAGGCATTGATGTGTTTGACAAGAAGAACCAAGTGGTGGGGACGTCGAAGGTGGCTGCCAAGAAGGCACTCATTGAGACCGCAGTCACAAGGATGGTCCTCCCTGCCCCCATTCTCATCATACCCCCTGTCATCATGACCATGATTGAAAAGTAAGGAATAATAGTTATAAGTTTATTTTCCTTTGCAGCACTAGCTGTTGAACAGTTCAGTAGGAACATTAAAAGTTGATAAGAAATAAAATACGGTAAATTAATAGAGCATTTAATAGCAGATAAAACATAAACAAAATTATAAGTAATTAATACCATTAAATTGTGAATAAATAAGTAAATACAATTAATTAAAATTAGGCCCTCTGTTGATTACAGTTACGTTGTAGGTAATTATAAAATGGTTACAACCAGTGATAAGACGTAAAGTCAATAGATTATAAGATTTCTTCAAACATTGAGGTACACTACAGGACAATTTCAATTGCAGAGTGAGTTCACATGATGGATCAAAATTGTCATTCATGAGATTTTATTGTTGCATTATTGTATAACAATTCTAAGAAGAATATTTTTTATAAACAAATAAATTATGATCCTTCGCATTATTCCGTAATGTTGTTCTCTGATGCTGCCCCCTACTGTGGTATGAATGTGTTGTAGGACGAGTTTACTCAAACGCCGGCCAAAGTTGCATCTGCCGTTCAACGCCCTTGTGACGACCTTGTCCTTTGGCCTTGCCCTCCCAGTTGCCATAGCTCTCTTCCCCCAGATCTCTCATGTAAGTGTCCCGTTATATAGCAGTCAAAGTGTCCTTACAGCAGTCAGTGTCCTCTTGCAACACCAGGTGTAATTTTATATCACCCTGGGTGTCATGTTACAACACCCAAAGTGTCCTGTTACAACAGTCAGTATGTCTTGTTACACTACTCAATGTGTCCTTTTACAGCATTCAAGGTGCCCTGTTGCATCACTCAAAGTGTCTTGTTACAATAGTCAACATGTACTGTTACAGCTCTCAAAGTGTCCTCTTACAACACTGTATGTGTTGTGTTACAGCACTCAGCAAGTCATTTTATAACATTCAAAGTATCCTGATACAGCACTCAACATTTTCTGTTACAGCACTCAAAGTGTCCTGTTACAGCACTGAAGGTGTCCTGATATATCACACTAGGTGTCTTGTTACAGCACTATAGGTGTCCTGTTACGTCACACTAGGTGTCTTGTTACAGCACTATAGGTGTCCTGTTATATCACAGTAGGTGTCTTGTTACAGCACTATAGGTGTCCTGTTACACCATACTAGGTGTCTTGTTACAGCACTATAGGTGTCATGTTATATCACACTAGGTGTCTTGTTACAGCACTATAGGTGTCCTGTTATATCACACTAGGAGTCTTGTTACAGCACTATAGGTGTCCTGTTATATCACACTAGGTGTCTTGTTACAGCACTATAGGTGTCCTGTTATATCACACTAGGTGTCTTGTTACAGCACTATAGGTGTCCTGTTATATCACACTAGGTGTCTTGTTACAGCACTATAGATGTCCTGTTATATCACACTAGGTGTCTTGTTACAGCACTATAGGTGTCATGTTATATCACACTAGGTGTCTTGTTACAGCACTATAGGTGTCATGTTATATCACACTAGGTGTCTTGTTACAGCACTATAGGTGTCCTGTTACATCACACTAGGTGTTTTGTTACAGCACTATAGGTGTCCTGTTATATCACACTAGGTGTCTTGTTACAGCACTGTAGGTGTCCTGTTATATCACACTAGGTATCTTGTTACAACACTGTAGGTGTCATGTTATATCACACTAGGTGTCTTGTTACAGCACTATAGGTGTCCTGTTATATCACACTAGGTGTCTTGTTACAGCACTATAGGTGTCCTGTTATATCACACTAGGAGTCTTGTTACAGCACTATAGGTGTCCTGTTATATCACACTAGGTGTCTTGTTACAGCACTATAGGTGTCCTGTTATATCACACTAGGTGTCTTGTTACAGCACTATAGGTGTCCTGTTATATCACACTAGGTGTCTTGTTACAGCACTATAGATGTCCTGTTATATCACACTAGGTGTCTTGTTACAGCACTATAGGTGTCATGTTATATCACACTAGGTGTCTTGTTACAGCACTATAGGTGTCATGTTATATCACACTAGGTGTCTTGTTACAGCACTATAGGTGTCCTGTTACATCACACTAGGTGTTTTGTTACAGCATTATAGGTGTCCTGTTATATCACACTAGGTGTCTTGTTACAGCACTGTAGGTGTCCTGTTATATCACACTAGGTATCTTGTTACAACACTGTAGGTATCATGTTATATCACACTAGGTGTCTTGTTACAGCACTATAGGTGTCCTGTTATATCACACTAGGTGTCTTGTTACAGCACTATAGGTGTCCTGTTATATCACACTAGGTGTCTTGTTACAGCACTATAGGTGTCCTGTTATATCACACTAGGAGTCTTGTTACAGCACTATAGGTGTCCTGTTATATCACACTAGGTGTCTTGTTACAGCACTATAGGTGTCCTGTTATATCAAACTAGGTGTCTTGTTACAGCACTATAGGTGTCCAGTTATATCACACTAGGTGTCTTGTTACAGCACTATAGGTGTCCTGTTATATCACACTAGGAGTCTTGTTACAGCACAATAGGTGTTCTGTTAGATCATATTAGGTGTCTTGTTACAGCACTATAGGTGTCCTGTTATATCACACTAGGTGTCTTGTTACAGCACTATAGGTGTCCTGTTATATCACACTAGGTGTCTTGTTACAGCACTATAGGTGTCCAGTTATATCACACTAGGTGTCTTGTTACAGCACTATAGGTGTCCTGTTATATCACACTAGGAGTCTTGTTACAGCACTATAGGTGTCCTGTTATATCACACTAGGAGTCTTGTTACAGCACTATAGGTGTCCTGTTATATCACACTAGGTGTCTTGTTACAGCACTATAGGTGTCCTGTTATATCACACTAGGTGTCTTGTTACAGCACTATAGGTGTCCTGTTATATCACACTAGGTGTCTTGTTACAGCACTATAGGTGTCCTGTTATATCACACTAGGTGTCTTGTTATATCACACTAGGTGTCTTGTTACAGCACTATAGGTGTCCTGTTATATCACACTAGGTGTCTTGTTACAGCACCATAGGTGTCCTGTTATATCACACTAGGTGTCTTGTTACAGCACCATAGGTGTCCTGTTATATCACACTAGGTGTCTTGTTACAGCACCATAGGTGTCCTGTTATATCACACTAGGTGTCGTGTTACAGCACTATAGGTGTCCTGTTATATCACACTAGGTGTCGTGTTACAGCACTATAGGTGTCCTGTTATATCACACTAGGTGTCGTGTTACAGCACTATAGGTGTCCTGTTATATCACACTAGGTGTCTTGTTACAGCACTATAGGTGTCCTGTTATATCACACTAGGTGTCTTGTTACAGCACTATAGGTGTCCTGTTATATCACACTAGGTGTCTTGTTACAGCACTATAGGTGTCCTGTTATATCACACTAGGTGTCTTGTTACAGCACTATAGGTGTCCTGTTATATCACACTAGGTGTCTTGTTACAGCACTATAGGTGTCCTGTTATATCACACTAGGTGTCTTGTTACAGCACTATAGGTGTCCTGTTATATCACAACTAGGTGTCTTGTTACAGCACTATAGGTGTCCTGTTATATCACAATAGGTGTCTTGTTACAGCACTATAGGTGGCCTGTTCCACCACTGGCAATGTTTTGTTACAACATTTGTTGTGTCATGTAACATCGTTACTGCACCCTATGCATTGTATTACAGGCCTAAGAGCCACATTGTCATGTTATAACACTATGTCCTATTACAACACTCTAAGTGTCCTGTTATAACACTAAGCATCCTGTTACAACATTCCAGGTGTCCCTTTTTAGAAATACTAAACAATTTACTACAAATTTTAATAATGTAATTTGGAATTATCATGCAAAAGCATTTTGATTTGTGTTTTAGATTGAATGGTATATTATTTGAAACATAAATACCTAACTTTGATGTTGTCTGTTTCAAAACATGAATTCATTGGGTGGGTCAGTTCAACCAGCCATAACTTTGCTACAAATTAACCTGCATGAATAACACTGATATCATTGAAAAAATAACTCCATGTCACCAAATGTACTGTCGCGATCAGTCACATATACATTTCTTAATATGCCATGGACCATGTTTATGGTCTGAAACAGAAATTGAGTTGGCGAATGCTCGTAGCAAGAGCTTGCAGCTAGACATTTATGAGTGGATCACAATGGCCGTAACTCGAGGCATGGTACATTATACCGTCCCCCCTCCCTGTGTGATGTATGCAGTGTCAGGGCCTGCACAGTACCGTGACTCACTCACGACGTCACCACACTCGGTGCAGTGTGTGCGTTACTGCGTGTCATTCAATCATTTCTTTCACATCTACATTGTCATTTGATAAATAATGATACGCACATGCCAGTGTGAGGCTCTAATGACTTCTGCCCGAGGTGTGTGTGTGTGTGGAGGCAACTGGGTCTGTCTGTTGCAAGTTCTGCGTACAAGCGCACGCACTCGCATGCCACAATGAGAGCACACCAGGATAGGCATGCATAGTTTGCAGTTTTATGATGTATATATGTCTGCTGATATCCACAGGCAGCTCAAATCATCAATCTCACGACAACGTTTTATTCCTGGTACTTAGCTGAACATTGTCAAGTGAGCTGTCTTTGTAATTGCATTCAACATCTGTACTGAACTCCCCGTTACTTTGTAATTGCACTCAACATCAGTACTGAACTCCCCGTTACTTTCTAATTGCACTCAACATCTGTACTGAACTCCCCGTTACTTTGTAATTGCACTCAACATCAGTACTGAACTCCCCGTTACTTTGTAATTGCACTCAACATCAGTACTGAACTCCCCGTTACTTTGTAATTGCACTCAACATCAGTACTGAGTACTGAACTCCCCGTTACTTTGTAATTGCACTCAACAGTACTCTGTTACTTTGTAATTGACATCTCCCCGTTACTTTGTAATTGCACTCAACATCAGTACTGAACTCCCCGTTACTTTGTAATTGCACTCAACATCAGTACTGAACTCCCCGTTACTTTGTAATTGCACTCAACATCTGTACTGAACTCCCCGTTACTTTGTAATTGCACTCAACATCAGTACTGAACTCCCCGTTACTTTGTAATTGCACTCAACATCAGTACTGAACTCCCCGTTACTTTGTAATTGCACTCAACATCTGTACTGAACTCCCCATTACTTTGTAATTGCACTCAACATATGTACTGAACTCCCCGTTACTTTGTAATTGCACTCAACATCTGTACTGAACTCCCCGTTACTTTGTAATTGCACTCAACATCTGTACTGAACTCCCCGTTACTTTGTAATTGCACTCAACATCAGTACTGAACTCCCCGTTACTTTGTAATTGCACTCAACATCAGTACTGAACTCCCCGTTACTTTGTAATTGCACTCAACATCAGTACTGCACTCCATGTTACTTTGTAATTGCACTCAACATCAGTACTGAACTCGCCGTTACTTTGTAATTGCACTCAACATCAGTACTGAACTCCATGTTACTTTGTAATTGCACTCAACATCTGTACTGAACTCGCCGTTACTTTGTAATTGCACTCAACATCAGTACTAAACTCCCTGTTACTTTGTAATTGCACTCAACATCTGTACTGAACTCCCCGTTACTTTGTAATTGCACTCAACATCTGTACTGAACTCCCCGTTACTTTGTAATTGCACTCAACATCAGTACTGAACTCCCCGTTACTTTGTAATTGCACTCAACATCAGTACTGAACTCCCCGTTACTTTGTAATTGCACTCAACATCAGTACTGAACTCCCCGTTACTTTGCAATTGCACTCAACATCTGTACTGAACTCCCCGTTACTTTGTAATTGCACTCAACATATGTACTGAACTCCCCGTTACTTTGTAATTGCACTCAACATATGTACTGAACTCCCCGTTACTTTGTAATTGCACTCAACATCAGTACTGAACTCCTCGTTACTTTGTAATTGCACTCAACATCTGTACTGAACTCCCCGTTACTTTGTAATTTCACTCAACATCTGTACTGAACTCCCCGTTACTTTGTAATTGCACTCAACATCAGTACTGAACTCCCTGTTACTTTTTAATTGCACTCAACATCTGTACTGAACTCCCTGTTACTTTGTAATTGCACTCAACATCTGTACTGAACTCCACGTTACTTTGTAATTGCACTCAACATCAGTACTGAACTCCCCGTTACTTTGTAATTGCACTCAACATCAGTACTGAACTCCCCGTTACTTTGTAATTGCACTCAACATCAGTACTGAACTCCCCGTTACTTTGTAATTGCACTCAACATCAGTACTGAACTCCCCGTTACTTTGTAATTGCACTCAACATCAGTACTGAACTCCCCGTTACTTTGTAATTGCACTCAACATATGTACTGAACTCCCCGTTACTTTGTAATTGCACTTAACATCTGTACTGAACTCCCCGTTACTTTGTAATTGCACTCAACATCTGTACTGAACTCCCCGTTACTTTGTAATTGCACTCAACATCAGTACTGAACTCCTCGTTACTTTGTAATTGCACTCAACATCTGTATTGAACTCCCCGTTACTTTGTAATTGCACTCAACATCTGTACTGAACTCCCCGTTACTTTGTAATTGCACTCAAAATCTGTACTGAACTCCCCGTTACTTTGTAATTGCACTCAACATCAGTACTGAACTCCCCGTTACTTTGTAATTGCACTCAACATCAGTACTGAACTCCATGTTACTTTGTAATTGCACTCATCATCTGCACTGAACTCCCCGTTACTTTGTAATTGCACTCAACATCAGTACTGCACTCCATGTTACTTTGTAATTGCACTCAACATCTGTACTGAACTCCATGTTACTTCGTAATTGCACTCAACATCAGTACTGAACTCCCTGTTACTTTGTAATTGCATTCAACATCTGTACTGAACTCCCAGTTACTTTGTAATTGCACTCAACATCAGTACTGAACTCCATGTTACTTTGTAATTGCAGTCAACATCAGTACTGAACTCCATGTTACTTTGTAATTGCACTCATCATCTGTACTGAACTCCCCGTTACTTTGTAATTGCACTCAACATCAGTACTGCACTCCATGTAACTTTGTAATTGCACTCAACATCTGTACTGAACTCCATGTTACTTTGTAATTGCACTCAACATCAGTACTGAACTCCCTGTTACTTTGTAATTGCATTCAACATCTGTACTGAACTCCCTGTTACTTTGTAATTGCACTCAACATCAGTACTGAACTCCATGTTACTTTGTAATTGCACTCAACATCAGTACTGAACTCCATGTTACTTTGTAATTGCACTCAACAACTGTACTGAACTCCCTGTTACTTTGTAATTGCAATCAACATCTGTACTGAACTCCCCGTTACTTTGTAATTGCACTCAACATCAGTACTGAACTCCCTGTTACTTTGTAATTGCACTCAACATCTGTACTGAACTCCCTGTTACTTTGTAATTGCACTCAACATCAGTACTGAACTCCATGTTACTTTGTAATTGCATTCAACATCTGTACTGAACTCCCTGTTACTTTGTAATTGCACTCAACATCTGTACTGAACTCCCTGTTACTTTGTAATTGCACTCAACATCAGTACTGAACTCCATGTTACTTTGTAATTGCACTCAACAACTGTACTGAACGCCCTGTTACTTTATAATTGCACTCAACATCTGTACTGAACTCCCCGTTACTTTGTAATTGCACTCAACATCAGTACTGAACTCCCCGTTACTTTGTAATTGTACTCAACATCAGTACTGAACTCCATGTTACTTTGTAATTGCACTCAACATCAGTACTGAACTCCCTGTTACTTTGTAATTGCACTCAACACTCCATGTTACTTTGTAATTGCACTCAACATCAGTACTGAACTCCATGTTACTTTGTAATTGCACTAAACATCAGTACTGAACTCCCTGTTACTTTGTAATTGCACTCAACATCAGTACTGAACTCCCTGTTACTTTGTAATTGCACTCAACATCTGTACTGAACTCGCCGTTAGGTTGAGACAACGCAGGTGGAGTCGGAGATTCAGGCGAACACCAAGGACCAGGTCCTGTTTTACAACAAGGGACTCTGAAAAGAACAGTAGAAGAACACACGGGTGTCTGCACCCGTAAACACAGGAAGCCGTACAGAGTCAACCAGGATATACCTATGCAAAACACATTTGGACAAGTCTTAACTGTGTTGTCGTCAAGATAGGTGGATTTGTTAAAGAATGCTTGCAGAATGCAGACCTGTGAATATAGCACTAGCTGTATGAGACAACAACTAATGATGACATGATGTGGATGAGTGAGTCTTAAAAGCAAATATATTAGACAATCTAGAGGATATGTATGGAGTATTGATGACAGAACAATGGTTCTGTGTAAGACACGGAGTGTTTCCGTGTAACATCACTGGACATTCTCTTCCTGTCGTGACGTAATGCGCGTAGTCTCCGGTACACTATAATATATTTATACCATTTGCATGACGTTTTATAATCACAGCTCATATTATAATAATACACAGTTCCTCTGATGATCAAAAGTTGTCTCGGCACGTCTGACACAATGCACCTTCCAGCGAGCCTAACATTGAATTTGTTTTTCTACGTGAATCTACAAAAGATCGTCTGACTTTAGATGTATCAACACTACCCCCGTGGTAGCTTCTTGTTTACTGTCATAACCGACGTTATGTTCACATGTAACTATAGTTTGCTAGTGCATTAATATATATATGTATTATATTTTTACAAGTATGTTAATAAACACGCAAGTACTACACTGGTCCATCTTGCATCATTGATATCCATAGTAACTAGATGCTTACTCAATTAAATGTCCATTTAGCTTACTTTTGTGTAGTACTGTCAAACTAGCTTACATCTAACCATGGGCAACACTAAGCACAGTAGATTCATGACTCAATTCATTGCTTTCATCTCTCTCCATCATGTAGAAAAGCGAACGCATACCTTCGTAAATAAAAAGCTACCGTTGTATGTTTTCAATACATCTCAACTGAAACAGTGTTCCAATGTAGTGAGTGACCATAGAAAGAGAAAAGTGGACCTCGGCACTAGGGAGGAAATACAGGCATACAGTCCCCAAAGTTAGCACCTGGGAGGAGATACAGGCATACAGTCCCCAAAGTTAGCACCTGGGAGGAGATACAGGCATACGGTCCCAAAAGTTAGCACCTGGGAGGAGATACAGGCATACGGTCCCCAAAGTTAGCACCTGGGAGGAAATACAGTCCCCAAAGTTAGCACCCGGGAGGAGATACAGGCATACGGTCCCCCAAGTTAGCACCTGGGAGGAGATACAGGCATACAGTCCCCAAAGTTAGCACCTGGGAGGAGATACAGGCATACGGTCCCCAAAGTTAGCACCTGGGAGGAGATACAGTCCCCAAAGTTAGCACCTGGGAGGAGATACAGGCATACGGTCCCCAAAGTTAGCACCTGGGAGGAGATACAGGCACACAGTCCCAAAGTTAGCACCTGGGAGGAGATACAGGCATACGGTCCCCAAAGTTAGCACTTGGAAGGAGATACAGGCATACGGCCCCCAAAGTTAGCACCTGGGAGGAAATACAGGCATACTGTCCCCAAAGTTAGCACTTGGAAGGAGATACAGGCATACGGCCCCCAAAGTTAGCACCTGGGAGGAGATACAGGCATACGGTCCCCAAAGTTAGCACTTAGAAGGAGATACAGGCATACGGTCCCCAAAGTTAGCACCTGGCAGGAGATACAGGCATACGGCCCCCAAAGTTAGCACCTGGGAGGAGATACAGGCATACGGTCCCCAAAGTTAGCACCTGGGAGGAGATACAGGCATACGGTCCCCAAAGTTAGCACTTGGAAGGAGATACAGGCATGCGGTCCCCAAAGTTAGCATCTGGGAGGAGATACAGGCATACGGTCCCCAAAGTTAGCATACAACAGACTCTTGTCTTCATATATCGTTGAACATACGCCATACGTTATAAAAGAATTACTGAAGAAATAGTGTCGGTATAGTAAACATACACATTATGCGAATTCCAACACGAAACAATGTAAGTAATACTGGACTGTTGCCCAGCCAACACATGGACATGCAAGAACATCGACAAGACCCACCGCAATAGCACGCATATAGATAAAGCTCAACAGATCTACACAGTAAACATCTGACCGATGAGGACCAACAAAAAGACAGACAACCTCACTACCACAGTCTTGTAGAGGAGGAATGTGTATATCAGGGACGGCAGTTCACCACAGTCGGAGAAAGACAGAACCGACTGGGCCAGCCAATCTGTTCGACGGACATTTTGAAGTCCACATGACTGTCAAATGTTGGTGAAATCATAAGCAAAACGGTGCACTTCTCCGCGGCTCCGAGAGCTGGAAAGAGACACACAGACACACTTGAGACATTTGTGCCCGGGTGATTCTCGGGTATTTTGACTCAACACGATCATCAGCACGGCAGATCATCTACAACATCTCTGACGACAAACATGTGCATTCTGACAGAGCACGTGTCCCGAGTGTGCCTTGTACAAGACAGACACGCTTGTTACAACCAGTAATGTAGTAATCAACCAGTAATGTAATAATCGACCAGTGATGTAATAACGACCAATATTGTAATAATCGACCAGTAATGTAATAACGACCAGTAATGTAATAAAAAAGATTAAGGTGATTATGACGACGATGATGGAGAATATGACGATGATGTTAGTAATGATGATGAAGATGGTGTTAATGAGAATGATAAATGATTATGACGATGACGACGAGGAAGATGAAGACAATTAAGGTAGTCATCTTAATGATGATGATGATGATGATCCTGCTGATGATAAAGATTTTAACGATGGTGATGATGGTGGTTATGATGATGATTATGATGACGGTGTTGTTGATAATGATGAGGAAGACGATGATTATGAGATTATAAATGCTGATGATACGGAGGAGGAAGATGTAGGCGCCATCTTAGTGATGAAGATGATTGTGAATAAGTTGATTGTGAATAAGATGATTGTGAATAAGTTGATTGTGAATAAGATGATTGTGAATAAGATTATTGTGAATAAGATGATTGTGATTAAGATGATTGTGAATAAGATGATTGTGAATAAGATGATTGTGAATAAGATGATTGTGAATAAGTTGATTGTGAATAAGATGATTGTGAATAAGATGATTGTGAATAAGATGATTGTGAATAAGTTGATTGTGAATAAGATGATTGTGAATAAGATGATTGTGAATAAGTTGATTGTGAATAAGATGATTGTGAATAAGATGATTGTGAATAAGATGATTGTGAATAAGTTGATTGTGAATAAGATGATTGTGAATAAGATGATTGTGAATAAGTTGATTGTGAATAAGATGATTGTGAATAAGATGATTGTGAATAAGTTGATTGTGAATAAGATGATTGTGAATAAGATTATTGTGAATAAGATGATTGTGAATAAGATGATTGTGAATAAGATTATTGTGAATAAGATGATTGTGAATAAGATGATTGTGAATAAGATGATTGTGAATAAGTTGATTGTGAATAAGTTGATTGTGAATAAGATTATTGTGAATAAGATGATTGTGAATAAGATGATTGTGATTAAGTTGATTGTGAATAAGATGATTGTGAATGAGATGATTGTGAATAAGATGATTGTGAATAAGTTGATTGTGAATAAGATGATTGTGAATAAGATGATTGTGAATAAGATGATTGTGAATAAGATGACGACGACAATGATGATGACGACGACAATGATGATGACGGTAATATTTATTATGATGATCATGACGACAACAATTACATCCTTAACCTTATCCTCCTCATCATCGTCATCCAGTTACCCTGATAAAGGCTACCCATGCTAGCCAATTAAGGGGTCATCTCAAACAACTTAGGGGAAATATAAAATGCAATGTTAATGAGCGATAATATAACACTGTTAGAAGCGAAAGGGTAAGATTAAAACAATAACAAGGATCAGCTGAAGCAATTAAAGGGTAATCTAAAAACTTGAAGTTAAGGGTAATCTCAATCACCTGCAAGATTCATCTGTAAGATAACGGGAAACCAAATATTTTAAAATATGACCAAAAGTAAGGGACTATATGAAAACTAATGTAAAGAATAATTTAAAAGGATTCATTAAAAGGTAATTTAATAATGACCTAGATGGTCATGTAAACACATTGTGAAATCTTGTAATGAAATCATGCAGTCTTGTCGAAAGAAAGTTATTTAAATAAATTTGCCATCTAGTAGTGGCTGTGATGATGATGATGATGGTGGTTATGATGATTATGATGACGGTGTTGTTGTTGGTGATGTGGCTGTGATGATGATGATGGTGGTGGTTATGATGATTATGATGACGGTGTTGTTGTTGGTGATGTGGCTATGATGATGATGATGGTTATGATGACGGTGTTGTTGTTGGTGATGTGGCTGTGATGATGATGGTGGTTATGATGACGGTGTTGTTGTTGGTGATGTGGCTGTGATGATGATGGTGGTTATGATGATTATGATGACGGTGGTTATGATGACGGTGTTGTTGTTGGTGATGTGGCTGTGATGATGATGGTGGTTATGATGATTATGATGACGGTGGTTATGATGATTATGATGACGGTGTTGTTGTTGGTGATGTGGCTGTGAAGATGATGATGGTGGTGGTTATGATGATTATGATGATGGTCTTTTTGTTGGTGATGTGGCAATGATGATGATGGTGGTTATGATGATTATGATGACGGTGTTGTTGTTGGTGATGTGGCTTTGATGATGATGGTGGTTATGATGATTATGATGACGGTGTTGTTGTTGGTGATGTGGCTATGATGATGATGGTGGTTATGATGACGGTGTTGTTGTTGATGATGATCGATGATGATGATGTTAGTAATAATGATGAAGACGGTGATAAGGATGATGATACATGATTATGGTTATTACCAGGAGGACGATGAGCACAACGAAGGTGTCATCTTAGTGATGGAGATGATAATTATTATTACTCTGATGCCGACGACGTCGATGAAGATGATTATGATGAGGATGACGAAGATGATGATGATGATGACGGTTATAATAATAATAATAATATATTTTATTTAATATAGCGCCAGATCCAATTATAAATTGTTCGTGGCGCTTTACAACATGTAGAACCCAGATAGAGGTATTAATGATGGCTAAATAAGCATGCATTTTCTCAAAGAAAATTTAAATATTAGTAAAATACGAATAAATACAGTAATTAAATAAATATATTAAAATAATGATTATAGCTACAGTTCTATGTAGAAATAAGACATTGTCAATTAATTTAACTGAACTAATGTACATGTAACGATGATGAGTAGGACGACAATGATACCCTTAACCTTCTCCTCCTCTCATCGTCACCCTCAAGTTCACCCTTACAACCGCTAGCCGTGCTGGCACCCAGTCGACGCTCACTTAAATAGAATTCTCAGAACGAGTCAGCCGCTTTTAGATTACCCTTTCGTTTCTAATAATATTATAATATCACTCATTAACATTGTATTTTGAGAATTCCCATAAGTTGTTTGAGATGACCCTTTAATTCGATCAAATGATGATCAGGTAAGTAAATTGTAAATATACTTTAATGACCCTTGTCTTAAGATACTCCCATAATTTAGTGTAGATTACTGCTATAGTTGTCCTGTAGTTACTGCGTCATCTGGAAGATTACTTGAACGGGGGTCAGCACGGCCGTCATAAGGGTGAATATGAGGTTGTCGATGAGGAGGAAGAGGAGGAGGAGGTTAAGGATGTCGTTGTTGTTGTAGTCATCATCGTGATAATTGTAACCGTCATCATCATCATCTACGTCATCCACTTCATCCTCCTCCTCCTCCTCCTCACCGTCGTCGTCATCATAGTCATAATAATCATCATCTTCATCACTAAGATGACGCCTTCATTGTCTTCATCGTCCTCCTGATAATCATCATAGTCATTTACCATCTTCATTATCACCGTCTTCATCGTCATCATCAACAAAACCGTCATCATAATAATCATCATAACCATCATCATCATCATAATCATATCAACATCAACACCCATTCTTTTTATGAGATGGCCCCTTAATTATTATGTTTTTCGAGTAGACCACATGATTTTATTAGATGGCCCGCAATGTGTTGATCTGGTCATCTAGTTCATTATTAAATTACCTCTTAATGACTCCTGTAACAATTATTCTTTAAATTCTGTTTGATATAATCCCTTAGCCGTAGTCATATTTCAAAACATTTGAGTTCCCGTTATCGTTTAGATGAACATTGTTGTTGATTGAGATTATCCTTAACTTAATAATGTTAATGTGTCACTCATAAACTTTGTATTTTGAGATTTCCTCTAGGTTGTTTGAGATGACCCCTTATTTGGCAAGAATGGCTAGCCTTTATAAGGGCAACACGAGGATGACGATGATGAGGAGGGCACGGTTAAGGATGTCATTGTCGTCTTCCTGATCATCGTAATAATTGTAACCGTCATCGTCGTCGTCGTCATTGTCGTCGTTGTCGTCGTCGTCATATTCGTCGTCACCATCGTCATCGTCATCGTCGTCATTGTCGTCGTCATCGTCATCGTCGTCGTCATCGTCATCGTCATCGTCGTCATCTTATTCATAATCATCGTCATCTTCATCACTGAGATGGCGCCTTCGTTGTCTTCAACTTCCTCCTCCTTATAATCGTAATCATTTATAATCCTCATTAATGCCGTCTTCATCATCATTACTAACATCTTCATCATCATCAGCAGAATCACATCTTCATCATCATCATCACCATCACTAAGATGACCCCTAAATTGCCACATCTTCCTAGTCGTCATCATCATAATCATTTATCATCCACATAATCGTCATCCTTATCATCACTACTAACATCATCATCATAATCTCCATCATCGTCGTCATAATCATCTTCATCGTTTTTATTACATCACTGGTCTATTATTACATTACTGGTTGAATATTACATTACTGGCTGATTATTACATTGCAGGTCGTTTTTATTACATCACTGGTCTATTATTACATTATTGGTTGATTATTACATTACTGGTTGATTGTTACATTACTGGTTGATTATTACATTACTGGTTGTAACACACGCTGGACGACAGATGCAGGAAGGAGATGGCGTCGCCTGAAGAAAACACGGAGAAGGACCGGAGAAAAAGAGTTGACAGCATATGACCTAGCAGGGGAAACCACCGCCACATGCCAGTGGCGCTCCCTTGTGTGTGTCAGCGGATGAGTGAGTGAGTGAGTGAGTGAGTGAGTGAGTGAGTGAGTGAGTGAGTGAGTGAGTGAGTGAGTGAGGGAGTGAGTGAGTGAGGGAGTGAGTGAGTTAGTGAGTGAGTGAGTGAGTTAGTGAGTGAGGGAGTGAGTGAGTGAGTGAGTTAGTGAGTGAGTGAGAGAGTGAGTTAGTTAGTTAGTGAGTGAGTGAGTGAGGGAGTGAGTGAGTGAGTGAGGGAGGGAGTGAGTTAGTGAGTGAGTGAGTGAGTGAGTGAGTGAGTGAGTGAGTGAGTGAGTGAGTGAGTGAGTGAGTGAGTGAGTGAGTGTGTGAGTGAGTGAGTTAGTTAGTGAGTGAGTGAGTGAGTGAGTGTGTGAGTGAGTGAGTGAGTGAGTTAGTGAGTTAGTGAGTGAGTGAGTGAGTGAGTGTGTGAGTGAGTGAGTGAGTATGTGAAATATCTTACAATAAGTGGTCCTTTAAGGTTGACTAATATTTAAACTTGTTTTTAAAGCAAACTGAATATTATGCAAAATGGTGATCCTACTATCAATTTTATTTCAGTTGTATATAATATATAAAGTATGATCATAAGATTAGCGCATATGTTTTTTTGAAATAAGGACGATTATTATTCCTTCTGTCCAAAATTATTATGTACCATTTAAAATCACACCAACATGTTAATTATAAGTGGAGATTTGCCCGAGGTAAGATGTGTCAGATTATCGCGGCAGCCATTTTTATAATGCAAGTTACCTTTTAGTGACTGGTGGTTGATATCAGATTACAACTGATGTTTTGTCGGAAAGGTTGCAGTCTACAATCTACATCACGATAACAGATTATTCATGTAGAAGTATAGGTCAATGCTAATTGTTCTTTTATACAAACTTGACGCTATTTTGCATACCTGCAAATTACGTAAAAAATTAATCACAGTAATGTTTGTGATACTATATTCTCCAAACCGATACAACGACTCAACTAGAAGGGGAGATATGTACTTTGTAGGAGTAAGATATCCGCTTTTCGTGGCATACATGTTTGTATGCAAATATCTTGTAATGATTGTAGAGAATTTCACATTACAACTACCTAGGTAATATAAAATTGTAGTCTAAAAAGTCGTAGTCTACATTTTACATTACAATAAAACATTTTAAAATCAGATTTATAGTTGAATACTAATTGTACTATCTCGCATAAAATTAGATTTAGAGAATATGAAATGACTGTTTCTTCGATAATGCAATATATTTATTAAAATATTGATACAAGCACTTTTTCTCAATTAGAAAAGACAAAACCACTAGACTAAGTTAAGTATATGAGATAATGAACGTACAACGTTCAACAAATTGAAAGGACTTAGGGTTAACCATTAGTGCTGATATGAAGGTTTCAGAGCAGTGCGGAATTGCAGCTTCAAAGGAAACCAAATCCTTGGATTGATTAAGCGAAATATAGCGTATAAGAAAAAAGAGCTAATAATACAGCTGTACAAAGCAATAGTTAGGCCTCATTTAGAATGTTGTTTACACGCATGGAGGCCATATCGCAAGAAGGACATAGATATGCTACAAAGAGTAGAGAGGAGAGCAACTAAAATGATACAAAAACTGAGGGATCTTAGTTATTCGCCTAAAAAAATGTGGTTTAACAACACTAGAGCCCAGGAGACTGAGAGGAGATCAGATAGAAGTGTTTAAAATAATAAATGTTTATGAAAATATTAATAGAAATATTTTTACTCAGTTAAGAAAAATAGAAGGACTAGAGGACATGAAGTTACATTAGTAAAGGAGCAGTGTAGATTAGATATAAGAAAGTTCTCATTTTCACAAAGGACTGTAAATGAATGGAACAGATTATCTGCTGATTGTGTGGGTGTTAGTAGTGTGAATATGTTTAAAAATAAAATCGACACATACCTCAGACGGGCGGGATACACATAGATAAAAGGGTCGGACTCTCGATAAGCCAAAAGGCTTCTTTGTCCACCTGCCACCTAAAGTTAATTCTCTGGGTGGCAATCTTGTTAAATCTTGTCAGGCGGTACATGAAGAATTGTTTTAATTTAAACATTAGTGAGCATTGATTCTCAGAAAGAATCACCAGTTAATGGAGCAAATGTCTGCCGAATGTGTGTATATTAACAACATGGATATGTTTAAAAACTGAATCTCAGAAATGCATATAGCTAAAAAATCGATACACCAATGTTGCATCCTCAATAAACAAAAGGCTTCCTCGACTACCGCATGTGTCATGTGGAGGGTTTGTTCTGGTGGTAATCTTGTTAAATCTTGCTAACTCTTATTACACATTGTTAAACCATGCTATGCCTGGTTAATTATTGTAAATTGTGTTAAATCTGATTAAATATTGCTAAATCCTGTTAAATATTGCTAAACATTGTTATTCTTGCCAAGTGACCGGACATCGTTAACATGTGAATGGGTGAGTGAGTGAGTGAGTGAGTGAGTGAGTGAGTAAATCAGTCAGTCAGTCAATCAGTCAGTTAGTAAGTCAGTCAGTCAGTCAGTCAGCGGATGAACGAAAATATCTGCAATACGTCCTAGTACGTTAGATTGTAATGCAAATACTGCGTTCAACAAACAATGGAAATACTTAATTTTTATATTTAAAAAAATCGCAATACTCCTCAATGCACCTACCTCGGGCGTCCTACTAAAATAAACTACAAAAATATTGTAAGAAAGCTAACTTAGCCCCACTTATTGATATCTCAATCAAAATTCATAACTGTACATATTATAAGCGACAATTGTCATCTTCCTCAATCTATCAATCTCAAATAGAATGGTACTCACGATAGGCATAGTCTAGTTATAGCTGAACTTGATTCGTTACTTGTGTCATTCTAGCAAAGGAAGGATCAAGCACATTTATTTGTCACAATCTATTGTTGCTGCAAACTGCGTTAGTATGTCACCGCGAATGGACGGCCATGCAAATAAATACATATATACCAGCTGACGTTTTTCACAGAAACGGCGGTCTGATATTTATCAGTGCACTTCGCTTTGACGCAGCAATAAGCGAAGATTTATCCTCAGCCGTGGTCCGTGTTTCCCTTGTAGAAATGCATCAGTGAAAGCAATTAATAGTCTTTATCTCGAGTGGTATTCGAACCTAGCCGATTACGCGTTATCGTCATTCAGTGTTGATGGCTCTACCGTTATCCGATGCAGACCTTGTCGTGGTGCGCGTGACCAAGGTATCGCCTGCAAACTCACACCGGTGTGAGACCGCTGTATCAGCATATAAGGTCAAAGGCGTCCAACGATCGCGTTTTGAAAGCTTCCGTGAAAGGTCCTAAGCACATTAGCAATATTAGTGTAACTGAATGAAAACTCGTCGTTCAGAAACAATCCAAATTGCAGCTGAAAACGGGGGATTTAAAAAAATTGCGCGATCCTAGGTTAGTTTAAATTTAATATTTCGATAACACAACTAATGCATTATGTAAAATACCCGCATATAAAGCAGCTTTTGGCATTTAAATCAAGGTCATATTTTCACAACTTCAGAATGATGGCCGTTATTAAGAACCGAAAAGTTTACTCTGCTTTACCATGTTTTACCTAGAGTACATCATATAAGATCGTTGTTAAACCATGTTTTAGCTAGAGTACATCATATAAGATCGTTGTTAAACCATGTTTTAGCTAGAGTACATCATATAAGATCGTTGTTAAACCATGTTTTAGCTAGAGTACATCATATAAGATCGTTGTTAAACCATGTTTTAGCTAGAGTACATCATATAAGATCGTTGTTAAACTATGTTTTAGCTAGAGTACATCATATAAGATCGTTGTTAAACTATGTTTTAGCTAGAGTACATCATATAAGATCGTTGTTAAACTATGTTTTAGCTAGAGTACATCATATAAGATCTTTGTTAAACCATGTTTTAGCTATAGAGTACATCATATAAGATCGTTGTTAAACCATGTTTTAGCTAGAGTACATCATATAAGATCGTTGTTAAACCATGTTTTAGCTAGAGTACATCATATAAGATCGTTGTTAAACCATGTTTTAGCTAGAGTACATCATATAAGATCGTTGTTAAACCATGTTTTAGCTAGAGTACATCATATAAGATCGTTGTTAAACCATGTTTTAGCTAGAGTACATCATATAAGATCGTTGTTAAACCATGTTTTAGCTAGAGTACATCATATAAGATCGTTGTTAAACCATGTTTTAGCTAGAGTACATCATATAAGATCGTTGTTAAACCATGTTTTAGCTAGAGTACATCATATAAGATCGTTGTTAAACCATGTTTTAGCTAGAGTACATAATATAAGATCGTTGTTAAACCATGTTTTAGCTAGAGTACATCATATAAGATCGTTGTTAAACCATGTTTTAGCTAGAGTACATCATATAAGATCGTTGTTAAACCATGTTTTAGCTAGAGTACATCATATAAGATCGTTGTTAAACCATGTTTTAGCTAGAGTACATCATATAAGATCGTTGTTAAACCATGTTTTAGCTAGAGTACATCATATAAGATCGTTGTTAAACCATGTTTTAGCTAGAGTACATCATATAAGATCGTTGTTAAACCATGTTTTAGCTAGAGTACATCATATAAGATCGTTGTTAAACCATGTTTTAGCTAGAGTACATCATATAAGATCGTTGTTAAACCATGTTTTAGCTAGAGTACATCATATAAGATCGTTGTTAAACCATGTTTTAGCTAGAGTACATCATATAAGATCGTTGTTAAACCATGTTTTAGCTAGAGTACATCATATAAGATCGTTGTTAAACCATGTTTTAGCTAGAGTACATCATATAAGATCGTTGTTAAACCATGTTTTAGCTAGAGTACATCATATAAGATCGTTGTTAAACCATGTTTTAGCTAGAGTACATCATATAAGATCGTTGTTAAACCATGTTTTAGCTAGAGTACATCATATAAGATCGTTGTTAAACCATGTTTTAGCTAGAGTACATCATATAAGATCGTTGTTAAACCATGTTTTAGCTAGAGTACATCATATAAGATCGTTGTTAAAATATGTTTTGATGACAAAGAGGCCAATTATGATATTTTTTCAAGTCAAGTTTGATTTTGTTGAGTGACAAGGCTCCTTCACCGTGAGATGCGATAAGGGTAGTATTTAAACTTTGTTTGATGATAATGTTACTACTGTGATGATGTTGTCCAGTCAGTCCTGAGTTAGCAGTGTGATTGGGGTGACCGGGGTGATTGGGGTGAGCAGGGTGATTGTGTTGACCGGTTTGATTGTGGTGACCAGGGTGATTGTGGTGACCAGGGTGATTGTGGTGACCGGGTGACTATGGTGACCGGGGTGATTCCTCTCTCCCTAAGCGATGTCACAATCTTCACTGTTTAAGCCGCAGAAACACACCCTCTTGTAAAGTTTTAGTTTACAATTGTAACTGTAAAAAATACGTTTAAAAATGGCTAGTGTTGAAATATGGGCTTTCCTCTGTTGAACATACTTTCTTATTTTTCCAAGGGAGTTCTTATATAAGAATTCACATATTTTAAAGATAACGGTCCGGCAATATTTGAT
>CM034534.1:1124014-1137349 GCA_020002185.1 Paraescarpia echinospica | reverse complement strand
GAAAGAGACACACAGACACACTTGAGACATTTGTGCCCGGGTGATTCTCGGGTATTTTGACTCAACACGATCATCAGCACGGCAGATCATCTACAACATCTCTGACGACAAACATGTGCATTCTGACAGAGCACGTGTCCCGAGTGTGCCTTGTACAAGACAGACACGCTTGTTACAACCAGTAATGTAGTAATCAACCAGTAATGTAATAATCGACCAGTGATGTAATAACGACCAATATTGTAATAATCGACCAGTAATGTAATAACGACCAGTAATGTAATAAAAAAGATTAAGGTGATTATGACGACGATGATGGAGAATATGACGATGATGTTAGTAATGATGATGAAGATGGTGTTAATGAGAATGATAAATGATTATGACGATGACGACGAGGAAGATGAAGACAATTAAGGTAGTCATCTTAATGATGATGATGATGATGATCCTGCTGATGATTCTGCTGATGATAAAGATTTTAACGATGGTGATGATGGTGGTTATGATGATGATTATGATGACGGTGTTGTTGATAATGATGAGGAAGACGATGATTATGAGATTATAAATGCTGATGATACGGAGGAGGAAGATGTAGGCGCCATCTTAGTGATGAAGATGATTGTGAATAAGTTGATTGTGAATAAGATGATTGTGAATAAGTTGATTGTGAATAAGATGATTGTGAATAAGATGATTGTGAATAAGATGATTGTGAATAAGATGATTGTGAATAAGATGATTGTGAATAAGATGATTGTGAATAAGTTGATTGTGAATAAGATGATTGTGAATATGATTGTGAATAAGATGATTGTGAATGATTGTGAATAAGATGATTGTGAATAAGATGATTGTGAATAAGATGATTGTGAATAAGATGATTGTGAATAAGTTGATTGTGAATAAGATGATTGTGAATAAGATGATTGTGAATAAGTTGATTGTGAATAAGATTATTGTGAATAAGATGATTGTGAATAAGATGATTGTGATTAAGTTGATTGTGAATAAGATGATTGTGAATAAGATGATTGTGAATAAGATGATTGTGAATAAGATGATTGTGAATAAGATGATTGTGAATAAGTTGATTGTGAATAAGATGATTGTGAATAAGATGATTGTGAATAAGTTGATTGTGAATAAGATGATTGTGAATAAGATGATTGTGAATAAGTTGATTGTGAATAAGATGATTGTGAATAAGATTATTGTGAATAAGATGATTGTGAATAAGATGATTGTGAATAAGATTATTGTGAATAAGATGATTGTGAATAAGATGATTGTGAATAAGATGATTGTGAATAAGTTGATTGTGAATAAGTTGATTGTGAATAAGATTATTGTGAATAAGATGATTGTGAATAAGATGATTGTGATTAAGTTGATTGTGAATAAGATGATTGTGAATGAGATGATTGTGAATAAGATGATTGTGAATAAGTTGATTGTGAATAAGATGATTGTGAATAAGATGATTGTGAATAAGATGATTGTGAATAAGATGACGACGACAATGATGATGACGACGACAATGATGATGACGGTAATATTTATTATGATGATCATGACGACAACAATTACATCCTTAACCTTATCCTCCTCATCATCGTCATCCAGTTACCCTGATAAAGGCTACCCATGCTAGCCAATTAAGGGGTCATCTCAAACAACTTAGGGGAAATATAAAATGCAATGTTAATGAGCGATAATATAACACTGTTAGAAGCGAAAGGGTAAGATTAAAACAATAACAAGGATCAGCTGAAGCAATTAAAGGGTAATCTAAAAACTTGAAGTTAAGGGTAATCTCAATCACCTGCAAGATTCATCTGTAAGATAACGGGAAACCAAATATTTTAAAATATGACCAAAAGTAAGGGACTATATGAAAAATAATGTAAAGAATAATTTAAAAGGATTCATTAAAAGGTAATTTAATAATGACCTAGATGGTCATGTAAACACATTGTGAAATCTTGTAATGAAATCATGCAGTCTTGTCGAAAGAAAGTTATTTAAATAAATTTGCCATCTAGTAGTGGCTGTGATGATGATGATGATGGTGGTTATGATGATTATGATGACGGTGTTGTTGTTGGTGATGTGGCTGTGATGATGATGATGGTGGTGGTTATGATGATTATGATGACGGTGTTGTTGTTGGTGATGTGGCTATGATGATGATGATGGTTATGATGACGGTGTTGTTGTTGGTGATGTGGCTATGATGATGATGATGGTTATGATGACGGTGTTGTTGTTGGTGATGTGGCTGTGATGATGATGGTGGTTATGATGATTATGATGACGGTGTTGTTGTTGGTGATGTGGCTGTGAAGATGATGATGGTGGTGGTTATGATGATTATGATGATGGTCTTTTTGTTGGTGATGTGGCAATGATGATGATGGTGGTTATGATGATTATGATGACGGTGTTGTTGTTGGTGATGTGGCTGTGATGATGATGGTTATGATGATTATGATGACGGTGTTGTTGTTGGTGATGTGGCTTTGATGATGATGGTGGTTATGATGATTATGATGACGGTGTTGTTGTTGGTGATGTGGCTATGATGATGATGGTGGTTATGATGACGGTGTTGTTGTTGATGATGATCGATGATGATGATGTTAGTAATAATGATGAAGACGGTGATAAGGATGATGATACATGATTATGGTTATTACCAGGAGGACGATGAGCACAACGAAGGTGTCATCTTAGTGATGGAGATGATAATTATTATTACTCTGATGCCGACGACGTCGATGAAGATGATTATGATGAGGATGACGAAGATGATGATGATGATGACGGTTATAATAATAATAATAATAATATATTTTATTTAAT
Source organism: Paraescarpia echinospica (assembly GCA_020002185.1). NCBI lineage: Eukaryota > Metazoa > Annelida > Polychaeta > Sabellida > Siboglinidae > Paraescarpia > Paraescarpia echinospica. Next base: position 1,134,481 of record CM034534.1, on the reverse strand, counting down.
ATAGCGCCAGATCCAATTATAAATTGTTCGTGGCGCTTTACAACATGTAGAACCCAGATAGAGGTATTAATGATGGCTAAATAAGCATGCATTTTCTCAAAGAAAATTTAAATATTAGTAAAATACGAATAAATACAGTAATTAAATAAATATATTAAAATAATGATCATAGCTACAGTTCTATGTAGAAATAAGACATTGTCAATTAATTTAACTGAACTAATGTACATGTAACGATGATGAGTAGGACGACAATGATACCCTTAACCTTCTCCTCCTCTCATCGTCACCCTCAAGTTCACCCTTACAACCGCTAGCCGTGCTGGCACCCAGTCGACGCTCACTTAAATAGAATTCTCAGAACGAGTCGGCCGCTTTTAGATTACCCTTTCGTTTCTAATAATATTATAATATCACTCATTAACATTGTATTTTGAGAATTCCCATAAGTTGTTTGAGATGACCCTTTAATTCGATCAAATGATGATCAGGTAAGTAAATTGTAAATATACTTTAATGACCCTTGTCTTAAGATACTCCCATAATTTAGTGTAGATTACTGCTATAGTTGTCCTGTAGTTACTGCGTCATCTGGAAGATTACTTGAACGGGGGTCAGCACGGCCGTCATAAGGGTGAATATGAGGTTGTCGATGAGGAGGAAGAGGAAGAGGAGGAGGAGGTTAAGGATGTCGTTGTTGTTGTAGTCATCATCGTGATAATTGTAACCGTCATCATCATCATCTACGTCATCCACTTCATCCTCCTCCTCCTCCTCCTCACCGTCGTCGTCATCATAGTCATAATAATCATCATCTTCATCACTAAGATGACGCCTTCATTGTCTTCATCGTCCTCCTGATAATCATCATAGTCATTTACCATCTTCATTATCACCGTCTTCATCGTCATCATCAACAAAACCGTCATCATAATAATCATCATAACCATCATCATCATCATAATCATATCAACATCAACACCCATTCTTTTTATGAGATGGCCCCTTAATTATTATGTTTTTCGAGTAGACCACATGATTTTATTAGATGGCCCGCAATGTGTTGATCTGGTCATCTAGTTCATTATTAAATTACCTCTTAATGACTCCTGTAACAATTATTCTTTAAATTCTGTTTGATATAATCCCTTAGCCGTAGTCATATTTCAAAACATTTGAGTTCCCGTTATCGTTTAGATGAACATTGTTGTTGATTGAGATTATCCTTAACTTAATAATGTTAATGTGTCACTCATAAACTTTGTATTTTGAGATTTCCTCTAGGTTGTTTGAGATGACCCCTTATTTGGCAAGAATGGCTAGCCTTTATAAGGGCAACACGAGGATGACGATGATGAGGAGGGCACGGTTAAGGATGTCATTGTCGTCTTCCTGATCATCGTAATAATTGTAACCGTCATCGTCGTCGTCGTCATTGTCGTCGTTGTCGTCGTCGTCATATTCGTCGTCACCATCGTCATCGTCATCGTCGTCATTGTCGTCGTCATCGTCATCGTCGTCGTCATCGTCATCGTCATCGTCGTCATCTTATTCATAATCATCGTCATCTTCATCACTGAGATGGCGCCTTCGTTGTCTTCAACTTCCTCCTCCTTATAATCGTAATCATTTATAATCCTCATTAATGCCGTCTTCATCATCATTACTAACATCTTCATCATCATCAGCAGAATCACATCTTCATCATCATCATCACCATCACTAAGATGACCCCTAAATTGCCACATCTTCCTAGTCGTCATCATCATAATCATTTATCATCCACATAATCGTCATCCTTATCATCACTACTAACATCATCATCATAATCTCCATCATCGTCGTCATAATCATCTTCATCGTTTTTATTACATCACTGGTCTATTATTACATTACTGGTTGAATATTACATTACTGGCTGATTATTACATTGCAGGTCGTTTTTATTACATCACTGGTCTATTATTACATTATTGGTTGATTATTACATTACTGGTTGATTGTTACATTACTGGTTGATTATTACATTACTGGTTGTAACACACGCTGGACGACAGATGCAGGAAGGAGATGGCGTCGCCTGAAGAAAACACGGAGAAGGACCGGAGAAAAAGAGTTGACAGCATATGACCTAGCAGGGGAAACCACCGCCACATGCCAGTGGCGCTCCCTTGTGTGTGTCAGCGGATGAGTGAGTGAGTGAGTGAGTGAGTGAGTGAGTGAGTGAGTGAGTGAGTGAGTGAGTGAGTGAGTGAGGGAGTGAGTGAGTGAGGGAGTGAGTGAGTTAGTGAGTGAGTGAGTGAGTTAGTGAGTGAGGGAGTGAGTGAGTGAGTGAGTTAGTGAGTGAGTGAGAGAGTGAGTTAGTTAGTTAGTGAGTGAGTGAGTGAGGGAGTGAGTGAGTGAGTGAGGGAGGGAGTGAGTTAGTGAGTGAGTGAGTTAGTGAGTGAGTAAGTGAGTGAGTGAGTGAGTGAGTGTGTGAGTGAGTGAGTGAGTGAGTGTGTGAGTGAGTGAGTTAGTTAGTGAGTGAGTGAGTGAGTGAGTGTGTGAGTGAGTGAGTGAGTGAGTTAGTGAGTTAGTGAGTGAGTGAGTGAGTGAGTGTGTGAGTGAGTGAGTGAGTATGTGAAATATCTTACAATAAGTGGTCCTTTAAGGTTGACTAATATTTAAACTTGTTTTTAAAGCAAACTGAATATTATGCAAAATGGTGATCCTACTATCAATTTTATTTCAGTTGTATATAATATATAAAGTATGATCATAAGATTAGCGCATATGTTTTTTTGAAATAAGGACGATTATTATTCCTTCTGTCCAAAATTATTATGTACCATTTAAAATCACACCAACATGTTAATTATAAGTGGAGATTTGCCCGAGGTAAGATGTGTCAGATTATCGCGGCAGCCATTTTTATAATGCAAGTTACCTTTTAGTGACTGGTGGTTGATATCAGATTACAACTGATGTTTTGTCGGAAAGGTTGCAGTCTACAATCTACATCACGATAACAGATTATTCATGTAGAAGTATAGGTCAATGCTAATTGTTCTTTTATACAAACTTGACGCTATTTTGCATACCTGCAAATTACGTAAAAAATTAATCACAGTAATGTTTGTGATACTATATTCTCCAAACCGATACAACGACTCAACTAGAAGGGGAGATATGTACTTTGTAGGAGTAAGATATCCGCTTTTCGTGGCATACATGTTTGTATGCAAATATCTTGTAATGATTGTAGAGAATTTCACATTACAACTACCTAGGTAATATAAAATTGTAGTCTAAAAAGTCGTAGTCTACATTTTACATTACAATAAAACATTTTAAAATCAGATTTATAGTTGAATACTAATTGTACTATCTCGCATAAAATTAGATTTAGAGAATATGAAATGACTGTTTCTTCGATAATGCAATATATTTATTAAAATATTGATACAAGCACTTTTTCTCAATTAGAAAAGACAAAACCACTAGACTAAGTTAAGTATATGAGATAATGAACGTACAACGTTCAACAAATTGAAAGGACTTAGGGTTAACCATTAGTGCTGATATGAAGGTTTCAGAGCAGTGCGGAATTGCAGCTTCAAAGGAAACCAAATCCTTGGATTGATTAAGCGAAATATAGCGTATAAGAAAAAAGAGCTAATAATACAGCTGTACAAAGCAATAGTTAGGCCTCATTTAGAATGTTGTTTACACGCATGGAGGCCATATCGCAAGAAGGACATAGATATGCTACAAAGAGTAGAGAGGAGAGCAACTAAAATGATACAAAAACTGAGGGATCTTAGTTATTCGCCTAAAAAAATGTGGTTTAACAACACTAGAGCCCAGGAGACTGAGAGGAGATCAGATAGAAGTGTTTAAAATAATAAATGTTTATGAAAATATTAATAGAAATATTTTTACTCAGTTAAGAAAAATAGAAGGACTAGAGGACATGAAGTTACATTAGTAAAGGAGCAGTGTAGATTAGATATAAGAAAGTTCTCATTTTCACAAAGGACTGTAAATGAATGGAACAGATTATCTGCTGATTGTGTGGGTGTTAGTAGTGTGAATATGTTTAAAAATAAAATCGACACATACCTCAGACGGGCGGGATACACATAGATAAAAGGGTCGGACTCTCGATAAGCCAAAAGGCTTCTTTGTCCACCTGCCACCTAAAGTTAATTCTCTGGGTGGCAATCTTGTTAAATCTTGTCAGGCGGTACATGAAGAATTGTTTTAATTTAAACATTAGTGAGCATTGATTCTCAGAAAGAATCACCAATTAATGGAGCAAATGTCTGCCGAATGTGTGTATATTAACAACATGGATATGTTTAAAAACTGAATCTCAGAAATGCATATAGCTAAAAAATCGATACACCAATGTTGCATCCTCAATAAACAAAAGGCTTCCTCGACTACCGCATGTGTCATGTGGAGGGTTTGTTCTGGTGGTAATCTTGTTAAATCTTGCTAACTCTTATTACACATTGTTAAACCATGCTATGCCTGGTTAATTATTGTAAATTGTGTTAAATCTGATTAAATATTGCTAAATCCTGTTAAATATTGCTAAACATTGTTATTCTTGCCAAGTGACCGGACATCGTTAACATGTGAATGGGTGAGTGAGTGAGTGAGTGAGTGAGTGAGTGAGTAAATCAGTCAGTCAGTCAATCAGTCAGTTAGTAAGTCAGTCAGTCAGTCAGTCAGCGGATGAACGAAAATATCTGCAATACGTCCTAGTACGTTAGATTGTAATGCAAATACTGCGTTCAACAAACAATGGAAATACTTAATTTTTATATTTAAAAAAATCGCAATACTCCTCAATGCACCTACCTCGGGCGTCCTACTAAAATAAACTACAAAAATATTGTAAGAAAGCTAACTTAGCCCCACTTATTGATATCTCAATCAAAATTCATAACTGTACATATTATAAGCGACAATTGTCATCTTCCTCAATCTATCAATCTCAAATAGAATGGTACTCACGATAGGCATAGTCTAGTTATAGCTGAACTTGATTCGTTACTTGTGTCATTCTAGCAAAGGAAGGATCAAGCACATTTATTTGTCACAATCTATTGTTGCTGCAAACTGCGTTAATATGTCACCGCGAATGGACGGCCATGCAAATAAATACATATATACCAGCTGACGTTTTTCACAGAAACGGCGGTCTGATATTTATCAGTGCACTTCGCTTTGACGCAGCAATAAGCGAAGATTTATCCTCAGCCGTGGTCCGTGTTTCCCTTGTAGAAATGCATCAGTGAAAGCAATTAATAGTCTTTATCTCGAGTGGTATTCGAACCTAGCCGATTACGCGTTATCGTCATTCAGTGTTGATGGCTCTACCGTTATCCGATGCAGACCTTGTCGTGGTGCGCGTGACCAAGGTATCGCCTGCAAACTCACACCGGTGTGAGACCGCTGTATCAGCATATAAGGTCAAAGGCGTCCAACGATCGCGTTTTGAAAGCTTCCGTGAAAGGTCCTAAGCACATTAGCAATATTAGTGTAACTGAATGAAAACTCGTCGTTCAGAAACAATCCAAATTGCAGCTGAAAACGGGGGATTTAAAAAAATTGCGCGATCCTAGGTTAGTTGAAATTTAATATTTCGATAACACAACTAATGCATTATGTAAAATACCCGCATATAAAGCAGCTTTTGGCATTTAAATCAAGGTCATATTTTCACAACTTCAGAATGATGGCCGTTATTAAGAACCGAAAAGTTTACTCTGCTTTACCATGTTTTAGCTAGAGTACATCATATAAGATCGTTGTTAAACCATGTTTTAGCTAGAGTACATCATATAAGATCGTTGTTAAACCATGTTTTAGCTAGAGTACATCATATAAGATCGTTGTTAAACTATGTTTTAGCTAGAGTACATCATATAAGATCGTTGTTAAACTATGTTTTAGCTAGAGTACATCATATAAGATCGTTGTTAAACTATGTTTTAGCTAGAGTACATCATATAAGATCGTTGTTAAACTATGTTTTAGCTAGAGTACATCATATAAGATCTTTGTTAAACCATGTTTTAGCTATAGAGTACATCATATAAGATCGTTGTTAAACCATGTTTTAGCTAGAGTACATCATATAAGATCGTTGTTAAACTATGTTTTAGCTAGAGTACATCATATAAGATCGTTGTTAAACCATGTTTTAGCTATAGAGTACATCATATAAGATCGTTGTTAAACCATGTTTTAGCTAGAGTACATCATATAAGATCGTTGTTAAACCATGTTTTAGCTAGAGTACATCATATAAGATCGTTGTTAAACCATGTTTTAGCTAGAGTACATCATATAAGATCGTTGTTAAACCATGTTTTAGCTAGAGTACATCATATAAGATCGTTGTTAAACCATGTTTTAGCTAGAGTACATCATATAAGATCGTTGTTAAACCATGTTTTAGCTAGAGTACATCATATAAGATCGTTGTTAAACCATGTTTTACCTAGAGTACATCATATAAGATCGTTGTTAAACCATGTTTTAGCTAGAGTACATCATATAAGATCGTTGTTAAACCATGTTTTAGCTAGAGTACATCATATAAGATCGTTGTTAAACCATGTTTTAGCTAGAGTACATCATATAAGATCGTTGTTAAACCATGTTTTAGCTAGAGTACATCATATAAGATCGTTGTTAAACCATGTTTTAGCTAGAGTACATCATATAAGATCGTTGTTAAACCATGTTTTAGCTAGAGTACATCATATAAGATCGTTGTTAAACCATGTTTTAGCTAGAGTACATCATATAAGATCGTTGTTAAACCATGTTTTAGCTAGAGTACATCATATAAGATCGTTGTTAAACCATGTTTTAGCTAGAGTACATCATATAAGATCGTTGTTAAACCATGTTTTAGCTAGAGTACATCATATAAGATCGTTGTTAAACCATGTTTTAGCTAGAGTACATCATATAAGATCGTTGTTAAACCATGTTTTAGCTAGAGTACATCATATAAGATCGTTGTTAAACCATGTTTTAGCTAGAGTACATCATATAAGATCTTTGTTAAACCATGTTTAGCTAGAGTACATCATAGAAGATCGTTGTTAAACCATGTTTTAGCTAGAGTACATCATATAAGATCGTTGTTAAACCATGTTTTAGCTAGAGTACATCATATAAGATCGTTGTTAAACCATGTTTTAGCTAGAGTACATCATATAAGATCGTTGTTAAACCATGTTTTAGCTAGAGTACATCATATAAGATCGTTGTTAAACCATGTTTTAGCTAGAGTACATCATATAAGATCGTTGTTAAACTATGTTTTAGCTAGAGTACATCATATAAGATCGTTGTTAAACTATGTTTTAGCTAGAGTACATCATATAAGATCTTTGTTAAACCATGTTTTAGCTAGAGTACATCATATAAGATCGTTGTTAAACCATGTTTTAGCTAGAGTACATCATATAAGATCGTTGTTAAACCATGTTTTAGCTAGAGTACATCATATAAGATCGTTGTTAAACCATGTTTTAGCTAGAGTACATCATATAAGATCGTTGTTAAACCATGTTTTACCTAGAGTACATCATATAAGATCGTTGTTAAACCATGTTTTAGCTAGAGTACATCATATAAGATCGTTGTTAAACCATGTTTTACCTAGAGTACATCATATAAGATCGTTGTTAAACCATGTTTTAGCTAGAGTACATCATATAAGATCGTTGTTAAACCATGTTTTAGCTAGAGTACATCATATAAGATCGTTGTTAAAATATGTTTTGATGACAAAGAGGCCGATTATGATATGTTTTCAAGTCAAGTTTGATTTTGTTGAGTGACAAGGCTCCTTCACCGTGAGATGCGATAAGGGTAGTATTTAAACTTTGTTTGATGATAATGTTACTACTGTGATGATGTTGTCCAGTCAGTCCTGAGTTAGCAGTGTGATTGGGGTGACCGGGGTGATTGGGGTGAGCAGGGTGATTGTGTTGACCGGTTTGATTGTGGTGACCAGGGTGATTGTGGTGACCAGGGTGATTGTGGTGACCGGGTGACTATGGTGACCGGGGTGATTCCTCTCTCCCTAAGCGATGTCACAATCTTCACTGTTTAAGCCGCAGAAACACACCCTCTTGTAAAGTTTTAGTTTACAATTGTAACTGTAAAAAATACGTTTAAAAATGGCTAGTGTTGAAATATGGGCTTTCCTCTGTTGAACATACTTTCTTATTTTTCCAAGGGAGTTCTTATATAAGAATTCACATATTTTAAAGATAACGGTCCGGCAATATTTGATGAAACTCTATTTTGGTGTTAGATTGACGACGCTTGCGAACACAAACAAATCTTATAAATTAGACCTCTCTCGTACGCAGCCCCTGGGGCGACGGGAGGCCCCGTCCACTCGCTGGACTCCGACGGAACATTCATCCACCCCAGCCACGACACTGACGACTTTGGTCGTTTGCCACGCCGGAGTTCTTAATCAACTTAACACCGTGATTAACGACACTCGCAGCCCGCCAGATTGTGCCCGTTGGACGGAATGACGTGCGGCAATATTTCACGGCCGCTGACGATGTCGCCATTGTCTGCCGACAGACCAGGCAGCATTTAGTGTCGGGAGACGCATCGGAAATCGCCGCAGTGTTTGTTATTCAGGTGGAGCGGGCCCTCGTATCGTGTGCTGCACCAATTTGTATCGTCGTCTCATTGTACCCGGGCTCATCAGCGGCGGGAAGGCCGTTAACGCGACGTTGATCGATGACAGAAAATTGCATGCTCGGCGGGAAGTGTATACCCGCGTCGGCGGCTCAGTCGTTTGTGCGGTATGGCCGGGTAGAGGGACGGCTGGCGCTAGGGTTTTGCTACACACATGTAAGTGTGTGCGTATGTACATACATGCATGCACACATACATTACATACACACATACGCAAGTACATACATACATGTTTTCGTACATACACACATACGTACGTACGCACGTATGTGTGTATGTACGAAAACATGTATGTATACATACATACGTACGTACGTACGTATGTACGTATGTATGTATGTATGTATGTATGTATGTATGTATGTATGTATGTATGCATGTATGTATGCATGTATGTATGTATGTATGTATGTATGTATGTATGTATGTATGCATGTATGTATGCATGTATGTATGTATGTATGTATGTATGTATGTATGTATGTATGTATATAGGGACGTACGTGCGTGCGTCTGTGTGTATGTAATATGTGTGCATGATTGTACACACATCCATACATACATAATATTGTTATATGCATAACCATATATATACGCACGCACGTACTCACGCAAACACACATATATGCATATACACATGCGCACATACATATGCACGTACGCACATACACAGCAGACGTACACGAGGAATGAACCACGGGACTACGTAAATCAGCTCTCGGACCTTGTTCATTGCACCAAGAACGAACCAGCGTCTAATGAGGCAAGTATGACGACATCTGCCACACAGAAACAACTATCATTCAACTCCCACCTTTTGCTGTTGGCCTCTGCTTCGTTCACTAATGTCTTGGAAGAAAGGTACAAATCCTGGATCACAGAGAAGTATGGAGCTTGTTGTGATCACTAAACGTATGGAGTTTGAGTCTCTTGCTGTGATCACTAAACGGATGGAGTTTGAGTCTCTTGCTGTGATCACTAAACATATGGAGTTTGAGTCTCTTGTTGTGATCACTAAACATGGAGTTTGAGTCTCTTGTTGTGATCACTAAACATATGGAGTTTGAGTCTCTTGTTGTGATCACTAAACATATGGAGTTTGAGTCTCTTGTTGTGACAACTAAACATATGGAGTTTGAGTCTCTTGTTGTGATCACTAAACATATGGAGTTTGAGTCTCTTGTTGTGATCACTAAACATATGGAGTTTGAGTCTCTTGTTGTGATCACTAAACAGATGGAGTTTGAGTCTCTTGTTGTGATCACTAAACATATGGAGTTTGAGTCTCTTGTTGTGACAACTAAACATATGGAGTTTGAGTCTCTTGTTGTGATCACTAAACATATGGAGTTTGAGTCTCTTGTTGTGATCACTAAACATATGGAGTTTGAGTCTCTTGTTGTGATCACTAAACAGATGGAGTTTGAGTCTCTTGTTGTGATCACTAAACATGTATAGTTTGAGTCTCTTGTTGTGATCACTAAACAGATGGAGTTTGAGTCTCTTGTTGTGATCACTAAACATATGGAGTTTGAGTCTCTTGTTGTGACAACTAAACATATGGAGTTTGAGTCTCTTGTTGTGATCACTAAACATATGGAGTTTGAGTCTCTTGTTGTGATCACTAAACATATGGAGTTTGAGTCTCTTGTTGTGATCACAAAACAGATGGAGTTTGAGTCTCTTGTTGTGATCACTAAACATATGGAGTTTGAGTCTCTTGTTGTGATC
>CM034534.1:1081514-1114014 GCA_020002185.1 Paraescarpia echinospica | reverse complement strand
GAAAGAAACAGAAACGACAAGAAAACAGTATTGGAAAACTGTACTTGATGAGCAGTATCTACGTATTGATTGGAATGTATCACAGTTTCTATAATAAACCATTATTATATTATAGTATCGAGGACCAGTATCGAGGAGCAGTATCGAGGACCAATATTGAGGCGAGCCTCACCCCAGACGTTGAGGGATACAAGAAGAGAAGAGCAACATGGTTAAACCAACTAAAGTATGTACTGACACTTGTTGTACGTGTAACATGGTTAAACCAACTAAAGTATGTACTGACACTTGTTGTACGTGTAACATGGTTAAACCAACTAAAGGATGTACTGACACTTATTGTACGTGTAACATGGTTAAACCAACTAAAGTATGTACTGACACTTGTTATATGTGTAACATGGTTAAACCAACTAAAGTATGTACTGATACTTGTTGTACGTGCAACATGGTTAAACCAATTAAAGTACGTACTGACACTTGTTGTACGTGTAACATGGTTAAACCAACTAAAGTATGTACTGACACTTGTTATACGTGTAACATGGTTAAACCAACTAAAGTATGTACTGACACTTGTTGTACGTGTAACATGGTTAAACCAACTAAAGGATGTACTGACATTTATTGTACGTGTAACATGGTTAAACCAACTAAAGGATGTACTGACACTTATTGTACGTGTAACATGGTTAAACCAACTAAAGTATGTACTGACATTTGTTATACGTGTAACATGGTTAAACCAACTAAAGTATGTACTGACACTTGTTGTACGTGCAACATGGTTAAACCAACTAAAGTACGTACTGACACTTGTTGTACGTGTAACATGGTTAAACCAACTAAAGTATGTACTGACACTTGTTATACATGTAACATGGTTAAACCAACTAAAGTACGTACTGACATTTGTTGTACGTGTAACATGGTTAAACCAATTAAAGGACGTACTGACACTTGTTGTACGTGTAACATGGTTAAACCAACTAAAGGATGTACTGACACTTATTGTACGTGTAACATGGTTAAACCAACTAAAGTATGTACTGATACTTGTTGTACGTGCAACATGGTTAAACCAATTAAAGTACGTACTGACACTTGTTGTACGTGTAACATGGTTAAACCAACTAAAGTATGTACTGACACTTGTTATACGTGTAACATGGTTAAACCAACTAAAGTATGTACTGACACTTGTTGTACGTGTAACATGGTTAAACCAACTAAAGGATGTACTGACATTTATTGTACGTGTAACATGGTTAAACCAACTAAAGGATGTACTGACACTTATTGTACGTGTAACATGGTTAAACCAACTAAAGTATGTACTGACATTTGTTATACGTGTAACATGGTTAAACCAACTAAAGTATGTACTGACACTTGTTGTACGTGCAACATGGTTAAACCAACTAAAGTACGTACTGACACTTGTTGTACGTGTAACATGGTTAAACCAACTAAAGTATGTACTGACACTTGTTATACATGTAACATGGTTAAACCAACTAAAGTACGTACTGACATTTGTTGTACGTGTAACATGGTTAAACCAATTAAAGGACGTACTGACACTTGTTGTACGTGTAACATGGCTAAACCAACTAAAGGACGTACTGACACTTTTTGTACGTGTAACATGGTTAAACCAACTAAAGGACATACTGACACTTGTTATACGTGTAACATGGTTATACCAACTAAAGTATGTACTGACACTTGTTGTACGTGTAACATGGTTAAACCAACTAAAGGATGTACTGACACGTGTTGTACGTGTAACATGGTTAAACCAATTAAAGGACGTACTGACACTTGTTGTACGTGTAACATGGTTAAACCAACTAAAGTATGTACTGACACTTGTTATTCGTGTAACATGGTTAAACCAACTAAACTATGTACTGACACTTGTTACACGTGTAACATGGTTAAACCAACTAAACTACGTACTGACACTTGTTGTACGTGTAACATGGCTAAACCAACTAAAGGACGCACTGGCACTTGTTGTACGTGTAACATGGTTAAACCAACTAAAGTATGTACTGATACTTGTTGTACGTGTAACATGGTTAAACCAACTAAAGTATGTACTGACACTTGTTGTACGTGTAACATAGTTAAACCAACTAAAGTATGTACTGACACTTGTACGTGTAACATGGTTAAACCAATTAAAGGACGTACTGACACTTGTTGTACGTGTAACATGGTTAAAACAACTGAATTATATACTGACACTTGTTGTACGTGTAACATGGTTAAACCAACTAAAGTATGTACTGACATTTATTGTACGTGCAACATGGTTAAACCACCTAAAGTATGTACTGACACTTGTTGTACGTGTAACATAGTTAAACCAACTAAAGTATGTACTGACACTTGTTGTACGTGTAACATGGTTAAACCAATTAAAGGACGTACTGACACTTGTTGTACGTGTAACATGGTTAAAACAACTAAAGTACGTACTGACACTTGTTGTACGTGTAACATGGTTTAACCAACTAAAGGATGTACTGGCACTTGTTGTACGTGTAACATGGTTAAACCAATTAAAGGACGTACTGACACTTGTTGTACGTGTAACATGGTTAAACCAACTGAATTATATACTGACACTTGTTGTACGTGTAACATGGTTAAACCAACTAAAGTATGTACTGACATTTATTGTACGTGCAACATGGTTAAACCACCTAAAGTATGTACTGACATTTGTTGTACGTGTAACATGGTTAAACCAACTGAAGTATATACTGACACTTGTTGTACGTGTAACATGGTTAAACCAACTAAAGTATGTACTTCAGGTTAAAACCACCTAAAGAGTAACTGTACATAATGAAAGTCATAATAAAATATAATTTATATAGCAGCTGCAAGTAGCTGCGGTCTCCCTGTACATGGCATGTCATAATATGACGAGATCATACGAAATAGAGCATACAAATATGCGATAGACGACGGTCAAGTTGGAAATAACACAGGTGTCATGTTAATTCATGACAGACCAAACGTGAATTATTAAAAAATTTACGTTCCATGCCATATATGTATGTATGTATGCATGTACGCATGTACGTATGTACGTATGTACGTATGTACGTATGTACGTATGTACGTATGTACGTACGTATGTATATATGTATGTGTGCATGCATATATGTATGTATATTTCTATGTATGTGTATGTGTGAGTGTGTGCATATGTGTGTATATATTATGTTATATATATATATATATAAATGCATTTATATATATATATATACATATATATATATATACATATATATATATATATATATATATGTATATGTATATATATATATATATATATATATATATATATATAACATATATACATACATGCGGAATACGTTTACTAAACTACCAAATACAACAACGACAACACTTAATTATAACCAACAACACGGCTGGTGGTATTTTAATGAACGTATTCCGCAATGTGTGCAACATATTTCATATAGGACTGTTTATTTAGGCAGGTCCTGAAGCGATTTTAAATGATCGAAAGGCAAACGTTCTATACCATGGCAATGTTTTGAAAGGACGATCATGTGTGGGTGGGTGTATGACTGTGTGTGCGTGGGTGTGGGTGGGTGTATGACTGTATGCACGTGGGTGTGGGTGGGTGTATGACTGTGTGCGCGTGGGTGTGGGTGGGTGTATGACTGTATGCACGTGGGTGTGGGTGGGTGTATGACTGTATGCACGTGGGTGTGGGTGGGTGTATGACTGTGTGTGCGTGGGTGTGGGTGGGTGTATGACTGTATGCACGTGGGTGTGGGTGGGTGTATGACTGTGTGCGCGTGGGTGTGGGTGGGTGTATGACTGTATGCACGTGGGTGTGGGTGGGTGTATGACTGTATGCACGTGGGTGTGGGTGGGTGTATGACTGTGTGTGCGTGGGTGTGGGTGGGTGTATGACTGTATGCACGTGGGTGTGGGTGGGTGTATGACTGTGTGCGCGTGGGTGTGGGTGGGTGTATGACTGTGTGTGCGTGGGTGTGGGTGGGTGTATGACTGTGTGCGCGTGGGTGTGGGTGGGTGTATGACTGTGTGTGCGTGGGTGTGGGTGGGTGTATGACTGTATGCACGTGGGTGTGGGTGGGTGTATGACTGTGTGTGCGTGGGTGTGGGTGGGTGTATGACTGTGTGCGCGTGGGTGTGGGTGGGTGTATGACTGTGTGTGCGTGGGTGTGGGTGGGTGTATGACTGTGTGCAAGTGGGTGTGTAAGGTGGCTAATGACTACCTTGTGGGTGGGTATGACCTGGCGCTGGTGTGGAACAGGTGGGTGTATGACTGTGTGTGGGTGTGGGTGGAGTGTATGACGTGGGTGTGTGGGTGGGTGTATGACTATGACTGTGTGCATGCGCGCGTGGGTGTGGGTGGGTGTATGACTGTGTGTGCGTGGGTGTGGGTGGGTGTATGACTGTGTGCGCGTGGGTGTGGGTGGGTGTATGACTGTGTGTGCGTGGGTGTGGGTGGGTGTATGACTGTGTGTATGACTGTGTGTGAAGTGGTTGTGGGTGGGCCGTATGACTGTGTGTGCGTGGGTGTGGGTGGGTGTATGACTGTATGCACGTGGGTGTGGGTGGGTGTATGACTGTGTGTGCGTGGGTGTGGGTGGGTGTATGACTGTATTGCAAGTGGGTGTGGGTGGGTGTATGACTGTGTGCACGTGGGTGTGGGTGGGTGTATGACTGTGTGTGCGTGGGTGTGGGTGGGTGTATGACTGTGTGCGTGGGTGTGGGTGGGTGTATGACTGTGTGTGCGTGGGTGTGGGTGGGTGTATGGTGTGTGCGTGGGTGTGGGTGGGTGTATGACTGTGT
Organism: Paraescarpia echinospica; assembly: GCA_020002185.1. Classification (NCBI taxonomy): domain Eukaryota; kingdom Metazoa; phylum Annelida; class Polychaeta; order Sabellida; family Siboglinidae; genus Paraescarpia; species Paraescarpia echinospica. Next base: position 1,109,142 of record CM034534.1, on the reverse strand, counting down.
GCGCGTGGGTGTGGGTAGGTGTATGACTGTATGCACATGGGTGTGGGTGGGTGTATGACTGTATGCACGTGGGTGTGGGTGGGTGTATGACTGTGTGTGCGTGGGTGTGGGTGGGTGTATGACTGTGTGCGCGTGGGTGTGGGTGGGTGTATGACTGTGTGTGCGTGTAGTATGACTTGCGTGGGTGTGGGTGTGTGTGTATGACTGGTGTGGGTGGGTGTATATGACGTATGTGCGTGGGTGGGGTGTAGATGTATGACTGTATGCATTAAGGTGTGGGTGGGTGTATGACGTGGGTGTAGGTGGGTGTATGACTGTGGGTGGGTGTATGACTGTGTGTGCGTGGGTGTAGGTGGGTGTATGACTGTATGCACTGATGTGGGTGTGGGTGGGGTGTATGACTATGTGCGTGGGTGTGGGTGGGTGTATGACTGTATGCACGTGGGTGTGGGTGGGTGTATGACTGTGTGTGCGTGGGTGTGGGTGGGTGTATGACTGTGTGTGCGTGGGTGTGGGTGGGTGTGTGACTGTGTGTGCGTGGGTGTGGGTGGGTGTATGACTGTATGTGCGTGGGTGTGGGTGGGTGTATGACTGTGTGCACGTGGGTTTGGGTGGGTGTATGACTGTGCGTGCACGTGGGTGTGGGTGGGTGTATTACTGTGTCCTCGTGGGTGTGGGTGGGTGTCTGACTGCGGTACGTATGCGTGCGTGCGTGCGTGCGTGCGTGCGCGTGTGTGTGGGTGAATATGCGGGCGTGGGTACGTGAGTGGGGGTGGGTTGCGTATGGAGTTCCCGTGCGCATGTACGTACTTGACTTCTTCCAGTTCCCAATTGAAAGTGCCATTTTGAGACAATGCGCCTGTGGAAATTCAATAGAAAACCGTACAGTTAGTAACTGTTGGTATGATATATTTGACAATTTGTTTAAACATAAAATTCGCGATTACACTTTAGCATACCAGATTCATTTGTTGGTCTTGCAGTATTACACGCGCCGCCTCTCGGAATGTTACCTTGCCCAACGTCATCGCGAGGCTCTGAGGCTAACTGAATTTATTCGAGTCACAGTAACTCGTGAAAGCAATTCACTAACTGCGTTGTTCGACGCTAATCGTCGGCGGGAACGAGTGGCCTGTCTCACGGTATGGCACACACACACACACACACAGACACCGGGCGCTGGTCTCAAACACCGCCGCCTCGCTCGCTCCGCCAATGTTCCCGCTGCATGCCGCGACTGAGGCGCCCCGCTGCGGTCAGTTCCCGCGTCGCCGTTGCCTGTTTGCTTAATTTAACTCATTAGGCGTTGAATTACCTTCGCGCCGGGTATGTTTAATGCGTTCAGCCTCTGGGCGGATCGCACGGCACATTTGTCTGCCAAGGTGTCAGCGAGCCTGATTGATAAATTAGAAGGAATTACGACTGTCCGGGAGCGGGGAACACCACTTGACTACACGGCGAGGCGAAGGGCAAGTGAAAGAACACGGTCTCACCACGCACGCACACACGCACGCACGCACGCACGCGCGCACACACACACACAAACAATGCATGTGTGCGTGAGTGCGAGCGTACATTTTTATGTTTGTGTGTGAATACGTGCGTGCATTTTGTGATTGAACAAGTTTCACGCATTGACTGTAACGTATTTGAAAGCTTCTTGGAATATAATGAACAAGTGCTAAAATTAACCACCCTATCGGGACGTGAAATGTCCAGAACTTACCTGTGTCTTGTACGAGACATCCACTCTATGAATGCAAACACACTTTTTCGGCGGAGGAAAGCGTACCCAAAATATGTCCAGTGAATCCGCTTTTTCCTTAACAAACTTCACCAGGAATTTATTTCATTAAACACGGTTCTTTTTACCAACAGACGTAAACGTAAGTTTTTTTTTATAATGAGACAATAATAATATAATGAGAACATCAGAAATGGTATTATTACATCTAAAATCTAATCTACTATGATTACAATTAATCTTAAAATGAATGGAAATGAATGGAAATGAGTAACCGATTACGATTACGTTTGCATGTAATAATGAGTACTCAAGATTACACTAACGGCTTATCAATTGTTTGTTCATTGTTTACAGTCTTTGTACATATGTATGCGCTTTTTGCCAGATATAGGATGAACAAATATTTACCCATAGAGTACATTGCAATTGGGCCCTGGGTAACATAAATTGACAAACACAATTGTAATCGCGACTGTGTTTATAATAATGATTCCGATTACTTTGGCAATGTAACAAAATACGATTATGATTACTTCTTGACAAATCAAGTATATTACACACGGCTACGATTACATAGTACGATTCCTCCTATCTCTGACTAATAGTTAATATTTCATTTACGTTGCCACTGTCAACTAAGAATTTCGAACTTTTTTCAGAACTTCTCGCGTCTGTCCGACCGTGCGGTTGTCAACGAGCAGGGCGTGCCAGTCGGTCGCCTGTAGGTCCGACCGAGGGGGAGGGGCGGTGGGCCATCTGTCAGCCGCGCAGTGCCGCTCGTTTTGTGCTATGCTTGAATTATCCTCCTATATATTTCCGTACGCCTAATTAAGTTTCATCTCATTAAGTGATCACCGTCGATAGACAACGAAAAGCGAGTCGTAGCCGCGAGGTGGGAACAATTACGCTAAATTACAACGCTGTAAATAAACGACACAGCGCGATCGTTCACTGTAATGGTGCCAGCGACCGGCGTGTAAACAACAGTCTTCGGAAGGGCGAAGAGCGGAGAAAGCGGAAATATGAGGTTGGAATAAATGGAGTGGATCGACTTTAGCGGCCGTGACGTTTTTATTGGTTTCGGGTGTGAAGCATTGGACTTTGTTATGGTTATACTACACTGTATTTGGAATCACGCATTCTTGGGAATTATTTATGATATTGCGCTTTCCAATGTCTTCATTAGGCCATTACAAACCTCGTTAAGCAGCCCGTCGTTGTGTTGCAGTTTTGTATGAAAATGTATCGCAAATACGACGCATAACAATGCTAGCATGGGAGTGCAGCTTTAACGAGAAAAGCCTTTAGACAACAAATTAACGTTGTAGTTAAAGGGTCGTAAACTAACGAAATAAGAAAACACTCGTTGTGCATACTTGGCTAATTGCATGCATAAAATTAAAATATTTGTGTGTTTAAAGATATGTAGGTAATACTCGTAACTCGTGCTCATAACATTTCGTCTTGTGCCACTTGCATGATCTGTTACCGTTTCCCGTGTCTAGCGACGGTGGTCAGGTCTTCCACGGCACACGAGTTGTCTAGTGGTCGGCATCAGAAGAGGCGGACATCGTCTGGTCTTCTCCGCAGTCGCATTTCATTGACTGCGTCTCGTCGCCATTTCTAATAGTTATCTTTTATCGGCGACCCGTGTTGCACTGATGGTGACACTGATCGACTGCAGAACCATGGGTGAACAAATCCTTCTAGTACGGATGTAGTTGTTTGTAATTCCGCTGTGACCTGTATTGGTGTACAGTAATTAAATCTTAATTAATCTTATATAGTGCGGTATACAGTCCTTAGGGCTGTTCAAAGCACCTTAAACTTCATCTCCTGACAGAACTGTTCAATCGAACACCATCTCAACTGGGAAACATTCAGCCACGCTACAACTACTGCGCAAAGCCTACCGTACACAAATAGTCACCACTGACTATAGCCAGACACTCATTCATACAGCGCAAAGCCTATCGTACACAAATAATCACCACTGACTATAGCCACTCATTCATATGTACAGCGGAGTGATCTGCAGCAACATAGAGTGGTCAGACTTGTCCAGTATTCGTAATGGCGGCAAGAGGAGTCGACCCTGGTATCTCTCGATGCCATGTCCGACACCTTAACTACTACACCATCGCGTTTTACTGGTTCACTGGTTGAAATCGTTGACCCTATAACCTATTTGTCAACACGTAATTGCGGCTCTATAGTTGTAGTTACTGACGTGAATGGCGAGTCGTTGCTAAGATATGTGCAGCATTGGCTTACACGGCCATCTTCTAAAGTAGACTTCGTTTCTGATAAAAGACAATACTATATATAGAAGCATTCAATCTTCAAAATGGTCCCCGTGTGAGTAGACGCAGCCACTGAAGTGATCGATGGCAGTCAACGGGTGTTACATACATTCACCCCGGAAAACACTTTCTCAGTGTTTTGTACCTAAATTCAAAAAACATCTGGAGTGTTTTCAACCTATCAGGTATATGCTCAAAACACTGAGTGCCCAAGTTCAAAACGGGTCGTTTTCTCATGAAATATTGATTTTGTTCATACAGTCAATTTAGAAATGTTAAAATATTTCTGTTTTATCACGAGGACCGCCCAGTGTGCTTTAATCTGACTTGGCTTTATTGTATGAGGTACAAATACGAGAGTTGGGACCTATTTTCAAAAAGACAAAAGTTTGTTTTTTAACTTAGGTTTAAAACGCCCTTAAGTGTTTTGAACGTAGGTTAAACGCACTTCTGTATATAGTGTTTTTAACGTCCCAGAGATTTGTGCGTATATATAGCTGTGTGTCGCTATTCGCGTGGACATACCGAGGGAGTAAGGAGGCCCTACCCCGCCCCCCGGCCATAACGTCTGCGTCCACAATGAGCGTCGTGATTAATGATAATGAGCGCGCGGACGTCGAGAGGACGAAAGACCGGTGTTTGGAGAAGACTCGCTCTGGGTAATTGGCCCGGTGCGACGGTCAGGCATCGAAGGCTGATTACTGTGAAGACATGCAGAAGTAATGGTGTCACCAGCGACTGTCAGCAGTGACAGTAATGACTGTGTCTCCCGCCGTCGCCTCGCCCGCCTGTCACGTGGTCCACGTCTTCGGTGACGTCATATTAAAGCCACCCCCGTCTGGTCCGTTGACTGGAGCCATCGTCTCAAGCCAGGGGATGGTGTTATGGTGTGAACAGGAAGTGCGTTGAACGTGTACCTCGTCTCACTTGCTGTCTTCGCTGTAGACACAAACCAATATGAAAGAACACTTCCAGGATGTTGCGGTTAGCCTCGTCTGAGGCAGACGAGGCTAACTGTCGTTTCGTTTCACATACAATTTAAACGTTTCATGGCTAAACTTTCAAATTAATTACCTACATTGTTTAAGCTTATTAAACGCCATTTGGCTGGCAAAATACCTTTCTATTCTATTGTTAAGAACAGCATGCCATATTAAAATAAATATTGATAACAGAAGAGCAGAAGTTCGGTTTAAACGAAACTTTTGTTTGACGTCTGTGTCTAATGTCTGCCTTTGTTCAAGCTTGCTTAACGAATCGACACTCGAACAGCGCATCGGACGGGAACTAACATACAGACAGACAGTATTTATTTTGACCATCATAAGTACATAAACTACAATATAAAATTCACTGTAAGGTCAGGGAGGCTCCCATTAAGATAATTATATGCCGCTATCATGGGAGCCACCCCACTGATGTAACATAATTATATGATTATCACGTGATCAACTATATACGCATACATATATATGTAAACATAGTATGTTTAGTATAATATATTATAGTATAGTATAATACATAAATTAGTTTAAACAAATGCAAAGTCATGTCTAGTTTAAGAATGACAGATGTAACAGTTAGAAATTTGACAACATGATTCATAATTCTTGATAAAGTAATGTTTGTATATAAGTGGAAAAACCATATAAACAATGTGTACAAATGTTATCAAGGATGATGTTTGAAGTATTGTTAACAGTTTGTATGATGTTGTGTCTGATGTACTTTTTTGCATATTGATGATTAACTCTGGGAATAAATGAGTTGTTTTTACCACGTGTGTTGTATTGGTGAATTGCAAAGTTACATGTGTATGGAATACGACTGAAGTATTCTGGTATAACCTTGCTGATCAATTTGTAATAAAATTTGAGCTGTTGGAGTCTATAGTTGTCATCCAGCTTAAGAAATTTACATTCTTTGAAGATGGGATCTGTGTGAGAATCGTATTTTCTTGAAGTAACTATTCGCACTGCTTTCTTTTGAAGTTTAAAAATGCGATGGGCTTCATGACCCCACACCAATATGCCATAATTAATCTTGGGAAGAATGAGCGAATTATACATTATAGATAATATATTCTTAGGTAATACATGTTTAAGTTTATTTAAAATTCCAATTATTTTATTGATTTTATTCGCTATATGGTGATACATAAAAAATTAAAATCATGTACACATTCAATATTTGTCCCATTTATTTCTATTTTAGGAAGTTCGATTTCCTTTTGGGGCATGTGAAATACCATGAATTTTGTTTTGTTAATGTTAAGAGAAAGTTTGTTTGCCTTTAGCCACCTGCATATATTTTCTAATTCTTTATTTGTATTTTGATTTTGGACTTGGCCATCCGGAGATTGGAACTAAAAAGAGTGGTGTCGTCTGCATACATTATGAATTTAAAATGATCACTTGAAAATATTATGTCATTAATATCTATGATAAATAGAAGGGGTCCTAAAATAGACCCTTGTGGGACACCAGTGTTTATGGCAGCTTCTTCCGACTTGTAATCGCCAATTTCAACATATTGCTTACGATTGTGTAAGTAGTTTTTACACAGATCTAGTGCTGCACCATTTATTCCATAATAATTTAGTTTTTGTAATAATATGTTATGATCAGTTGTGTCAAAGGCTTTAGAAAGGTCCAGGTATATGTTTATTGGAGTTGCTGATTGGTCAAGTTGTTGGACAACTCTGTCTATTATTTCTAGAGTGGCAAGTTCCGTAGAATGGTTTTCCCTAAACCCGTATTGATTCTCACAGTATAAGTTATTGGAATTGAAATGTTCGTGTATTTGATTAAACATAAATCTTTCCAATATCTTGAAATAGCTGGTAAAATAGAAATTGGACGATAATTATCAAATACTGTCTCATCACCAGTTTTAACAAGTGGAATAACTTTAGCAATTTTTAATTTATCTTGAAATATGCCAGTTGTTATTGATTGGTTAGTGATTAGAGTGACTGCTTCGCTTATTTCATTTTTTATTAGCTTTAGTAGTTTGGTTGATAGACCATCTTTACCACAGCTAGATTGTGGATATAAGCTATCAATTATGCTAATCGTTGTACTATTGTCTATTGGCTTAAAGTTGAAAGTCTGTATACGTCTCTCTGTTAAATAGTCTTTGTAAGAGTTATCTCCAGTATTGGTTATTTGTGATGCAAGTGTAGAACCAATATTGATGACAAATTAATTAGATTTATTTGCAATAATAGTCTTATCAGTTACTTTTTTCCCCATCAATTTGAAAGAAATCAGGAAATGTTTCTTTCCTTGTCTTTTTTTGAATAATTTCTTTAATCATAGACCACGTTTTTTTAATATCGTGCTTATTTCTTTCAAAACTGGATTGACAATATGCTTGTTTGACTAATCTAATATTTCTTTTAAGAATTTTATTATATGTATAAAAATTTGTATTGAGCGAAACATATTCTGCTGTACCTATATGAATGAGTATGTTTAAGTTTTGAATACAATTTTTCTCTAAATTTGATAGGTCTAATGATACCTTGTGTAATCCAACATGACTTTTTGTGTTTGTGTTTATTATATTTAATGATTTTAGTAGGTAAGAATTTATCCATAGCAGTAGTAATAGTTTCATCAAGGAGGTTGTAAATGTCGTTGGGATTAGTATATATATCCTTATTTAGTTTTGTTATAAATATTTGAACGCATCAATTATATTTTAAAATGTTCAAGGCTGTAGTATTTTGTTTTCTAATTCTGATAAATTTAGGGACATTTATAACACTTGCATTGCAATCAAGGCATATATAAATACAGAAATACGGAAAGTGATCAGAAATGCTGCTATTGATTTAAAAAGACCTTTGGAGAGTTTGCATAGAACATTATCAATAAGCGTGCAGTTAGTATTTGAAAAACGTGTTGGTAAAGTAATTTTAGAAAAGAAACCATCTGCTGTGATTGTATCAAAATATTCACATATTATGTTTTTTCTTTTATTTTCAGTAGATCAGTATTATAATCTCCGGCTAGTATTACTTCACCAGTTAGGTTTGCAGATGATCTAATTTAGGGCATAATTCTTCTATGAATGTTTGGTAATTCTCAATGACATATCTAGGAGTTCGGTATATAATTCCAAAGATGATTTTTTCTTGACGGTGTTTGATGTTATTTCAATAAATTGTTCTTCCCATATGTTTGACTTTGTATAAATATCTAACAATTTATAGTTGTAATTGTTATGAAGATATATTGCTAGGTCAGCGTGACCATTACATATTCTGCCTTGTGATATTAAATTGTATCCATCAATTTGTAATAAGGAGGTATCAGAATCATCCTTAAGCCACGTTTCTTATAAACAAAGAGCGTTGATTTTACAATTATTGTTTCTAAGTATGTCTAGCTTAATAACAATTTCATCAATTTTTGCGTTTAGACATTGACAGTTTAGATGTAGTATTGTAAATGTGTCCTGTTTGTTTTTATGTGATTAATTAAGTCGTCATCATTAAAATATGGTGACTGATGAATTCGATTTAATTCACCATCTTCATAATTTGTATCTATTTTTAAAATATGATTTAAATAATTATTTTCTATACCACCGTAACTTCTTAACAAACGTTCAGTATTGATCATATTTAAAACAATATATTGTTTGTCAAATTAATAAAATTAAACAGCATGACAAGACTAATTTTACAGAAAACACATTTTGGCAAAATCATATATATAACGCATATAACACGCATGCGTCTGAATAATACATTTAAAGGAGATGCCGCATGCTCCCCATTAATGCATTTTAAACTTATCATTACTGAGAGAAGTAAAAATCTATAAATTAACATTTCAAAAAGAAAAAAAAGAAAAAGTGTGTTAAAAAAGGTCGCATAGAATAGATTATGTCTTGTTTGCACAGTCATACAAGAATATAGTGCCTGATGATAGCCAGGTAACACACATTGATGCATTGTTCGCGCAGTAACACGAGAAGAAAATACCTGATGATAGCCAGGTATATAGCAAAGAGCGAATATACTACAGCAGCACTTACCTAACTAGGCGCACGTTATGAATGATGCGTGGTTGTCCCGCGGGTAAGTTTTGTTGGTACGCTTAACACGGCATACTGCGTGCAGCATAAGCACATAGAACACTCTTGACATTCGTTCGTCCATTGCTTGGTCGCACACAGGCCCATGTTATCTATTATGAAACGCTCTAAATGAACATGGAACTGTTCATGCATTGCAAATTATATGAACTCGACCCGCTTCGCTAAGGCGTCGACGTCACAGTGTGAACGCAATGGAACAAAGCTGCCCTGACGACATCTGCTTTCTTCGACGTTTTACTGTAAACTGGCAGCATGTCTCCTCCCGAGGTAACGACCGTTAATGGGGAAGTTATTCTATAATATCTTCCCTCCGCTCTGAATATCTTTTCCCTCTGAAATACGTCCGAGAAATAAGAATATATAAATAACTAAATGCAGCTATGATAATATACAGTAGGCCCCTCGTGAGCGGCCACTCGTTCGGTAAATGTACAAGGGGTGGCCGCTATACACAGGAGGACACACAGTCGGCCCGTACAAACACAAAGTCTCCCAAAGTAACGCAGTCGAAATCTAAGACCGCCAGACCGCCAGACCGCCAGACCGCGTGGCCCGCTGACATGAGAAACACAATGGGAAAACATGCTGCTAAGGCAACGGTTTTTGACCGCCAAAAGTTCATTGCATGGGGAGAATAAAAGGTCTACAACTCTACAAATTGGTCGCTGGTTGTTTTAAGCGGGTGGCCCCTCTAGAGGAGTTGTTTAACTGATAACACAGTTATGAAACGGAAACCTGGTGGTCGTTGACGAGGGGTGACCGCCCAAAAAAGGGACAATCGTGTATATAAAAATGCTGTGCGTATTATAATCAGCAGAAATATCTTTCTATATTTAGATTCCCGACTTAAACATAATCCGGATCACACTTGGAACTGGCTGACCCCAATAACGAGGTGACCGTTTTTGTGGAACTTGTTTTCTATATATTGCTCTATTTGGTTACCTTAATTATGAGGTGGCTGTATTAGCGAGGTGACCGGAAGCAAGGTTCGACTGGATGTACAACTACATTTGATCGGTCGTCGCTTTGCCTTTAATGCAGTAGCTGTCTAGTCTACAGCTAATGTAACCAACACAGATCTCAAAATCAACTGTTTTATTATACAAATAATTGTGTACATAATAGTCTAGCGTCACGGCCATTGTCCTGTATCAGCAATACGGTGACGTCAATCTGACAACGTTGGATTCACTGTGTCGATAATTAGTCAACTACACCAGCGCAAACGAAAACAGTCCAATTACGTGAGCCCCTCGACATCAATCAGCACGCGTGAGTGCGCGCAGTTAGCCACGGCTAGGCTGTTGTGGAACGTTCCGGTCGTGTGACGTGTAATCTCGATCAATTACAGCGGAGAAAGGCGCCGAGTACGCTTCGTTTGCCGTCTCCTCATTAACCACTGGGCAAATTGCGAACATTAACGACAACAAAAGGTGCGAATAAATCTAACTCTCTTTACGACTACGACACCGATGATGATGATGATGACGACGACGACGACAAGCAGTGCGCGAGGGACGGGGCGTGTCGAGTTTAACAGACCGCAGTAGTTCATCAATGTCATGACAACGGCAGAGCACCGGTCGAAATCAGGAATCGTGTGACGCGACTTCCGCCAACTTTATAGTCGTCAGATGTTTTCGTTTGTATGTAAAATAAGAAGAGTTTAACTGTGCGCTCGAACAAAGAACACTCTGTAGATCATTCGTAATGGCGATGCATGTAGAAAAGTCTAACTTCGCAACTTAAAACAAATTAATGGTTTTTTTTTTAAAATAAACATTCTGACAGAGCTGACATTTGATGGATTTTATAAAGAAACATTTCGCTTATGCATTTGTATTGACACAGGCCCCACGTCTCAACAACAATTCTTGTGGTGTCTCCTTTAACATACACGAACGCACGAACGCTCGCAACTCCAAGAAAATCGCGGATAGGTTGTAACCACTGTCTCACTGATGGCTGGCCGATGTTTTCTGTGGCTAGCAGATAAACAATGTATGTATCATTACTTCACAACGTCGATGTTGTAATACTGCACCACTAGGTCGGTGTTGTAAACTGCACCACTATGTCGGTATTGTAAATTGCACCACTGTGTCGGTGTTATAAACTGCACCACTATGTCGGTGTTATAAACTGTACCACTGCGTCGGTGTTGTTAACTGCAACATTACGTAGATGTTATAAACTGCACCACTATGTCGGTGTTGTAAACGGCACCAGTATCGATGTTGTAAACTGCACCACTATGTCGGTGTTGTAAAATGCACCACTATGTCGATGTTGTAAAATGCACCACTTTGTCGGTGTTGTAAAATGCACCACTATGTTGGTGTTGTAAACTGCACCACTATGTCGGTGTTGTAAACTGCAGTACTATGTCGGTGTTGTAAAATGCACCATTATGTCGGTGTTGTAAAATGCACCACTATGTCGGTGTTGTAAAATGCACCACTATGTCGGTGTTGTAAAATGCACCACTATGTCGGTGTTGTAAAATGCACCACTAAGTCGGTGTTGTACGTACTGCCACATGAAACGTTCTATGTCTGTAACGCCCAACTGCCAATTTGTAATATGTAAGAAAAATTCAAGTGTCATATGGCAAGACAGAAATACGATGATCTGACGTGTACACTCGTTAGAAAGGATAGTTAAGAAAATTGTCGCAAAAAACGTGACATTTCCGTTGTTTATTTTCCCAGTGTCTTAGCCCCCGGCAGTACGTGCTCGGAGATTGAGACAAGGTCCCGTCTGTGGGGATGGAGCGGGCCCCGAGTCCTTAGACAGACACGTCACGCAACCACCTCGTTAGCCCCCGACTTCACTACATTTAATCATCGTAATATTATATATTTATTTGTATCCGTGGGAATTCTGCCTCTCCTTACAACCGTTGTGATTACGTATTTAAAAAAACCGGACGCGTGCTGATCTCAGCCGATATACTAATTTTTTACAAACAATAGACAATAGAACATGTGTAGGTAATTATGTTCCTGATAACATATCTCTCGAACACACACGTACGCATACACGACCACACGCACGCGCGCACGCACAGACGCCCGCCCGCACGCACACACACACACACACACACACAAAACACACACACACACATACAGACATACACACACACACACACACATACACACACACACACACACACACACACACGCACAAATACGCGCGCGCGCGAACACACACATTTGATAAACATAAATAAGAGCGCGATGGAGACACGACGGTTGCATGTTACTTATGGTAATGTCCTAGTTTTGGCAGGTCCGCCGCCAACTAAGACATTGTGTATCTGTCCATTATAAACGACACATAAAAGTGACTAATGACAGCCAGTGTCACTCGGACAATGCTGAGGTGAGAAATGTCTCGGTGCCTCAAGCAAATCTTATTCTACGGTAATGTTGAAGGAACTGGCCGAGGGCTGGAGCAAGTTGCAAGTAACTCTACCGAGCATAGGTACAACAACCACAGATCAGAGTGTGATATATAAACAGAACGATAGAATATGTAGCAGATCGAATGTCCTTGCCTTAAATTGTAACATTCGTTATAACGATAACTGACGAGACTAGAGCCAGTATCACTGCTAACGAGACTAGAGCCAGTATCACTACTGACGAGACTAGAGCCAGTATCACTACTGAAAGACTAGAGCCAGTATCACTGCTGACGAGACTAGAGCCAGTATCACTACTGACGAGATTAGAGCCAGTATCACTGCTGACGAGACTAGAGCCAGTACCACTGCTGACGAGACTAGAGCCAGTGTCACTACTGACGAGACTAGAGCCAGTATCACTACTGACGAGACTAGAGCCAGTATCACTGCTGACGAGACTAGAGCCAGTACCACTGCTGACGAGACTAGAGCCAGACTGACGACTAGAGCCAGTGTCACTACTGACGAGACTAGAGCCAGTATCACTACTGACGAGACTAGAGCCAGTATCACTGCTGACGAGACTAGAGCCAGTACCACTGCTGACGAGACTAGAGCCAGTACCACTGCTGACGAGACTAGAGCCAGTGTCACTACTGACGAGACTAGAGCCAGTATCACTACTGACGAGACTAGAGCCAGTATCACTGCTGACGAGACTAGAGCCAGTACCACTGCTGACGAGACTAGAGCCAGTACCACTGCTGACGAGTCTAGAGCCAGTGTCACTACTGACGAGACTAGAGCCAGTATCACTACTGACGAGACTAGAGCCAGTATCACTGCTGACGTGACTAGAGCCAGTACCACTGCTGACGAGACTAGAGCCAGTACCATTGCTGACGAGTCTAGAGCCAGTGTCACTACTGACGAGACTAGAGCCAGTATCACTACTGACGAGACTAGAGCCAGTATCACTGCTGACGAGACTAGAGCCAGTATCACTACTGACGAGACTAGAGCCAGTATCACTACTGACGAGACTAGAGCCAGTATCACTACTGACGAGACTAGAGCCAGTACCACTGCTGACGAGAGTAGAGCCAGTATCACTACTGACGAGACTAGAGCCAGTATCACTACTGACGAGACTAGAGCCAGTATCACTACTGACGAGACTAGAGCCAGTATCACTGCGACTTTGCATTCGTTGCATCGATAATTAATGTAATTGACCATTGTAGTGCGTGTATCATTGCCGTGTGATATTGTTATGTAGTAGTGATCACAGACCAGAGTAGAACGCGCAACGTTGCTGCATGTGTAGCGTTGTTTGCAGCGATCACTAGGATATGATACCTTACAGACAGGTATCAACACTCTGATAGTCAACGATAAGTTATATATTTACCGCCTGTGTAAGATCTTGTACTCCCCGACGCCATACACATAGCAGAGAGTAACGTCGTTATCTGTCTCCTGCGGAAGATACGGACAGGATATATGGGTTGGACGGAATTATCCATGCAACCTTCGAAACGGCAACAGTTGGAATCGAACCACAGTCCCGTAAAGCGACAGTCCGATGCTCCATAAATACTAGTCTACACGACTGCAACCCACTACGACAACAACCACGACCACAGCCGTGATTTCCACATTTACTGCAAACACGGTGGCGTCCACTACCATTATCACCGACCGACGCAACCACCACGACCTGCATTGTTTGTTGTACAAACACATGCACATTGCCCTAACATAATGTTATACACACTAATGCATACTAAATATACAAATTCCTCTCCCTCGAGCCCCTCACATAGCTGTCTCACGCGTCCAGTTCAAATCTCTACTTCACAGCTGCGGCACTTGGAAGATAAACATCATGTTGAAGAGAGCAAAACAAAGAAGTCAATCATGGCAGCAATGAACTGTCCCTCGAGCAGACGATAGACGGAGCAATTAAGGATCCCTTCCTTCAGGGCCTCATCAGCATTACGCACCCTAAACGATACTTACATTTGCATAGCGACAAAGGAAATGATCTATTTAGCTACTTTTAGTGATCATTAACGTCCAATCGTATGGCGCTAGACGAGAAAGGCGCTGCTCAGCTCATAATCGTCGATTGTGTTTTATCTCTCAGATTTCGCTTCTTGAATAAATTGGCGATTTGTGTTTTGGCGGACGAGCTTTGTGACCGGGCACTGGTGAATTTACACTCGCTCTATGTCGGGCCGTAAACAGTACATTTATTGTCGCTTAAGTGTGAAGCCCACGGGCGAAAGTGTAGTCGTGAATTCACGACCTCGTCGTTTTACACGTTGTGTGACTACTCGTCGGGGTCCAAGATGGCCGACCGCTTAACTATATTTGGACAGTCCACCATCTATAACAATAATAATAATAGTAACAGTATGTCCATATAAAATAATAAATTCATAGATAAAAACAGTATATTAAACAAGTTATACGTAGCAAAGTTCCACACATTAATTTGTAGAAATTAGTTAAATACTGTTAATGTTAGGTAATTGTTACATAAAAACAATTAATGTGTATACCCAACAAGTATAGTCCTGTGCACTGACAAAGTATACACAAACACGCATGTACTTTTTATTGTGAAGAACGATAACATGTTGACAAGACCTTGGCAGTATATGTCGTGTTAATTGTCAGCTTCAGACAACGCTAGATGAAATGGCGTATCGGTGTCTCGGGTCGAAATATCCCTTGCAATGGATAGGCAGATTCGTGTACTTTGCGTGAGTACGCAAACGCAGGAACAATGCAACATGCCGTGCGCCATGACTTATGCTGTCAGTACAGAAGTGGCTTAGTTTTAACATTATGTGCTTTTCTTCTTTATTGTTTTAATCGTTAGTCTTAATTATTAAATGTTTTGTATTTGTCCTATGTAGTCTATAACAATTAGCTGTAAACGTATTTTTCGCGCAAACCAACTTAATAGCAATACCTACTTCTGGCCCGGTCTGCAGTGTCTCGCTACTGCTAGCACGGGATGTGTTGGTAGTATTAAACCACTCCAGAGTCAATTGATCCCGGGATTAATTGACTAGCTATGAAATATCCTGATCAATACAGGGACCGATTTAACATTATAATATTTTGACTAACAATGTGTTGTTGGTAAGTCCACAAAATTACATGGGATCATCACACGTTTTGATTACGTTTTGTAGTATTTAAAACGAACATTCTTAAAACAAATAATTATCTAAAGCATAACCTTTACATATATTTATCCACGAACTGTTTTGAATGCACACTCTATTGCGTGATCCATTTGTTCTCGAACCCTTGTGTTAGTTACACAATACAGTTATTGCTATAATGACAGGCACACGGAAGGTCCACCTCTTTTACAAACGGTGCGTGTGTTCGAAGCACATAGGCAGCGATCTACTGCTAGAGTTACAGGCATTACTGTGGCGAGGCTCTGTCGCAGGCACATCGCAGGTCCGCGATCGACGATGAAGTTATGCAAAATGTAATTGGCGCGTCCCGCGGACCTCATTAATCAAACTGTCATGGCGGTGACCGGGCAGCCAATGAACGCTCGCAGCGAGAGACGCCGACGATATCGGATGCGTTCGAGTCATTAGTACTAAACGTGTCGTCGTCATGTTAGCATACTGCTGTCATGTGTACCCTACAGTGCAGCCCGTTGGCAGAGTTCTCGTTTCTCCGAGTCGTCAGCGTGGTTTCTGATTCTCTACTTTGTGGCGTCGTCGTTGGGATGTTGAAGGAAGTGACGACAGGAGTTGTGAATATAGTGTGATTTTATTTATTAGTTATACTAGTTCAAAGGTACTGTTTGAATACAGTTGCTTCTGCAGGATATAGGTTTGCCAACTCATCGACTCAGCTGCTGATAGATTTGTGATTAGTTCTGCTGCTGCTAAGCTTTGTGATCACCAAGTTTTGTAATCTCCTGATGCGAGTCTTCAGTCGGCTCGATTGGGATTAATCGTAGCAGGCAGTGGGTGCAGCTGTCTGAAGACAAGTCGACAACGTCGACAGCATACTTAGAAGAGTTGTGTGTTTGACGGAGTGACAGGACAGGGTGACAGGGCAGTGTGACAGAGCCCGTCAGGATGATGCCGGTGCTCACAAATCGTAAACGTTCGAGCGGGTTCAGTATCGACTCGATCATGTCGAGTTGCAGTGACCCAGGCAGTGACGGCGGGGGCCACACTACATGCTCCTGCCCCGTGGACTCGCGACCAATGTCCACTGCTGACAGGACAGCCACGCTCTCGTCCTTCCACCCGGCGTCAATAGGAACACATCCCTTGTTCCCGGGGACGGGGTTGGACAGTCGGGTGTACTGCGACAGTCGACTCCAGCTGCCCGGCGTAGACTGTGGCCCGGCGGCGGCCATCAGCGCTAACATGCGACTCTTCTACAACGGACTGCCGCTTACTGCGCCCCCTAGCGCCGCCGTGCTGGCCGCGGCAAACGCCGGCGGATATCCCGGCGGGAGTCTGCCCTCACAGCTCCTGGGAACGCCGCCCCCCAAGGAACAGTTTCCCTTCTATACATGGCTACTCGCGCGGCATGGTAACTACCTGAGTAACTCAATGCACGGTGAGTACTTCACGACATGGCTAGGTGTAATGTTGTTTCATGTTCGAAAGCATCCTCCCTGTCGGGAGTAGGCAAATGCGTACTGAGCATGCGCACGCAGGCGCAGTATGCAAGTTGACCTCGGGATCCTATACATTGTGCTGCCGCGAAGTTGCGCAGTTTTAGTTTCTGTGTTTTTCTTCTTGTTGATTTTATAATTGTTTTCCTGCAAATAATTATGCAAGTTATTTCATTTGTAATCACGCTGTGTGTTGTAGCAAATATAATGTGGGCGACGCCATAATAAGTAACTTAAACGTATTATTAGCGCAAAACAATACTGAACAATAACCAATATGGTTTTTGTGAAAAACATTCAATAATTAATGCTATAACCGCACTTACTAGTGATATCATAAAAGCTCTGGAAAAAATACTCGGTCCTTAGCGTTTTCCTGGATCTGAGTAAAGCATTCGATACAACTGATCACCAAATCTTATTGCATAAACTTGAATATTATGGAATAAGGAGTACTCCACTGAAATGATTTAAGAATTATCTCTCAAACCGGAAACAATATGTTAAATTCAATAATAGTGATTCGCTTCAGCAAGATATCACAACGGTGTCCCGCAGGGGGTCTGTCCTCGGTCCGCTCTCGTTTATCGCATACATAAATGACCTTACTTTTTTGTGTAAACAAAGTGCAAAACTATATTATTTGCTGATGACACTGCTATATACAAGATTGGAAAACAAATAAATAATATATACGAAGATATGAATAAAGAACTTAACGTATTAGCTGACTGGTTTCGTGCGAATAAATTATCCCTAAATGTTTCCAAGACAAAGGGTTATTTAGTAGATCCCGTTCTCCTCAGGGGGAAGAATTATTCCTAACAATGTCTAATAAAATAATTCAGCATATAAAATGTGTAACGTTTCTAGGCCTTCATATAGATGAAAACTTGATTGGCAAGAACACATAAATGTATGCAAAAATAAACTAACCAGTGCTTTCTACGCAATTAATAAAGTTAACCGCCATCTTCCTGTTTCTGCCCTTAAACATTAAAGGTCCATTAATCTGGAATACAATTCCAATTATAACTCAAAACAAAAACAACCTAAAAGTGTTGTATTATCCCTAAAAGCAATTGATGTAAGTAGGTATGAAGTTCTAACATAACCTTAATTTGAAACACCTGTTCATATATGTAATCATATTTAATCATTGTTGGTATTTGGGATCACCAAATGTTTGCTATGCAATTTAATTGAACATTTACTATTTAATAGTGTTGTTGTTCCATTTTACATATCTCGTCTATTATAAAAACTTTATTAACCTGGTACACGTGAAATTATTATTATTACAATATTTATACAGCTATTTGTGGTGTTGGCAGCGACCAGTTCACTTAACAAGTAGGCTTACTTATTTTATATTATTAACATTTAAACCAACTGGTTACAGCCTTAACTGGCTCCGCTGTCAACCTGGAATCGTATATTATATCACCGATTGTTATACTTGTTTGATTACGTTTGTGTGTATGATTTATACGATTCCAAAAATAAACTCTAACTATCTGTTTGTCTGTCTGTCTGTCTGTCTGTCTGTCTGTCTGTCTATCTATCTACATCTAAACACTTAAAAGTAGAGCCTACTCCCGGTAGGATCCTAGTAAGCATGTATCTCGGCACGTTTCACCGGAAGCAAGTACCGGGGTATAATAATAATAATGACAATAACTGTGCTTTCGTCGTTATATCCATGTCACTTTCAATCGGTCCTTTCGCGTAGGTATCTGTGCATTACGTTTTTAAAATATAAATTTCGTTGAATTTAAACAAGTTACTCAACTGTCACGAAGCTCAGCTCAGTTTTCCAGATGAAATGTTTCCAAGCGTATTGTCCACTGCCATAGTAATTTATTATATTGAAGACATTGTTTTGGTACCTAGAAAAATGCCATGTCAATCTATATGCAAACGTAAACGTTATCGTAAGACTGTAGACTTGCTCTAATAAGATACAGCACGGGTTCTCTCTGTCCGAAGCTCTAGCCACTGCACAACTGCGCTACATTAAGCTTATCCTTAAACAAATATTCAATTTACGAGCATACGTAGATGATGAAAGTTGTGGATTTGTGTGAAAATTAAATATGTACATATCCAGAAATGAAAGGCAACACAAGTGCATCTTTATTGTCAGTGCATAGCGGCTCCTTTACGCCAAATAAAACACTCCGATAACTTTATCTGTTATAAGTAATAAAATATCGGTAAATAAGTAGGTGTGGATTCGTGGATAATCCTTGTATTCGCTGATAACATATTGTCCATGCACTGTTTACATATCAGAAGTAAACACATAATAATCATGATATGGTAACTTGTTTTGCGCCTAAATCCTTGGAAACCAAATTACGAGTCGCAACAAAACAAAAGGGTTTGTCAAGTATATGCATAGCACACATATTGGAAAATAAATAAAACAAATTTACAAATCGTTAACGTGTTTGTAGGTTCGTCTGCATTGCAGCGTACTTCTGGCTTATTATCTTATAACACCAAATACAAACATTACAGTTATGATTTACACGTTCACATTGCAGCGTACTTCTGGCTTATTATCTTGTAACACCAAATACAAACATTACAGTTATGATTTACACGTTCACATTGCAGCGTACTTCTGGCTTATTATCTTGTAACTCCAAATACAAACATTACAGTTATGATTTACACGTTCACATTGCAGCGTACATCTGGCTGATTATCTTGTAACACCAAATACAAACATTACAGTTATGATTTACACGTTCACATTGCAGCGTACTTCTGGCTTATTATCTTGTAACACCAAATACAAACATTACAGTTATGATTTACACGTTCACATTGCAGCGTACATCTGGCTGATTATCTTGTAACACCAAATACAAACATTACAGTTATGATTTACACGTTCACAGTGCAGCGTACTTCTGGCTTATTATCTTGTAACACCAAATACAAACATTACAGTTATCATTTACACGTTCACATTGCAGCGTACTTCTGGCTGATTATCTTGTAACACCAAATACAAACATTACAGTTATGATTTACACGTTCACATTGCAGCGTACTTCTGGCTTATTATCTTGTAACACCAAATGCAAACATTACAATTATGATTTACACGTTTACATTAATTCTTTAAAAATATAAAAACCTTTTGCTGACACATTTATAGATGTAACTGTGTATACTTGTATCTGTGAACAGTAATAACCGGACATAATAATATAAACGTGATGGAGTATAACGTGCATAACAATAATTCATTGTTTGCCTTTTTGTCTCTCTATCATTTACATACAATACTCCAGCATATGATATTGTTGGTAACATATAACGCAGTGTTCTAAGAGAAACATTTACAATTCGATCGAGAGAAGTGAGTAAAATAGTCTGTCAATAAGCTGTCATTTGCTTCATGTTTACCTTCATACTTCCTTTATTATGACGTGTATATTATTATATAAAAGTTCACATTATCTCAAAGAATACCTACAAAAGAATACGACAGATATAATTGAAATATCACATATTAATGTGCAGAAATCGACTATATGTAAAAGTAGAATGTTTGTATTGATTTCGCTATACTCGACCATATACATGTTTATTCCACTACCAATACAAACTGATCCAGAAAATGTAATGTACAAAAGTATATATTTACATGCTTTATAGATAATTAAATACAATCTAGTTTTTACAGGTCTATATAATTAATCCTAATCTACCGCTATCACGTTTCTGTTTATTTATCTTTTATCTACTTTAAAAGCATCATCTGACTCACTACCAGTAACAGTCGCATGTCAAAGTTTATTTAGTTTTTATCCGTACATTTATCCTCCCAATGCAATAAGAGTATGGCGCGATGTACGTTGGGATGACATCGCCTCGATTCACGCTTCTCTCACTTCTAGTCGTGTTGCTGTCTGTGCGAAATTAATGTATATTTGTTTCCTTGTTGTGTATGTCACTCGTCTACAGTAGAACAATCCGTGTTGTTTGAATCAGAACTTTTCGAACAAGAAGAAAAATATCATTTTATTTAGATAAAAATGCAATAATGTTTAACAATAACGACACAAGTACCTAAATACAGTAAATGACTATGCTACACTATAACAAATCTAAAAAAGTTTAAAGTAAATCACAAATATAATTAACGTATTTATATACATGGACATTTACTTGTTAGGGAAACATTATTATGTGAACAGGGACATATTACAAGTCATCATATTTCAATTACTCTCGGGTTAAACCTTTGTGGTTCATCTTTGCTTTTAAAAAGGGTGAATAACGTGAGCATAGCGAGTTTAGAAAGAAGCTGACGTAAGTTGTTTGGTTTCTTTCACTGATGGTTTTATTCCAAGAGATTTAGTGAAAGTCTTCAGTCTGGATAAATGTGGCAGACCCGTTGTTTAATATATTAATATACGGTCTTTCTCAGAGATAGTTTCGAGGGTACAGTCAATTTAATAATAGCAAATTGTTATGAAATTTATCTGCATGAGAAGTATGCACAAGCTTACTTTAATGGATGTCTGATTTGGGCAAAACTATCTCTGACGTGATTGCAGTGTTATTTTATTGGCGTGATTGTCTGCATTAGCTGGCAACTGCAATCACAGATTGGTTGATATCATATATAATAGAGACATTATTTTTGATGCCGTTGGGAGTAGCTATTAGTTATGAGAGCTGTAGGCACAGCAAGCTAATGAAAGTTGCATTACTAATACGTTTGGAGATATACCATGGTATTGTTGACGTAGTGTGCGCCAGCTGATATAATAAACTATGTATTCTCCTGTTAGGAGTGTGTGTGTGTGTGTGTGTGTGTGTGTGCGCGCTCGCGTGTGCGTGTGCGTGTGCGTGTGCGTCTGTGTGTGTGTGGTGTGTATGTGTGTGTGTGCGTGCGTGCGTGCGTGCGTGCGTGCGTGTGTGTGTGTGTGTGTGTGTGTGTGTGTGTGTGTGTGTGTGTGTGTGTGTGTGTGTGTGTGTGTGTGTGTGTGTGTGTGTGTGTGTGTGTGTATTTCTGTGTTTGCCTGTGATTGTGTGTGATCCATTAATTATATATTAGTTTTTATCAACTTACAGATCCATAATTTTATTAATCTAGGTGAACAACTAATTCGTTATCGTCTCAAAATTATATTAAATCACATTAACCCTTAACTTGTATATTCTGCTTGCACACCTTGTTAACTTGTTACACCATAAACATATATTCGGTGTTTTTCAGCTCATATAAACATTCCTTCCTTTATGGAATCGAAGCATGTACACTGTATACACTTGTTTACATGCAGGTCGCATAAATAATATAACCAAACCTCTCGCGTGTGTTTCAGGTTCCGAGAATTCCTACTTGTTCCCGTTCCGGAAGCAGAAGCGTATCCGGACAGCGTTCTCACCCTCGCAGCTGCTACACCTGGAGAAGGCGTTCGAACGGAACCACTACGTCGTAGGGCAAGAGAGGAAGGACCTGGCGGCTGAACTCACTCTCACCGAGACACAGGTCGGTGGACACAGCTGTTGCCTCGGCTCGCTTAACTGTCGCGAATCCGGTTTTATACGATATTCAACCATGAACAGTTTTTAAAAGGATAATATTCGTAATGAGTATGATAATAATAATAATAATTATTATTATTATTGTTATTGTAACTTTGGTTTTGATGGTCGAAATAGCATGTGCTGCTCACGGACAAAACCGAACTTTACTTAAAACATTATCTAATGAGACAATTAGACAATTACAAAAAACTAGTGGTTGGGGGGTGGCTCTTCCGTTAGCGACATACTTGTCAGCCTTAGTGAGACTTTCCCGGCAGATGTTTATTGTTTATGAAAATGCCGTTATATGTATTTGTTGTAAAAACATTTAAACGTGACAACCATGACAAAGGTAAGGACATTTCGTTTATTCTACGTTGCGGCAGTTCATACAGGTGTATAAA
This sequence comes from Paraescarpia echinospica, assembly GCA_020002185.1. NCBI lineage: Eukaryota > Metazoa > Annelida > Polychaeta > Sabellida > Siboglinidae > Paraescarpia > Paraescarpia echinospica. The sequence continues at coordinate 1,085,930 of CM034534.1, read as the reverse complement.
CGAGCATCCCTGGCCACAAATACTAAGGTGTATATTTGCAAAGGAATGGTCTTCGTTCGATAATTGCAGTGAGGCTGAATGCTCCCCAGAGAAATATAGTTAGTATTTGTGTGAACACGTATGTCATGGGTGATGTGTAAAGCGTTTTGAACGGTCGTTGGTTATCGGATACCGTGTTACATAAGAACTAATACAGTTTATGTCTGTTTGATAGTTTTAAACGATTATTTCTTTGAATGTCATAGTTGTAACGGCCGCTGAAAATTCTCTTGTATGCGCTACTTCCTTATGTTATCGTAATACTTTTAGTGGTTCGATTTGTCTCGCAAAAGCAATTATACTGCACTCATAACAATAACAAGGACTATTTCAGCATTGTGATGCAGTTTACCAGGAAATAAATGGTACGAAAACCGTACTACGAGGTTGCAGTAAGATACCTGCCAGTAAACTAATGAAGTTATTAGAGTAACAGCAGTGCCCTGGAGCCGGTTTCATGAAGCGACCAAGAAAGTCTTTAACGCTAAGATGATTGTCTTAGTAACTGATGCGATTGATTTTAATATAAGTACACATAGGAAATTACGCAAAATACGCAACGTAAAGTAACTGCGTAACTTTAAGTACGTTTCGTGAAACCGACTCCTGTTCTTTAAAAAGTAGGGCTTACTATTGTGCGACAAAATTAGACAAAAAACTGCGTAGAAACGACAACGTTATCAACCTCTGGTAAGCTGTAGTATTGTGTGCAGCGTTAGATTGCGCTGTGACGTGTCGTTCACGTTAATTATGTTCTCAAACAACACAAAATACATGCAAATGACAAGACGTATCCGGGGTATGTGTTACCCAAAGCACTGTCACGTCACCCAAAACAACCGACCATCGGAACCGACTGAGTATGTGATTAGAAATAATGACTTTCGATTGCTCGTTAACCATATCCTGGGAACCAGCGCTACCTGGTGCGTTTCACTGCCAATGCCGCCCGAGGTAGTTGGTAAGGCAATTTCCTAACGTCTCATCAAATTGTCTATTACAAGAACAAGTCCCGCGGTTTGTGGCTCACTCTCCCCAGTCGTGACGTCCCATCCAGTGTAAAGTGTCTGCCATGCGCCGAGGCAGTAACATCGCCAACATTAGAAGATAAATGCTTGAAGCGTTGAAAGGTGAATAGCGCCGACAGTCAAGTTTACTCGTGGCACATATACATCAGTACATGGTATATCTTATTTCTCTGCGGGATTGTGTTTTCTATATAGTTCAAATTGTATTGCAACGTAATCATTACTAATGTATCAATACAATGATCACGCAAGGCAACAACGTAATCATTACTAATGTATCAATATAATGATCACGCAAGGCAACAACGTAATCATTACTAATGAATCAATACAATGATCACGCAAGGCAACAACGTAATCATTACTAATGTATCAATACAATGATCACGCAAGGCAACAACGTAATCATTACTAATGTATCAATACAATGATCACGCAAGACAACAACGAGATCGCCAAATATACCACTCTGCGGTGAAGTGGTGTACGTTAACATTTTATGGTGGTCAATCATTGCATTACAGCGATCTCGGTAGCTCTGTGCAATTCAGTGCGACGTACGTTGATATGAGGGGTTAGATTGTTTAATGACGGCTTGGTTGTCATCACAATAGCTTCCCTAAAATCGTGATTGTCATCATTCAGTAATTTACCTTAACAATGTTTTATTACGCAGGAATAAAAAATAAAAAAAACACACACACACCAGTAAAACTATGTGGTTTCAAAATTATATATATATATATTAGGAATTGATTGTTTTGTAAATCATGGTTGAACAACATTGCAATGCAGAGCAAACGCCCGGTTGACAAGTGGACAAGGAAGACTGTTGCGTACCGAGGGTCCAACATGTTATGTGATGCAAAATAATTATGTATTACAACCAATTGAGAGGTGAAATTAGGAACAGTTATGCAAATAACGCAACAATAACCTATTTGCGGCAGAAGACAGATTCAGAAAACGCCAAGACCAACAAATCGCGAAGACGTTCATTTTCTGACGACCTCATTACTTTAAGGGCACTCTTTTGCACGCGGGGTGGGACCATTTTCCTGTCACGAATAAGTAGTTACGACGTGAAATTGCGACTCATTTATAAACGCCTTGTATCTAAGTGTGTTCGTGCGAAACGGTTTCACACCGGTCGTGTCGTTTAATTTATGATTGCGAATTCTGCGTGCCATAAATCATCGACCAATGAAAGCAGGACAATGGAGACAATTCCGGTTCCCCATTGTTGTATGACGTATATTTGTGTTTGTTTTTATTTCTACTTCGTTAATGATTATAGTATCACAAAAAGGTCGGCGGTTGAAGATAGATTAGTATAACAACGCTAGCAGACACCAAAATGTTGTTTAATAATGTCAAGCAAATAACAAAATAATTGTTTCGATAATGCAAAAAAGATTTAGTAATAATTCAAAAATACTTCCGGTGGATGGATGGTATATCGACACCATAAAGAAGTATATATTACTTACGCGCTCTCGTGACGTATACAATGAGAATGGTGCGTCTGTATGTGCATGTTTCAGTGATGTTTTCTGTCTGTTTGTCTTAATTTTGGAGGTTAACATAAAACCAGAGAGATGTTTTTAACATATTGTTGGTTAGGAAAATATGGATAGACATAACATTTCCTACTAAAGACAAATAGAAGAACTGGAGGACAAGAAGTAACGCTAGTGAAAGAACAGTGTAGATTATAATATAACAGACAAACAATATTTATTCCAACAGATAACTATAACATAATGGAATATATTATCTACTGATTGTGTGTGTGTGGGGGGGGAGAGAGAGAGAGAGAGAGAGAGAGAGAGAGAGAGAGAGAGAGAGAGAGAGAGAGAGAGAGAGAGAGAGAGAGAGAGAGAGAGAGAGAGCGTGCGTGCGTGCGTGTGTGTGTAAATGTTAGCATGCATTGTGAATATATAAAAAAGAACATAATAGACAAATACGTCAGAAGAATGGGTTACACATAAAACAAACTCTCGATAAGCCAACGACTTCTTTGGCCACACACTTGTCCTCATGTGTGGACAATATTATCATGTATGGTAATAATATTATTGTTAAATCACGCTAAATCTCGTATGGCCATTTGGCTCTTTGCCCTTCGGCCTTCAAACGAGATGTGTCGTACTTACCACTCAACGAACTAACTTTAGAGATAGGCTACTGTTATGACAAATTGCAAAACGATTCTGCCCGTCGAGTTACTTAACACAACTATTACAGTAATCTAGTTGCTAACATTGTCAAGGCTGATTTAACAAGATTTAACAAGATTGCCACCCTGAGAATTAACTCTAGATGGCAGATGGACAAGGAAGCCTTTTGGCTTATCGAGAATACAACCTATATTATCTACTTGTATCCCGACCTTCTGAGGTATGCGTCGATTTTATTTTTAAACATATTCACACTACTAGCACCCACACAATCAGCAGATAATCTGTTCCATTCATTTACAGTCCTTTGTTAAAATGAGAACTTTCTTATATATAATCTACTCTGCTCCTTTGCTAATGTAACTTCATGTCCTCTAGTCCTTCTATCTATCTTAACTGAAAAAAAAAAAAATTCTTTCAATATTTTCATAACCATTCAATATTTTAACCACTTCTTATCTAATCTCCTCTCAATCTCCTGGACTCTAGTGTCGTTAAACCACATTCTTTTAGGCGTATTTCATAACTAAGATCCCTCAGTTTTGGTATCATTGTAGTCGCTCTCCTCTGTACTCTTTCTAGGATATCTATGTCCTTCTGCCGAAATGGCCTCCACGCTTGTATACAATATTCTAAATGAGACCTAACTATTGTTTTGTTTAGCGGTCTTATTAGTTCTTTTTCCTTATATGCTATATTTCGGCTAATTAAGCCAAGGATTTGATTTCTCTTCTGAAGCCTTCATATCAGCACTAATGGTTAACCCTAAGTCCTTTTCTTTTACAGTAGTACTTCGTATACAATACCCTCATTGTATATTATTCATCTTCGTTCCCATGTCCTGTGTGGAGGCATTTACATTTCCAAAAATTGAACAACATTTGATCAACCTGTCAAGACCATCTTGTAAATGCTGACTATCTCCATCACGTTTAATCCTTCTAAACACTTTTGTGTTATCTGCAAATTTTAACACCTTGCTTGTTATATCATCATCAAAATCGTTGGTATATATATATATATATTAAGAATAATATAGGTCCCAGTATTGATCCTATATTATTATTATTGGTCCTAACTAATTTCCAGTTTGAAGCCTCCCCACCAACAACTACCCGTTGTCTTCGATCAATCAGCCATTTTCTATCCAGTTAATTGTATCATTTCCT
>CM034534.1:1069014-1076514 GCA_020002185.1 Paraescarpia echinospica | reverse complement strand
GACCGACTGGCGATGTTGCCTGCTAACCTTTGTGATTAGTACGTTCAGATTTATCAACCAACGATATCTCGCAGACATCTCGACTGCGGGACTGTCGCGTGATACGGGCCAGATGTTACAACAGCCATTCGTCATGTCTCAACGAGCCACTTTCGGGTTATTACCACCTACAGTGGCTGTCATAACAACAGTCGTTTCTGTGATTTGATAACGGATAACATATCGTCACATGAACCTGTTCAGATACTCAGACACAGTGGATTAATCAACGTTCTACCACAATAATGAAAATAATACGACAACATCATAGTTTAAATTACTAAAGTAGTTTCAGCAATTAGTCCACACATTCATGTAATTCTGTTAAATTTAAATTAGGTGACTATTATATAAATTATTTAACTATATTACTGGTTTATAATCGAATTAAATATATTCCCAGCGGGCATTATTTAATTAACATTTAATTAGGATTATTATGTTTTAATTATTTTGTGACACAAATATATAATGTTAATATGTTTGGAGTTATTTGAAATAAATAAGCAATAGTGTGCTGATCAGATTTGATATTATTATTCTGATTTCAAGAGATATCTTATAATGGCTATTTAATAATAGTCAGCTTTACATTATGTAATGCTAAATGTCTTGATTATTGTGCCACCGTATGTCTATATGAAGATAACAGTCAGGAAGAAACGCTTTTTTTCCGTGTGAATACTTACAAATCGTATACATTACGTTATTATAAATAACATCACATATAATTTTGTTATGTTCAGAATATTGAAAATAACTGATCACATTCATATATGTATATATAATGTAGACTTATTTGTTAATATACTGCCTTTGGCATATATATATATATATAATGTATACTTACTATATATATATATATATATATAATTATTGTCATTACTGTGAAAGAAACAATATTAACCCAATTAAGGCGAAGAGTAAGCACCTTTCCAGTGAAATTACCAAAGGTTGCTAACCATCATTTAATAATAATACTTATGTATGTATGTGTATGGTCGGCACGTAGGGGCGTGTGTGCATACGAACGTGTCAATGTAATGTACGTGCGTGTGTGCTTGCGAGTGTTAAACAAGTTTGCATGATTACATGCAAACACATGCGCCAAAATTAACTAAACAAAACCCATAATAATTTATACGAAAATAGTACACAAAATAATAGTAAAAGGTGACCGTGACTCCTATCAAGACAACTTTATTTGTTTTTGTCGTAGCCATAAAAGCCACATATTTCGTGTTTTAAATGCATCGCCAATGATCCAGGGATGCAAACGAACAAAGAAAGCGGCGAGTGAAGCTCGATCGGCGCCTCGGAGGAGATATAGTTACATTGATCAAGAGTTAGCGCATTAAGATACGTGTCGTGTTGTGTGTTGCATGTGAGGAGACGGAGTTACAATGATCAAGAGTTAGCGCATTAAGATACGTGTCGTGTTGTGTGTTGCATGTGAGGAGACGAAGTTACAATGATCAAGAGTTAGCGCATTAAGATACGTGTCGTGTTGTGTGTTGCATGTGAGGAGACGAAGTTACAATGATCAAGAGTTGGCGCATTAAGATACGTGTCGTGTTGTGTGTTGCATGTGAGGAGACGAAGTTACAATGATCAAGAGTTAGCGCATTAAGATATGTGTCGTGTTGTGTGTAGTTACAATGATCCAGAGTTAGTGCATTACCATACGTGTCGTGTTGTGTGTTGCAGGTGAAAGTGTGGTTCCAGAACCGAAGAACGAAATACAAACGCGTCCAGACGGAGGACGAAGACTCGTCGACGGAACAGAGATGTTCCGACAACGAAACGGAAGACGGGAACACGCCACGTGACCTGGCGGGAGACGATCCGGCCCGCCAGGAACGCGACTCGTGCTCGGAGAGCGAGTATGTCGACGTGGACAGTCCGAGTTCGAACGTTGACCAAATCGGGTTGGAGGGACAGGTTACGTGAGCGGTCTGTGTGTCGTAGTTCCCATAATGCCCTGCGGTATTAAACGGACTCTGCACGTAGGACGTTACTTAATATCGCTTAAGCCGGCTTGTGTTTGTCCAAGGGATGTAATACATGCAAAGACAGGGACTAACTGATCTCTGGTTTTGATGTCATCGAAGATTGAGTACTTTGATGTCGTGGAAGGGACGATTGTCGCGCAACAGAACTTATCCATATTTATAAGTGCCTTTTTATACTGTCCAAGTTGGTATAGACTATGGGGCTGCATGTTGCATCTGTGGTAATACCAAGTCGGCAACAATCACAGATTACGTTACGTTTGTGTCTTACGTCAAGTTAGATTGTTCATTGGATGCACAAACGTGCATGATTGAACACTAATCATGACCGTAACTAAATGACGGTTACTGGTGATTAAGGACTACACTAGCAAACTGCGGTCGCGCGGACAGGTGGAGGGCTATGTGAAAATAAAGTTATATTTGTACCGATCTTCCCTCTGTTTGACATAAGACGTAGCTTAATGGTTCGCAGCAGGCCTCGGGAATGTGTCCAATACAGCGTGCTAGAGTCAGTTTTTATTTACACTATCAGTTATAATATTCACATTGCCAACATTATTACTGGCTTTTTAATTAATCGTATTTTGATGGCCAACACACATTCACCTTTACCATATGTATGCTAGTGTAAAGAACATTATAATTAAAATATGAAGTACTAACAGCCTCGGTTTAATAGCATTACTACCAAAAAATCATACCTAAAAAGCATCAGCCATTTAAGTTTTAAAAACGACTATTTCTCAGCTAGTTTGATTAGTAAACTAATTAAGTTGATTAAAGTTTACTTGCATTTTGTTGTGAAAGATAAGCTGAAATGACATAATGATAATCCAATAAAATATTCCAGCAAGCTCAACAACCTGCGAAAGTACGCAGGTTGTTAGTGTATATTGGTTGTTTAATCATATACGTATTATTCTCCATTAATGAAGACCATCCACACAATATTTGACACTGATATATCAGTAAATTATTTATTGTACATTTATTACGTCGTACAACGGTCAGTAACTGTAATCGTCCGGGACATCATTTTGCATCTACAGCTCACATTGTTGTACTGTCTGGAAAGGTCAACTGAAAGAACAACATGATCAAAGTTACACAGAAGATCCAAGAAAGAAAGTTGAGATTTGCAGAACATTACTGCACACAAAGACTATCACACGGCAGCACAAAGAAGAACAAGTCAAGGCAGACCAGTTTAGTAATTTATTGACTCGCTGAAGGAACATATGGGGCTGGAATGAATGGAACTAAGTTCGGCCATGGGGTGAGGAATGGTAGTAGCCAATGGCGTCCAGTGACCGACACGAGGGAGTGAAAGAGTGAATGAGTGAGTGAGACAGCAATTAAATATAAGAAGACAATGTTTAACACTTTCTTCCTTTCAAAGTCTGATGTGATATTGCTACATGTTGTGTTAATATAATGTGGCCGAAGAAATGTGGTAGTTTTGAAATTAAAATTTCGATTTGCTTATTTTATTATATACAAATATTATTCACAACCTATCGCATGTAAGAAACCTGAACTTAGCTTGAATTTGAACAAACTACGTTGCAGTTCTGCAATGCATTCATCATACGGTGAAATCTGACGATTGACACGGCCACTAACGATGGGATGGACATACACATTGTGAGAGGCCGCTATGGTGGCTACATCCATCTGGAATGAGTGATGATGACTTCATTGACGGTCCTCCTGGCTGTAGACCGTGGGTGGCAGTCGTCTGGTTCTATTTACTCAGTAAACGCATTAATTATGACATTATTGCGGTCCAAAGAGGCCAAGTATAATGATTAAGATCAATGACAAGCGAAGATAAATGAAGTTACAAAAAGACGTAAAATCAAGAAAGAGTAATGATGTGGTAAAATATGAGCTGGTCGGCGACAAAAAGACAGAGCGAGTTACACATTAATGGTTAATGGCTGGAAAAAGATGAAGAATTAGCCGTTAGCCGGGAGAAAAACGTCGTGGATAGTATGTGAGGGAATGTTTTTTTGACGCTAAATGCTTTAGGTGTGGCTAATCGTTTATCACTAGGATGAGACATACAGACAGAAAAATAAACAGGCAATGAAGGGAGGGAAGGAGGGAGGGAATGAGGGAGGGGAGGAGGGAGGGAAGGAGGGAGGGAAGGAGGGAGGGAATGAGGCAGGCAGGCAGGCTGGCAGACAGGGCATGCAGACAATCGGGCGGGCGGGCGAGCGAGCGAGCGGGCGGGCGGGCGGGCGGGCGGGCGGGCGGGCGGGCGGGCGGACAGGTATCTCCGAAGATCCCACAGCAGGGTGTTGGGGGCGATTAGTGATTAATTCACAAGAGTAAGTTGTTAAAAAGTAATTTAACACTAAGCAATCACGAGACAGATGTGTGCCAACTTCAGTAAGTGATGCCAAGGACGTGTTTATAATTTGACCGCAGTTAGTCCGGGGTCACTCTTGTCGCACCAGGCTGTAGCATCAGGCTGTCGCACCAGGCTGTCGCTGATTGGGAAAAAGATGCTCTTCCTTTGAATAGAGCTATATCTATAGAATACCCTGCGCCGCTGTAACTTCATCTTCTCCGCTGTCTCGGCTGTGAAATCATGACATCCGAACACGGCAGTGCTGTTCAAAACCTTGCTATAACACTAACCCTGTTCCCGCGCCTATGGATATTACCGTCATCCTTCCGTGTACATTGCCATAATTTTGATCATACAGCAGTGCAGAAATTTGGAGGGGTTTCGGTTTCCGGGCAACCAAAAAACCATGAGTACGGTTTCATAATTCCACAAATAAACTGACTATACAGAGGGGTATAAAGATATATGAAGCAAGCGCCGAGCAACTAGATGTAAATTAACCAAGGGAACAACTAGCTTTTATATAAAATAATGATTCCCATCGCCGACCATTTTCAATAAGTCAACCATTTCATTTTAAGGGTAATTTTTGTATGTGCATATTTTGTAGTTTTAATTTACACATTTTAGAGATAGTTTTGTGTCTTTGTTTTATATATATCTGGAAATCTGCATATCTTAGATACGTAGTTTTAATATGTTTAACTTTTCAGTATGTATGACTTATTTTAGTGAACGGGAAAAACGCATTCGATCAGTTTAGGCATAACACGGTTATAGGAATAGTGATATTATCATTACTAAGTGTTAGAGAAGTCAAATAAATATCACACCCGTCGGTGCATTATGCTTTATAGATTATGAGAAAGTATTTTATTAAGTTTAATGTTGTGCTATTATTAAAGCTATATGAGAAACATCAGAATCAACGAAATTTACACCAAAATACACGTGCACAACATGTACATATTGTCATCAAGACGTCACATTGATTGCAGAGGTAAGTTATTATATAACGCAGTATCCAGTCCTCAGGAGTGCTCAAATCGCTTACACTTTATTCCCTGGCAGACCTGTTCAATCGAACACCATCTCGACTTCTCTGGGAAGCATCCAGCCACGCTGCAATTAATGTGCGAAGACTATTCGAACACAAATATCCACCACTGTCTATAGCCAGCTACTCAGTCATACAGCTGAGTGAACTGGAGCAACGTAGAGTGAACGAACTTGCCCAAGGCTCGACACCGCAGCACAGGATTATGTCGGTTGAGATGGTCGAGCCACTGCGTCACTGATGCAGAAATATAATCGAAAATAGACATAGACCGAGGAGTAAGACGAGGAGATGTAACAATTCCAAATAAAGTTCACTAACATCCAACAGGGCGCCCTATCAAGACACAATCGCAATCAGAACATAACTTTCATGTCGTTGTCATCTTCTGTAAAGAACACTGTTGTACAGTCAATCTACCTGTTTCTCAGTAGTTCGCAAACTCCCAAGATAGGTAGAGTATTCCGTATTGGTTTCAAGCGCTGGTGTTAGACTGAATATGTTCAGCCATCCCAACCAACACTTGGTGTTAGACCGAATATGTTAAGCCGGTCCACAATGGATTCCAAAACTACAGCCAATAGCCAAAACAATACCGACCACGCTGCCAGTTTCTTATAGCCACAACAGCTTCAATGTGCTTTAGTGTCTTGACAGATTGATAAAATGGTCTGAAAAACGGCAAATGTTGGAAATGTAAATGCCTTCACACAGGACATGGGAACGAAGATGTACAATATACAATGGGAGATTCTGTACTAAGTACATGTACTACTGTAAAAGAAAAGGACGTAGGGTTAACCATCAGTGCTGATATGAAGGTTTCAGAACAGTGCGGTATTACCGCTTCAAAGGGAAATCAAATCCTTGGATTAATTAGGCGAAACATAACGTGTAAGGAAAAAGAGCTAATAATACCGCTGTACAAAACAATAGTTAGGCCTCATTTAGAATATTGTATACAAGTGTGGAGGCCATATCGCAAGAAGGACATAGATATGCTAGAAAGAGTACAGAGGAGAGCAACTAAAATGATACAAAAACTGAGGGATGTTAGTTACGAAATACGCCTAAAAATGTGGTTTAACAACACTAGAGACCAGGAGATTAAGAGGAGATCAGATAGAAGTGTTTAAAATATTGAATGGTTATGAACATATTAATAGAAATATTTGTTTCTCAGTTAAGAAAGATAGAAGGACTAGAGGACATGAAGTTACATTAGTAAAGGAACAGGGTAGATTAGATATAAGAAAGTTCTCATTCTCACAAAGGACTGTAAAGAATGGAACAGATTATCTCCTGATTGCGTTGGTGCTAGTAGCGTGAATATGTTTAAAAATAACATTGACACATACCTCAGAAGGGTGGGATACACATAGATAAAAGGGTTGGATTCTCGATAAGCCAAAAGGCTTCCTTGTCCACCTGCCACCTAGAGTTAATTTTCTGGATGGCAATCTTGTTAAATCTTGTATCTGTTCCTTTCAACAGGTGGCACTACAGTGGCGATTTATTTTCCCTGCGACCAAACCACCATCCGCCCGTACGTCTTGATATACCTTTTTGGATTTTGCGAACTATTGTGATTATCTCTTGTTTATTTATAGTAGTGTTACTTCCTATTATCACACACACACGCACGCACACGCACGCACACACACACACACACATACTTTCTCTCTCTCTCTCTCTCTCTCTCTCTCTCTCTCTCTCACTCATTCACTCACTCACTCACTCACTCACTCACTCACTCACTCACTGCCTGCCTGCCTGCCTGCCTGCCTGCCTGCCTGCCTGCCTGCCTGCCTGCCTGCCTGCCTGCCTGCCTGCCTGCCTGCCTGCCTGCCTGCCTGCCTGCCTGCCTGCCTGCCTGCCTGCCTGCCTGCCTGCCTGCCTGCCTGCCTGCCTGCCTGCCTGCCTGCCTGCCTGCCTGCCTGCCTGCCTGACTGCCTGCCTGCCTGCCTGCCTGCCTGTTGCCTGCCTGCCTGCCTGCCTGCCTGCCTGCCTGCCTGCCTGCCTGCCTGCCTGCC
>CM034534.1:1047996-1062996 GCA_020002185.1 Paraescarpia echinospica | reverse complement strand
ACATCACGATAACTGTAGGGAGTCACCGACCTGGTTAAATAAGATATGAAATTCATTGTCTGTGCCAACTGTTTTGTACGTCGATCTGCCCTACCTTTGGGACTCGAAAGGCAGTCGAATAATTTGCCAAAGAAAAGCAATCCGAGAAATCTGGAATGTTGTGTTTGAGGCAACAGCGTTGGCTCCATAATTATCGTTGGATGTATAAACGGCTTGACTATATATATTATTTAAGTAACTCTTGAAATACCACATTAGTAATTAAATGCACATTCGTTTTACGCATATGTACTTTGATAACTAATCTACACTTTGTTTTAAACACAGCACCACATTTGATCGTGTACTTTGGCAATCAACATACATATGTTTTACACATTGATACACATTTGTTCGTGTATTTTTGCAATCAACATACGTATGTTTTACACATTGCTACATATTTGTTCGTGTACTTTTGCAATCAACATACATCTGTTTTACACATTGCTACACATTTGTTCGTGTACTTTTGCAATCAACATACATATGTTTTACACATTGCTACACATTTAGTCGTGTACTTTGGCAATCAACATACATAAATTTTACACATTGCTACACATTTGTTCGTGTACTTTGGCAATCAACATCCATATGTTTTACACATTGCTACACATTTGTTCGTGTACTTTTGCAATCAACATACATCTGTTTTACACATTGCTACACATTTGTTCGTGTACTTTTGCAATCAACATACATCTGTTTTACACATTGCTACACATTTGTTCGTGTACTTTTGCAATCAACATACATATGTTTTACACATTGCTACACAATTGTTCGTGTACTTTGGCAATCAACATACATAAGTTTTACACATTGCTACACATTTGTTCGTGTACTTTTGCAATCAACATACATATGTTTACACATTGCTACACATTTGTTCGTGTACTTTTGCAATCAACATACATCTGTTTTACACATTGCTACACATTTGTTCGTGTACTTTTGCAATCAACATACATCTGTTTTACACATTGCTACACATTTGTTCGTGTACTTTGGCAATCAACATACATATGTTTTACCCATTGCTACACATTTGTTCGTGTACTTTGGCAATCAACATCAATATGTTTTACACATTGCTACACATTTGTTCGTGTCCTTTTGCAATCAACATACATATGTTTTACACATTGCTACACATTTGTTCGTGTACTTTTGCAATCAACATACATATGTTTTACACATTGCTACACATTTGTTCGTGTACTTTGGCAATCAACATCCATATGTTTTACACATTGCTACACATTTGTTCGTGTACTTTTGCAATCAACATACATATGTTTTACACATTGCTACACATTTGTTCGTGTACTTTGGCAATCAACATCCATATGTTTTACACATTGCTACACATTTGTTCGTGTATTTTTGCAATCAACATACATTTGTTTTACACATTGCTACACATTTGTTCGTGTACTTTGGCAATCAACATCCATATGTTTTACACATTGCTACACATTTGTTCGTGTACTTTTGCAATCAACATACATCTGTTTTACACATTGCTACACATTTGTTCGTGTATTTTGGCAATCAACATACATATGTTTTACCCATTGCTACACATTTGTTCGTGTACTTTGGCAATCAACATCCATATGTTTTACACATTGCTACACATTTGTTCTTGTACTTTTGCAATCAACATACATCTGTTTTACACATTGCTACACATTTGTTCGTGTACTTTTGCAATCAACATACATCTGTTTTACACATTGCTACACATTTGTTCGTGTACTTTGGCAATCAACATACATATGTTTTACACATTGCTAAACATTTGTTCGTGTACTTTTGCAATCAACATACATATGTTTTACACATTGCTACACATTTGTTCATGTACTTTGGCAATCACATCTGTTCGTGTACTTTTGCAATCAACATACATATGTTTTACACATTACTACACATTTGTTCGTGTACTTTTGCAATCAACATACATCTGTTTTATACATTGCTACACATTTGTTCGTGTACTTTGGCAATCACATCTGTTCGTGTACTTTTACAATCAATATCCATATGTTTTACACATTGCTACACATTTGTTCGTGTACTTTTGCAATCAACATACATCTGTTTTACACATTGCTACAAATCTGTTCGTGTACTTTGGGAATATTCCTAGGTGTTTGTTATAAACATTGCAACATATAACATTCTATTCATGTACTTTTGCGAATATTAAATTTATTTTGGTACTTATATATATATATACATAAATAAATATATATATATGTATATATATTTATGTATGTATATATATATATATATATATATCAACATGTTTAGTCATTTACCTGCACACGTGTTTTACGTTTTACAGTTGGCAACATATTTAGTAAGGTAAAACTTACATTTAGTTAGCCACAACAGTAAATCGTTATGGTTTTGTATCACAGACAAAACGTGTTTCACAGTTTAATGTGGCAAATTATGGTATATTCTCGCATTATTGTGTTTTGTAATAAGAGCTACGTCAAATATTACATACACCTGGTGTTTCCTAAACTCTCCTCATATTATGTTTTAATAAACCATTATATTGAGTACACAACTACTTAGTTGTTCTACAGATTAAACGCCATAATGTTTACATAGTTAGCGAAACTTTACCATCAAGCCTGATAGTCTGCAAGTCAAAGGTCGTCACGCGAACTTCCTCTAGATAAACCTATCATAGCAACTTTCGCAAAATCAGTTGGCTTTTTTGTGCAGCAATGAACGATCCAATTGTGCGCGAGTTCATAGAACCGATACCCCTCAGCTGTGCAGCAGTGAACGATCCAATTGTACGCGAGTTCAAAGAACCGATACCCCTCAGCTGTGCAGCAGTGAACGATCCAATTGTGCGCGAGTTCAAAGAACCGATACCTCTCAGCTGTACAATGTTTCGCTTTTATTTCAGTTATCGCAAATTTGCCGCAGCGTTGTTTCCAGCACCATTGTCGACGACAACATAGTTTTTATCAAGGTCTCAACGTCATTTGTATATGATGCCGGTGCGTGAGAAAAGTACTTACACACAAGCACACGCACGCGTAGGCCATTGTTGTATGACTAATGATGTTTAGAAAGACGACACTAGGGAAATGAAGTAGATGTCACGATAAAGTGGGAAAAAGACATGACATGTCTTCAGGACGGTGATTGCGGCTGTGGAATAATGGGATAAAGACTTGTTCGTGAAGTTGACATCTAAATGATGATGATGCAGCTGCTGCTGCTGCTGATGCTGATAATAATAATAGTTTTGATTATTTCACAATGAACAATACAAAATTATGGTAGGCATCACATACAAATAAAAAAAACTAATTGCTTACTCTCTTTGTTCAAGTACATAATTTTATATAAATCATAATTCGTGACAATTAGCGACGTTACTTCTATACCTAAGGTGGACACGTGTTTCAGTAGAAAACTCTATGCATCATATTAAAAAGAAATCCGCGAACGCACTGCCGTGTATAAAGAACATCTTGTCTACGCGTAGATTCTTGGAACGCATTAAACATTCAAGCTATCTGTACTGTTTGCTTTAGTGCGTGGGACACATATTAAAAAACGTTGTTTCTTTGCGCGATGAAACAGGATTGTGAAATGGGTATATACGTTTTAAGAACAACAACAAATGATACCTGAAATGTAATGTCTGCATCGTCTAAACAAAATATAGTGCGGATGAAATTGTTGTTTATTTCGCCACAAGATGTCACCTCTGCTGTACTGTATCCATTGGAAAGTTGAGCCCCGTGAAAGTTGAACCCCGTGAAAGTTGAACCCCGTGAAAGTGAGCCGTCGTACAATGAGATGATTCGATTAGAAATCCATGCGTCCAATTGATGTAATCGTTGCCACTAACATTAGCCAAATAAGCAGTTTGATGTAGCGTTCAAGATAGAATGTTGCTATGTTATTAATGATATTCAGGACGAGACGTTTTCCGACCGTAGAGAAGGAATTAGTAGCAGATAGAGCAATGTTGCCAATTCTACGCATGTTTGCGTATACTCTGCGTTTCAATTGTTAAATACGTAAATAGTCCGCGTAGGTATTTATTTTATATAACAATCACGCATTTGACGACGTCATACCGCACTTTAACGTCGAATGGTAGAATCTACAAAGATAGATATGGTATTGCCAACTCTCACACTCCGCCATTTCATATGTTGTGTAAATATACGAATTATTTTTCTGTAAATATTGGTCACCGTGTGAGGCCAGAAAGAGACCGGATTTTATTTTCAGAAATAGCATTGGTGTTACACAACACAACACAACACACCACGCCCGCACACACACACACACGCGCGCACACGCACACGCACACGCACACGCACACACACTCTCTCTCGCTGCCTGCCTGCCTGCCTGCCTGCCTGCCTGCCTGCCTGCCTGCCTGCCTGCCTGCCTGCCTGCCTGCCTGCCTGCCTGCCTGCCTGCCTGCCTGCCTGCCTGCCTGCCTGCCTGCCTGCCTGCCTGCCTGCCTGCCTGCCTGCCTGCCTGCCCGCCTGCCTGCCTGCCTGCCTGCCTGCCTGCCTGCCTGCCTGCCTGCCTGCCTGCCTGCCTGCCTGCCTGCCTGCCTGCCTGCCTGCCTGCCTGCCTGCCTGCCTGCCTGCCTGCCTGCCTGCCTGCCTGCTCTCTCTCTCTCTCTCTCCCTCTCCCTCTCTCTCTCTCTCTCTCTCTCTCTCTCTCTCTCTCTCTCTCTCTCTCTCTCTCTCTCTCTCTCTCTCTCTCTCTCTCTCTCTCTCTCTCTCTCTCTCCCTTGTTGTCGTTGACCGACATACAATTTCGCCGTCGCTGCAGTCACTAACAGGGCACAAAAGCCGTCATCGGAGGCGACACTATCTGCCCGCGTTATCCGACACCGCGTATCTCCACCACGACAAATGGCTTCTTATTATGCATGGCGACAAAACGACAGTCGCTATCAGTGTCCTTGTGACTGGCGGACAAAGACACGCCGTCGTCGTCTTTGACAGCGTTGTCTCGCGACGAGGACATTAGACGTCGCGATGGCATCTCACCCGGCACAAACCGGCACAAAATTACCGTTTAGCGCGTCGCGGATCCGACTGCAATAATTGATAAGCTTTGTCGCAACCATCATTACAAATTATTACCTGTAACTTGTTGCTGGAGACAAGCCGACACACACACGCATGTCTGGAGGGACAAAGCTCTTGCTGCAGATAACCATCGCTGGTTCGACTGACGGAAACGTCTTAATAACAGCCCTGGTTGACGCGGTGGTACAAATCGGCCACCGCACGCTGAGTACGGGCTGACACGTTATGCGGCAAAATCGAGCGGAATAACCGAGGCTTTGTTGTCTCCGTTAAACTAATTATTTCTGTAATTTTCCATGGCACGATTTGTCCGCCTGATATGCTTGCCTTTGCCGCGGTGTGGCTCGGAACACGGGGCGCACAGTCGTAGCTGCAGGCGGAACGAGCAGGCTGATAATCTAGGTCATTGGGTTTCAAAATTAATTCTCTACGAACCACGTTGTAAACGATTGTGTTTACCACTGATATAGGGATTAAGATAAAGTATCGTAAAACACGATACAATCAACTGTAGCTGTTTTATTATGCTAATGAAAGTTTGGATAAACCAAATTTAGCTAAAGTTGCTATAATGTAGTAAAAGACAGTGTATTTCTGCAGCATATGTTGATGGTTTTGGTAGCATATATTCCAAATGATTGGACAGACGGTTAGACTATTTGCTCGGCGTTATCACAGTAATTGTGTTCTGGATGTTAAACGCAAGCGATGTTATCATTGAGTTGTCGGGTAGCCTACATTCGTATTGTGAAATTCGGCTCGTTTGTTTGGATTTTCACTTGGGGCAAAATGACAGACATGCACATTCAGAAAGCAGAATGGTATAACTGTCGTTAAAACTTTAAGTATGCATGAATGATTCAGAGCCGAGAATCTGAACTTTTTAACTCACTCACACTGTAGCGCAAAATAAAATTAATTATCATGTTTTTCTTTTTTTTTGTCACATAAAAACCACGTGACCTAATCAAGAAACCATTTGGGTATACTAGTCGTATAAATTCTCTCTTTGACCTTTTGTGACGTATAATACATTAATTTGATTAAGATGTGCAAAACGTTAAGGCAAAAACCGTCTTCATTTAACATGATGGATAGCGTCAAATAATCGTATAATATCGCCAACCCATCGACGTGATATCAAGTATTTCAAATAAATCTTAATGAAATCATTAACAGTTTTAAGCGGCGATGATCTTAACCGAATAATTCAATTAAGTGTATCCGTCGGTCTACATACATATCCCGACTCAACCGTTCAGCCGTCAACTTGTTACTGTGCTTAGGCCTATAAAGTTATTTCTGGCCGGGAAATGTGCGTAGGCCTATAATTAACGCCACAGAAACCTTGGCCCTTGATTGCTATCTTGCTATATTGGTATCCCTACTTTATTGATGTATAAAAGGAACAAAACGTGTTTTTGTTTTAAAAAAATGTGTTTACACTTGCGTTCTTTCGTCTGCGTGATGAATACTTTGGCAGGGTTGAATTAAAGAAGAATGCACGCGGAGTAGTGACTAGCGGAAGAATGACACCACCTACATCGTGTAGAGACTTTTCCCACAAAACGTGCGGTGTCTCTTATCTTAAACGTTTGCTATATAGTTTCCCCGAAATGTCGTTTCGTATTTGTTTACTGACACTGCTACGCAGCACACGAAATAAAATAAATTTTGTATTTCTCAAATAATAATAATTAGAAGAATGTTTGTCATCTACGTCGGACTCTGACTGATCGCGACAATAGTGACAGACATTATTGTTCAGCTTTCACAAGTTTGGTGAAAATTACGTCCCTCCTCATAATAACACATTTAATAAAACAGATACTTATCAAAATAAGGGTATTTTTTATATCGACACTATACAGCATGCGTCTCCACCTAACACACGGGGCTACATATAGAGCAGCATGCGTCTCCACCTAACACACGGGGCTACATATAGAGCAGCATGCGTCTCCACCTAACACACGGGGCTACATATAGAGCAGCAGGCGTCTCCACCTAACACACGGGGCTACATATAGAGCAGCAGGCGTCTCCACCTAACACACGGGGCTACATATAGAGCAGCATGCGTCTCCACCTAACACACGGGGCTACATATAGAGCAGCATGCGTCTCCACCTAACACACGGGGCTACATATAGAGCAGCATGCGTCTCCACCTAACACACGGGGCTACATATAGAGCAGCATGCGTCTCCACCTAACACACGGGGCTACATATAGAGCAGCATGCGTCTCCACCTAACACACGGGGCTACATATAGAGCAGCATGCGTCTCCACCTAACACACGGGGCTACATATAGAGCAGCATGCGTCTCCACCTAACACACGGGGCTACATATAGAGCAGCAGGCGTCTCCACCTAACACACGGGGCTACATATAGAGCAGCAGGCGTCTCCACCTAACACACGGGGCTACATATAGAGCAGCATGCGTCTCCACCTAACACACGGGGCTACATATAGAGCAGCATGCGTCTCCACCTAACACACGGGGCTACATATAGAGCAGCATGCGTCTCCACCTAACACACGGGGCTACATATAGAGCAGCATGCGTCTCCACCTAACACACGGGGCTACATATAGAGCAGCAGGCGTCTCCACCTAACACACGGGGCTACATATAGAGCAGCAGGCGTCTCCACCTAACACACGGGGCTACATTTAGAGCAGCAGGCGTCTCCACCTAACACACGGGGCTACATATAGAGCAGCAGGCGTCTCCACCTAACACACGGGGCTACATATAGAGCAGCAGGCGTCTCCACCTAACACACGGGGCTACATATAGAGCAGCAGGCGTCTCCACCTAACACACGGGGCTACATATAGAGCAGCAGGCGTCTCCACCTAACACACGGGGCTACATATAGAGCAGCAGGCGTCTCCACCTAACACACGGGGCTACATATAGAGCAGCATGCGTCTCCACCTAACACACGGGGCTACATATAGAGCAGCATGCGTCTCCACCTAACACACGGGGCTACATATAGAGCAGCAGGCGTCTCCACCTAACACACGGGGCTACATATAGAGCAGCAGGCGTCTCCACCTAACACACGTGGCTATATAGAGCAGCAGGCGTCTCCACTCAACACACGGGGCTAAGCATATAGAGCAGCAGGCGTCTCCCACCTAACACACGGGGCTACATTTAGAGCAGCAGGCCCCCACCTACCAGCGGCCGGGGCTACATATAGAGCAGCAGGCGTCTCCACCTAACACACGGGGCTAAGATGAGCAGCAGGTCTCCAATTCCCAACACACGGGGCTACATTTAGAGCAGCAGGCGTCTCCACCTAACACACGGGGCTACATATAGAGCAGCAGGCGTCTCCACCTAACACACGGGGCTACATATAGAGCAGCATGCGTCTCCACCTAGCACACGGGGCTACATATAGAGCAGCAGGCGTCTCCACCTAACACACGGGGCTACATATAGAGCAGCAGGCGTCTCCACCTAACACACGGGGCTACATATAGAGCAGCAGGCGTCTCCACCTAACACACGGGGCTACATATAGAGCAGCATGCGTCTCCACCTAACACACGGGGCTACATATAGAGCAGCAGGCGTCTCCACCTAACACACGGGGCTACATATAGAGCAGCATGCGTCTCCACCTAACACACGGGGCTACATATAGAGCAGCAGGCGTCTCCACCTAATACACGGGGCTACATGTAGAGCAGCAGGCGTCTCCACCTAACACACGGGGCTACATATAGAGCAGCAGGCGTCTCCACCTAACACACGGGGCTACATATAGAGCAGCAGGCGTCTCCACCTAACACACGGGGCTACATTTAGAGCAGCAGGCGTCTCCACCTAACACACGGGGCTACATATAGAGCAGCAGGCGTCTCCACCTAACACACGGGGCTACATATAGAGCAGCAGGCGTCTCCACCTAACACACGGGGCTACATATAGAGCAGCATGCGTCTCCACCTAGCACACGGGGCTACATATAGAGCAGCAGGCGTATCCACCTAACACACGGGGCTACATATAGAGCAGCAGGCGTCTCCACCTAACACACGGGGCTACATATAGAGCAGCAGGCGTCTCCACCTAACACACGGGGCTACATATAGAGCAGCAGGCGTCTCCACCTAACACACGGGGCTACATATAGAGCAGCAGGCGTCTCCACCTAACACACGGGGCTACATATAGAGCAGCATGCGTCTCCACCTAACACACGGGGCTACATATAGAGCAGCATGCGTCTCCACCTAACACACGGGGCTACATATAGAGCATTAGGGTTACAAGAGTCAATTTGTCGTTAATATCTTGCCAACTTTTCCACAACAACAAATTTGAATTTAGTTTCAAGACACGCATTACCGCAATGGGTTATTTAACTATCATACGTTTTAATATAATAACTAGTTTGATGCAGTTCAAGCATCCCAATCCAGTGTTGGGACAATACCGTATCGTTCAATGTATACATTACATATACTAAAGAAAACTAGTTGAAATATTATGAACTCATTCCATTCCTTTGACTTCCAATATAGCTGCGGGTGTGGTTTAATTTTCATTTGGACGAAACCTAAGAATTACATTTTGTAACGAGAAAACCCGATGGAATATCATGAGTAATGAGACCACCCTTCGCCCTACCCCCGGGGAATCGAGGAGGGAATCAACCTGGGATCGCGCACAGTTCTACTATGACTCTTTCAAAGATGCCGCCATTTTCGAACCGGCCGCAAAATCGGTTCAATTATCCTAATAAAGTCTGCGCAAGTGGATGCGTGATGGTGTGAGACAGTAAACGGAATCCCAGCCTCCCTGTGCGGTCGCACGCACTCGTGTTAACACCGAAATGAAATCGACGAGCTGACAAACCAATCAGAATAAATTGTGGTTGACGGACGCCATTTTGCCGGAGAGGGGGGACGGACGCGCGAAAATACGCCAGTTCACCACGTTAATTGGCACTGATTACATAGAAGTTGTCGACTTGAGATATCGTTTACCGCGTACATAATACAGCAGACGGTATCTTTAGTGTATGTTTCGTACTATAGACTTATTAATTGGCAACAACTACAGACCACTGAAGAATGTCGGTTGCCAACAAACAGTTTTAATTTAGTCATATAATTAGTCGGGATACAACTGTTATTAATACTAATTTGATATCGTTGTTATTGCCTCGTATCGCCTTTCATTATGTTTAGTCTGTCGGTTTACATTCTAAATATAAATTAGATAATTTGTAGTGACAAGACTTATATTGTGATTGTAAGTGACGATGTATAATTGTCTTTATTACTCTACTGGGCTGACACGCTCCTCGCCGGTATTGTCGTGGTTTCGGAATCGTGTCGTCGCTCATTGGCCACATGCAACCTCATACAACCTGTCACGGCAAAGTCGGTGCTAAGGCGCAACAATATTGTTAAATTTTGTTTTGTACCTTTCGGATTCCACAGATTATTAGCTTTATAATGAAACCGCTTTTTTTCTTAAATATATTCAGTAGTTTTTTTATTTATTGCTAACATTTAAGCAAACTTTAAAAAAGCAATGTTTTGACGTACGAAGATATTATATACACATGTTTTCTAATGTTTTTTAATGTTTGGGTTCGTAAATGTGTGTATTTTGTGAGTTTTGGATTATTTGTTGAGGAAAGTCAACTGCACATTGACAGATTACATTGTAAGGTGGACATTTCTGACAGAATAAAAACATTACGGAACATGGTCGGGACAGCTGTTTGGCCCGTGTCGAGAAGAGACACGTGCGAATGCGACGTAATCCGGTTCTGTGTAGCGGATTACAAGTACGTTGTACCATTTCCGTCGGTCGCCGTCGTCATTGTCGCTATGCAATGACAAACATGACAAATCAATGATAGAAGAAATAACGCTCAATGATGCTAATATTGTTTGCAAAATTACCCTTTGATGAAATAAAATTCTTCGCCCAGTTGGCACGTACAATATAAAGTAGAACGTCATTACTAGTGATTGATTCTGCATTTTACAACCAGTGCATCCGTTGACCAAATGCAAAGCCGAGTCGAATTCTACGTTGTAAAGTGAGATTTCTTAATGCAGCGTATGGCATTTTATAGCTTACTTATCGATTGTTCACGTGAGAATGACACAATCCTTACGTGCGAACCGATAAACGCGGAGACGATCACTAAGAGAAAGCTGTTGCGGTAGAGTGCAAACATTCGTGATTAGCCAGCTCTGAAGCGAGTCTTCTCACAGCTAATAGACAATTGCTGAAAGAGTACTAATATGTATAGAGTATTATGACGATCGCCGGCTGGTGCCCTAATGCGATTGTATGGCGTCAACGTGACAGTCTGTCTGTTATGGTTTCCGTTTGTTATGCAGCAAATTAATCGGTTCCAACCGCAGTTCCACAAATAACACGTTGACAGAAATTCGCAAACATTACCATCATTATATACAACAGTCAGGGTTATAAACGTACCAAAACCGAAATTTTAATTACTTTGATAACATGGTGGTCTTGATACTAAAGTAAAAAAATATTTTAAGGAACATTTATATGGAATGTGCGTTGAATAAGTCTTTATTGAAACGTTTTGCAATTTGACAGATTTGCCTTGATTCAGTATACAGCGAAAGCCAATCATTATATTGAATCAGATAATGTCAAAAAATTTGGTATTTTACAGATGCATTACACTTTCGGGGTAACTATATATATATATATATATATAATATATATATATATATATGTATATATATTATATATGTATATATATTATAAAACAGTTCGTTCTCTGTTTGTATGTGCATCAATATCTCCGTCAGTTGTGCATGTATCGGGCTGACAGTATTTTACATGTGATATACCGGGCCCATTGCGATGGTTTGTAGATTGAGACATTTTCGAAATTCGTCCGGGGGTGGGGAACGTGGGGGGCACAACATTCAAAAAGCTGTAGGTGGAGTTCCAGCCGCGGAATTTAATGTTTTGTTTTTATATCATCGTAAAGATAATTATGCCATCTACAAATATGTCGCTCGGTATATGCAGACATGTTGAATAATTGTTAAGTTATTTACGTTTGAAAATCCTTAGCGCTTAACATGCACCAGGATTACCTGTCGCTGGTCACGTAAGCATTTCGCCGCGTCAGCCCCGTGAGCGCGTGCAACTTCTGACAAACAACACACTGAAATAATTCCGTGGAATTCCAGCCACGGAATTTAATGTTTTTCTATATCATTGTACAGGTAATTATATCATGTACAAATGTGTCACTGGGTGTATGCAGACAAATGTATTAGTTTTTATGTTATTAACTTTGCAAAATCCCGGACAGCTGCCTGTTGCTGGTTACGTCAGTTACACGGGTGAGCAGCTGTGATTTCTGACAAAAGGTTGTCCTAACAACTAGGCCAGTTACCAGTTACAATTAATTAATGCGGGTAAGCTGGACATTTTTGGGAAGGGTTTCGGGTGTCTGGGAACTTAAATGTTGGGCATTTAAGGTTTGGTCTATGTTCAGTGTTCAAAATTATGTCAACAATCCTTTTTTTAGATTTCAGTGCAAATGATTTGAAGATGTATATGACTGCTTTTTTCCCCGAGCAACGCCGGGTAATTCAGCTAGTATATATATATATATAATAATAATAATACATATGCTGATACGTTTGAGATTGGTATCCATCGGGCCAAAGTAGTTGATTTGCATTCGCCTAAAATTGTCTCTCAGAGCTATATTTGCTGTTAATAAACGACTCGGTATATTGCATTTAAGGAAGAACTGATGATACGTCAAAACAATTATATACAAATTAACTTATAATTGGCGGCTTGCATGGTGGGTTAGCAGGATTAATTTCTTCCACAAGACTTTGTCTAAATTTGCACTCTCTACATAGAAGATCCACCTCAATGCATAAAGTACACGTCTAATCGACTTCTACCTCACGCCACCAAGACATCCCTGGTGACACTCGGCATAATCCCGCCAGTTCGTTCGACTGAGATGTAATGGAGCAAGACCCGACTCTCTCCGCCACGCACGAGTTCAATAAACAAGGAAACAAACAGTGGCTGCGTCCTCAAGTGGAAAAACAAACAAGGCCTCGCGAATAGACTCTTGCCCCGGGGCCACTTAGCGCAGGAGTCTCAGGCCTGGGAAAACGACCCTCTTATGAGGCGCGGCGATTAGCCACGATGTCCAACAGGGTCTTTGATGGCCAACGGTCGCTTTCATTTGTGGCGTGCAAGAGCCACTAGGCGCGATTAATGTTATCATTAAATCTAAATTGCACTGTTTTGTTCTGGTTCAAGACGCAAGCGACAGTGAGTAAACTAATCTATTCTGAACTCACCGTGGCCTGTGACCAGTGACCAGTGGCTAGTGACCAGTGGTTGGCACGGACACTGGTCACTCAGACATATTATATATATATATATATATATATATATAATATGTATATATATAATATGTCTATATATAATATATAACTATATTATCACGCACACATTATATATATATATATATATATATAATATTAATATGTCTACATATAATATATAAATATATTATTTTTATTTACATTACATGTATTATAATCATAAACACACACACACACACACACACACACACACACACACACACACACACACACACACACACACACACACACACACACACACACACACACACACACACACACACACACACACACACACACACACACACACACACACACACACACACACACACACACAAAACCATATTAGAATGAATTCAATACATTTATCATATAATGCTTAATATATGTATATATATATATATATGTATACATATATATATATATATATATATATATATATATATATATATATGTAATGCACCGTTTTGATGAAACGTTACAATGGCATGATAATTATATAGTAAATAGTTTGTAAATATTATAAATCAAATAGATTCCTACAAGTGTCTATCTAACTGCGTTGCAGATTCATATTTATTTGTACGCAGGGCTTTCTTAAATTGTATTTTTGAAGTTAAGTTTACTACGATGTATCTTTTTCAAGTGCAGTGCGCACGACACACCAGCGCGCGGACAAGTTCTGGCGCTCCACAAACCATCCACCAAACATATACTGTCTTGTAACGTGTGGTTCGTTAAACCACCAACAACCGCCATGCCTCAGACGTATTAGTCACGCGTTTCCTCTTCTGAAGACCATATCAGTTATTTATTTATGGACCACGAGCACGAGCACGTGCCAACAGAATGTTAAGTAGTCGATGTGTGCCTAATTACATCAGTTTTCTTAAATGTCACAAAGCTATTATTTGAACTTGTCTAAGTAGGTATCATAAAAAATTGAACAAAATATGGGCAATGATGGTAATTAAGGTGAGAGTTGCCATTTTGACAGCAATATACCATCTAGGCCTGCTATGGTAGTGTATATAGGCCTACGCAAGCACTGAGTTAATGACAGTGCATTATGTAATTAAGTAATGACTGCAGTAAGTCTGTTACGATTCAGCGAAATGCTCGCCCGTGTTAGAGTACGTGCATGTCGTGAATTGAATCAATAAACGTCACTAGTTTTAAATAACTAAGCATGCAATTAGGGTTGTCTATTTGAAAGGGCAAACAGTGTGTCTTAGTTGACGTTTATTCGTAATTGACTCGTTATGTATATGAGTCGTAATTAATACCTGGATATTGTTTTGTCGTGGGTAACATTAGAAACGCATTTAAAGTATTTGTTGTAGTAAATATTAGTCGTGATTTGGGAGGCCAGTTCACCCGATTAGTCACAATACAAACCAATTTGCCTCTC
>CM034534.1:994551-1044551 GCA_020002185.1 Paraescarpia echinospica | reverse complement strand
CCGGATGTTCATTTTTAACCAGATGACGTTAATAGTAAACATTGTTCACTCATTACGCAATTTTGTTGCAGTTAACTACTGGTCTGTAGCACTCGGTTAGTCAACCGTTTCATCGAATGCATAAATTTGTCATAATGTTAAGTATATTTTAATTTGATTTGCCGATAGCGCCTCATTACCTCGGCCGATCTCACGCGCCTTGTTATCGATTAGCGGCAACACACTTCGCCCGTCAACACGGTCTGCTTGTACCCGTCGCAACGCCCGATCCCGGCGATAAGGAAACCATAGAAACAAACCTGCCGACGCCCGCCTAATTATTCCCATTAAAGCCCATTTGTATTGCCGAAGAGGTTCTTGTTTAACCGACTCGCCCGACAACAAAGGGATCATTCCCGGCCCTTGTAGGGAGTAACGCTTCCCGCCGGGTGTTTACCTAGGGACACGCAATGTACGTCTTTATGTGCACGCAGGCAAGCGTGCAGGCGTGCGCAGTATAACAACGGCAAACGGGACGCCCTATCGACCGCCATAATCACTTCCTTACCAATGTTGGAATCCGTTTTCTTTAATTTTAATGCATATTGATATGTACATTATATTGATATGTACAATATATTTATACGTACAGTATGTTGATATATACAGTATATTGGTATGTACAGTATATTGATACGTACACTATATTGATATGTACAGTATATTGATATTTACAGTATATTGATATGTACACTATATTGATACGTACACTATATTGATATGTACAGCATATTGATATGTACAGTATATTGATATGTACACTATATATATATATATATTAATATGTACACTATATTGAAATGTACAGTATATTGATTTTGTACAATCGTGTTTTACATAAGGTTTAACAATTTATATAGTCTTGTTTTTTTCAGTTAGACATTTTTAAATATAACAGTATATGTTTAACCTGTTTAACGTATTTATATATGTATGCATGTTTGTATGCATACTTGTTTTTACTCGAAATAAAATTACATGTTGTAATCTGTTGTATTCTATTTGATTCGTACCTACACTTGTATTGGGACCATCTTGAATATGCGACCACCTTTATTTGATTCTTATTATAATAATATTTAGCGTAATGTTGAAACACAAATACAAAACAAAACAAGAGCCAACCGAACATATCTGAGCGGTGTCAAAAGCATAGCGCAGGACACCTTGCATCTAAACTCACGACCGAGTGAGGGTCGTGTGATGTAACACGACCAGCGTGTTTGGGATGTACAGTAGTAGGCTCCGTACACAACCGTAATACGCACAACATTAACGACACAGTTTTTACTTCGTTTGGTGCGAGGAAGATGCGTTTGCTACAACCAGTAATATAATACTCAGCAAATACTATAATGCCATGCACATTTGTTATGTAATACATTCCTTAATACCACTTTATCCGATAATATAAAAAGTATATTATCATTTATCAACTCACAATTAACAAGGCAGGAGTATATACAATTATTAAATTATTAAAGAGGTAATTTGGCGGGTTGTGTTTTTAAGTCAAAAAACAGATAATACAGAAACACACAAACGGGTCGATACTGCATATATTGTGGCTAAACCCTTGTGGAAACCCATAAGGGTAAGGCAGAATCATGTATAAATACTAATGTACAGTTGTCACCAGATATATAACCACACGCTAAGGAGTTGACGAGAATATGAAATGTTTCCGGATATCGGCAAACTGTTGGTATAGTTCCTGCTGACACCAGTTTGACAGGAGTCTCAAAGAGGTGCGCCAATAGAGATAGCCCTGGTTCTGGTTCTAATGTTTCCTAAATATAATGATGCTACATGATAGGTATTAAAAATAATATTTCATAAGACTTGAATCCACATATTTCAGACAACATTTTGCCTTCGCTGTAGTTTTGTGATATCGAGAAGAGTTTTATAGTTGGATAGAAGCAATGGTAATCCACTTGCAATGCTCATGTCTACGGCAAACATGAGCTGTTGCGGTAATTTCTTTGTCACAGAAAGAGACGCATATTGGCGGAATTAGAGAGCACTGTATATTAGTGAATAGATTTACGAGGAAAGGTTAACAGGAAACACCTGTAATTAATTACATACAACTGCTACGGGTACAGTTAGTAGGAGTCACACCATCGTTGCGTTATACATTGAATGGGTTTATTGGTTAGGAACTCCGAAATAACTATATTCTGCCATAGATGTCTCACATGTGGCAGCCCGAATTGAAGATGCATAGATATTTCGGTGATAACATTCCAACATTCACTGGCAAGGATATTACTATTTGGCCAACACGGCTGGTTTCGAAGGTAAGCACGTTTGAGATAGCTTAACACGAGCTAGATATGGAACTACGTTATTTTAACCAATGTATGCAACATAGTCATTGGCAACTTTATGTAAATTGCTGCAGATCGTGACGTTTTAGCACAACATTTTGACATTCTCGCCAAAAGCAAACAGGTCCACCAATGAGAAAGATGTGTGGTCTGACCATTTTTTCGAGGGAGTCATAGGAAAATATCCGCCTTTTTGTCAACATTCATGATAATTCTTGCTATGATATATCCGCCACCAAAAAGGAAATTCGTTCTTCCAATACTGTTGTTTATATGTTTGCTACTGAAGTTTGAGTTGGATTACCAAATTTACACATATTAAGATCTTTTTTTGGTGGTCAGAGAGACCATCAACTTTGTAAAGTTCGAAGTCTCGCAGGCCAACACCGATTCAGCTGAGGTGTAGAACACTATCAGAGTAACGCCGTTTGACAATAATTATGACTCGTGCGTTTAACAGCCGGACGCTTTCACCGGGTACACGTCTCCCCGGGCGAAACGAATCGGGAGGCGCAATCAACGCTGGTGTCCGCGCGCCTGATTGAACGGGTTCAGCTCCTTCAAATCGGCCAAATACGATGTGACAGCGGCCACCAAAGACTGACGCGTATCGAGTTCATGTTGTCACGTCTCTTGCCGGCCACTGGAACGTTGGCAGATGATACCATCGTTGTCTCGCTGGAAGGGGACATCTCAATGATGACCGGTCACTTAGCAACATTTATAGCAAGATTTAACAGGATTTAACAACATTTAACAATATTTAATAAAATTTAACACAATCTAACACTCTTTGACGAGGCATAGCAAGGTTAAACAATATTTAATGAGTTAGTAAGATTTAACAAGATTACCACCAGAACAAACCGACACATGACACATGAACGAGGGAACCTTTTGCTTATCGAGGATCAAACATTGTTGTTGCGATTTTATGTGTACCTATATGCATTTCTGAGATTCTATTTTAAACATATCAATGTTGTTAGTATATACACATTCAGCAGACATTTGTTCAAATAAGTTGTGATCATTTGTGAGAAAGAATGCTGTATAATGTTTAAACAAATCCATTCATTCATGTACTGTCGGATATTTAATATACGTTGTTCCTTCATTATGTCGTACGTATCACTTAGTCTAGTAGCTTAGTCTTTTCTAATTGAGAAAAAGTACTTGTATCAATATTTTCATAAATATATTGCAATACCAAAGAAACATTAATTTGATTTCCTCTAAATATGATGTTGTACGAGATAGAACAATTAGAATTGAACTATAAATCTGAATTAACAATGTTTTATTGTGATGTAAAATGTGTACTACGACTTTTTAGACTATATATCAGTTTTAATCAGATATTCTCTTCAATCATTACAAAGACATTTGCATATAGAAATTGAAAAGCGGATATCTTACGTCCTACATTATCATATATCTCTCCTTCTAGTTGAGTAGGTTTAAATGTCAGACCATGGGTTTTGGACATGGATAATATAATATTACAAACGTCAATGTGATTAGTTCACTGCATAATTTGTAAGTATGCAAAACAGCATCATATTTGTAAAAAAGGACAATTAGCATTGACCTACAAAATATGCCTGAATAATATGTTATCATAATGTAGATTGTAGATTACAACCTTTTAGACAAGGCGTCAGTTGTAATCTGAGAGCCATCATCAATCACTAATAGGTAACTTGCATTCTAAAATGGCTGCCGCGATAATCTGACAAATCTCCACTTTTAATTGACATGTTGATGTGATTTTAAATGCTTCATAACGATTGCGGACATAAGGAACACTATTCAGTCGCCGATAATAATATTCCTTATGTCCAAAGTCGTGCAAATAAAGTAATCCTACAATCACATTTTATTCCACTTAGATATATTATATCTAACTGAAATAAAAAATTATTATGCTAGGCGCACACCAACCGACTAACGCCGATTTGGGGTTCTAGTCGGCGTAAAAAGTAGTCGGGGCTAAACGGCAATTAGTTCCGCCGACTAGCGCTCACTGCAACTAGCGCACACCAACCAGCACACACCGACCGTCGACGGTCGGCGCCATTCATGTGGAAAATCTACTATAAACGTGCGTGTTTACTCGATGGTGTTTGCTCAATGTGTCATTCATAACAGAGAAAGGTGCTATTTCCCAACAACAATGTTCGTCAAGCCAATATTTGTGGCTACTAATTTTCCGTCTCAAAATTCCTTTGATGAAAAAGGTAATTTCCGTTTTTATTAACGAATTTGATATTTCAAAAGGGAAAGTTTCTGTTTCCAAAATGCACATTTTCTGTCAAAGCGAGTACTTAGCCAACGAACCGCACATCTTTATGTGCCTTGTTCCTCTCAGACAACCAAACAACAAACGGAAGGCAATTATTGTTGGATCTGCGTAGACCTAATTAGTTATTTATAGTTGCTCTTCGACGAATGAAACAGAGCACCTATCGCACTTCTAAATGCTATTTAAATGTCTGATAGCATTGATAAGAAATAAATTATGAAAATCCAGCTTTGTCATCACGATTATGAATGTTCCACATCGACTGAAGCCGTGGAAAACGAAACTTGTCGGAACGTAATTCGTAGATTCGCCGTAAGTCGTCAGCCTTTATGGCAATTTGGCTTGTGCATTTAGTTAATCCTCCGGCGAATAAACGCACAGCTTCGCTAAGTTTTATATCAATATAAAGAATATTATATTTAATAATTTCCGTGCCATGAGAAATCAACAGTTATGCAGAAGTCTCAGTCGCAGCAACCTTATTTCTCAAACATTCTTCGCCGCTAGCGCCGCCGCGCAGATTTTTGAAGATTATATTTGCGCCTGGTTGCGGCGCCGGCGGCAGAAAACTTGTTGCCAAAATTGGCATTGCAACTCAAAAATATCGCCGGGCTTATGTCGAGGCATGTCACATGTGCTCTCTTATTGGCCAACTTACCGCCGACCGTCGTGTTAAGAGAGAAAACCGACGCACACCGGCCGACTTGTCATATGACATGTGCCGACTTGTCACCGGATACATGATTTATTTGCGCCTACTACGCTGACCGCCGATTTAAAATATGAATCGGCGCACACCAACCGACTGACGTCGGCCGACAGTTTTAACGCCGACTAGTAGATTGGTGTGCGCCGAGTTTGTATAGGATTACCTTTTTGCATGATATTCAAGATGGATATGCTTTGTAAAAAGAACTAGTGCGATTATTATAAAGGAACACTTACTGTAAGAAATTTCACATACTCACACGCTCACTCGCCCACCCGCCTACCCGCCCACCCGCCACCCGCCCGCCCACCCGCCCACCCGCCCACCCGCCCACTCAATCACTCAATCACTCAATCACTCACTCACTCCACTCACTCACTCACTCACTCACTCACTCACTCACTCACTCACTCACTCACTCACTCACTCACTCACTCACTCACTCACTCACTCACTCACTCACTCACTCACTCACTCACTCACTCACTCACTCACTCATTCACTCACTCACCATTCACTCATTCCACCACCCTCCAGTCCAGTCAGTCAGTCAGTCCAGTCACATCAGTCACTCCAGTCACACCCACTCCATCTTCCACTCACTCACTCACTCACTCACTCCACACACTCACTTCACACTCACTCACTCACTCACTCACTCACTCCACTCACTCACTCTCACTCTCACTCACTCCTCACTCACTCACTCACTCACTCACTCACTCACTCACTCACTCACTCACTCACTCACTCACTCACTCACTCACTCACTCACTCACTCACTCACTCACTCACTCACTCACTCACTCACTCACTCACTCACTCACTCACTCACTCACTCACTCACTCACTCACACACTCACCCACTCACCCACTCTCTCACTCACTCACACACTCACAAACTCACCCACTCACCCACTCACCCACTCACCCACTCACCATCTCACTCACTCTCTCACTCACTCGCTCACCCACTCACTCACTCACTCACTCACTCACTCACTCACTCACTCATTAACTCACTCACTCACTCACTCACTCACTCACCATTCTCCCACTCACTCATTCACCCACCACTCACTCACTCACTCACTCACTCAATCACTCACTCACTCACACACTCACTCACTCACTCACTCACTCAATCAATCAATCACTCACTCACTCACTCACACACTCACTCACTCACTCACTCACTCACTCACACACTCACTCACTCACTCACTCACTCACACACTCACACACACACCTTCACACATTCATTAACGTAGGACCAACAAACATACATCTGGAAGTATGTTTTATAAGAAGTTCCACTTATGAGCGTGTATAACTGCAAGTGTAACTGTCGCTAGTTGCCATCATGGTACGTCTGTAGTCCGCGCGACGGCGCTGTCCCCGGTCGAACGACGCGCTACGTTGATAGGCGGCTAAGAGCCCTGGCCTTGGCCAATAGCGGCGGCGATCATGGCCGTGGCGATCTCCGTCACGTAAGAATGTCGTAAATAATTGTCGTAATTATCCTATCAGCGGGCGATCGAGTTAGGCGTGTTTGGATACAAGCGCTGAGATAAGCGGCTCTTAGGAGGCGCGCGCTGTGAGTTGATTGAGGCGAATTAAGGCGATCAGGGTCGAGAGACGACCGGCCTAGTGACGCGCCTCGCCGTGTAGAGCACAGCCCGAGCGGGAGAGGACCCTCTGATGAGTACCCAGCGCCCGGCCGTCGTGTAGCGAGACGGGTCGACCGTTTTACGAGGACTAGGCCACTGTAGTAACACAATGATGCCTGTAGCCAAGACCAAGAAGCCGAGCACGTTCAGCATCGAGTCCCTGGTCGGGAGAAGGAGTCCGAGTGTCGAATCCTCGGACGGTGAGCGGTCGCCGAGAGCGGGGTCGGAGCCGACGGGCCCGGCAACGGAGCCGAGTGACGGGGTCGGGTTCCGGCGAGTCCTGCCCGGGTCCGCGGCCGTGGCGGCGGCAGCGGCGAAGGGTGTTTACCCGACGGACTTCTACATGCCCTTCCACGTAGATGCGCTACGTAGCAGCATGCAAACACATCTAGCCACGCACCACCCCCACAACGGGCTCCCGCACGGTTTGCCTCCCTTTCACGGACAGCCGGGGTTCACCCCGCAGATACACCCGATGTTGATGGGGCATGGGAGAGAGGTGGTTCCCTTTTACCCCTGGCTCATACCCCGGCACGGCGGATACTACAACCACCGCTACACAGGTCAGTAGACACGACTGTCGTATCTCAAGACACAAACGTTATCATAATACTTAATCATTATAATACAATAATTATAATTATATATATATATATATATATGTATAGTGATGTATATATATATATATATATTATATATATATATATATATAATATGAAGTATCAATGTTATATATATGTATATATATATACTGTATACATACTGAATATATACTGTATATATATATATATATATATGTGTATATATATATATATATATATATATATATACATACATATACATACATAATGTTATACAGTTATGGTATATATCATACATTCGTATGAAATATATATATATATATAATATATATATATATATATTATATATATATCAATTATATTTTGTTTTATTATATAAACAGAGTGCAATAATAGCAATGGTGCCTGTCTCCTCCATAAGGTACCGTGTACATGTCTCCTACATAAGGTACCGTGTACATGCGGTTTGCGTCCTACACCAAACCTTATGTTTAAGCTCAACCACAATGAATACGTCATTACATGTGTGGTGTATTACGATGGTAAGGCACCACAAATTATGTTCGTCTCATATATACACTATACGTTCATTACTGACGTTAAATTATTAAAATTACCTAATTTGACTGCGAAATGTGAAACAGAGAAGACACAGTCTATTGCATAATCATAGAACATTGAAACTGTAATTTCACGCAACACGTAAGAAGCATGGTAGTGGCGTTGCGTAATTTTCCTCGTTAAGGTTTATTTATCTTCCGACAATACAAAATTAATGAAACAAAACGTTTGAATAAATATTGTTTATTGTTGAGTGTTTATTAGAAAATATTGCTTTGTTTTGTATAGTCAATGGTTAAATATTAACCTCTGAATCATAGGAAGTAGCACGTAAACTCGTTGGTCGTTATTATATATATATATATATATATACATTTATTTATATATATATATCTATATATATAATTATATCATATGTATATATGTCATATTATATATATATATATATATATATAATATTACAGTATATGTATATATGTCATATTATGTATATATATATATATATAAATAATATAATATAATATAATATAATATAATATAATATAATATAATATGATATGTATATATGTCATATTATATATATATATATAATATTATAGTATATGTATATATGTCATATATATATATATATATATATTATATATATATATATATATATATTAATACCAGTGAACAAATTAGCGGAATATGTTGCAAGTATATGAATAAAGAATAGAGAAATACAACATTATACCTATAGGAAACTTTTACTATGTGTAGTTGAACGATACACAGCCAGAGTCATGTCTGGTATCTATGGTGTGTTTACAATAATTTTTATGACATCGCAGTTACATTTTGCAATAACATAAATAGTTTTAATAACATTTGTTCTAATGTTTCTATAACAAAAGTGTCATTGAGCTAAAGTCTTAATGTAGATATGATTTATGACTGTCAATTTAGCTAATTTCCCCATTAGTGTTATTAGAATGTCTGCTATTAGCTCCACGGTATCAGTCTTCACAACCAATGAGAACGAAGAGCGATCTTAAACCTAAACAAATACAATCCAGTCACAACGACATTACTGGACATTCATATATGATTTGTCTTTCGTCATTGCAAATGTAATTTAATATTAAAAAGGAGGTAGGTGAATTAATACAACTCGTAGTTGCTCCCCGTCAAACAGTTTGGTTAATGAAGAATATTTTGACATATATGCTACGTCGTAAAACAAAGCCTATAATACCATAAGGCATTTAATATTAATAACTACCCTGAGGGTATGGCATATATAATGTAAACAAATCATGAATGTCAATGTGCATAATAGATCAATTATATCACTGGTAACCTTAATGTAAGCTAATAATTTACTGTAATATAGTGTAAACAGGGAACTATATAGCAATAGTTTTAGAACACTAACATTAGTAACCTAGACTGAGGAATAATTCAAGCAAGGGGAGACGTGCTTGATGATCGTGTATTAGGCCTACCTGCCGTTTTACACGACGAGAGAGCGTCTGTGTGTGACACTTTGGCAGTGTCTCACACAAGGCCCTCCGCCCTCGTGTTACTCTCTTCAACTAGCGTTCGACACGGGATAGATTACATTGGCCAATTAGCGCAGGCACGGCCAACCAGACTGATAGTTAGGATAATCACGCAGTGCAGGCACTCCAATTGCACCAATAGTTACTAATTAATGGGTGTGACTTCATGATAAAACGTGTGTTTATTGATTATTTAAAAAATCAAATTTATTTATACACCAGAAAACTCTAAACAAATTATTCTGCGTGTGTCGTTTGCATGGATTGTGAAAAGTGAATAATAATCAGTTGTCAAAAATATATTTTATAATAATTACGTAAACGGATATTTTTTAAAGAAAAACTGCATCGCAAATTACACTCCGCAAGTTACATTTTACGGAGAAAAAACAAATTTATTTATAAACCGGGTGACTCTAAAATAAATTATGCGAGTGTCATGTACATGCATTATAAAACTGAAAAATTATTAATTAGTCAAACATAGATTTTATATTAATTAAGTAACAAGATATATTTTTTAGAAAAAAACATGTTCGCAAATAACATTCTGCAAGATAGCTTAAGTTTCTCGAAAAAAGTATAGATAATAGAAAACCATTTTGGTATTGTATTGTATTGTATTTCACGCTTGTGAATATAAGTTTCACTGATGAATGTGTAAGAAAGAACGGATTGTTTCTAGTTATGACCGTTGTAAATTAACCCGAGGTTAAACGTTGAGTGGGGGTGACGTTGGACGCGCCTGGCTAACTGCGTTGACCGGACGGAAGTGATCCATGAAACGTCTTCCCTTACCACGCCAAACATTGTTATTATTAACATCGGAATTTGCAACAGAAACGGGGAATAATTGCAGATGTCTATCGTGTGACGTCCAACGGAATATATAGTTGCTGTCCGTATTAGAGCATTATTAATAATAACTAATTAATGTCAATTAATGTTAATTATTATTAATATTAATTGTTATTAACAATTAACAATTTATTATTGTTATTATTATCAAAACAATCGCTTATGACAAACCTCATTATGGTAACATAAGTGGTGTTCTCATACTGATATCGATAGACGACATACTTTGACGACACGGTTGAACTGTAATGACGCATAAAGACCGCTAAGTTAAAGCTAGTTCGTTATTCGCCCGCGGTGTAGTTTCTCTGAATCGCTTCAGTGGGAGATTGTCACCTGTCAAGGAGTGTCACGTGGTGTCTTTGTGGGCTTGTCCATCAAACACTCTAATTCGCTGCAGGTACTCGACGATTTCGTTTGCTTTCGTCGATGTCCGTCTTTGTTCCACGGCGTCTCGGATGACTATAATATACAGTTAATATACAGTTGTGTCGCTGAACGCAGCTGCGGTGTACAAAAAGCGTACGTTATTGTGACTGGTATATTAGTGTCAACAGCAGTTTCTGATAATAAATGTTTTAGTGATGTTATTGGTCATGTGGTGCCGCTTGCTGCTCTGCGGAAACGGCCCACGCTCACGTAACGTCGGGCAAACTGACGCAGTCGGTGCACTAGAGCCACAGAACGGTGTGGACGCTGGAAGACGCGTTCTAAGACTTTAACAACGCATCTGCATTTCGCCGTGGTCCATTAGGAAACTATTGTTACGTTCTTGGCATAATAGTTAAGCTGTTTCGCGTGAGAACAGATATGAGGATTGTTCTTGTGGCGCATGTACCGCAAAACGGAACTAACCATGTGTTAGTGTAAGGCACAGTAACGTATATTAACATTGAATATGCATTGGTCAGCACGATTCGTATGTGTTAGTGTAAGGCACAGTAACATATATTAACATTGAATATGCATTGGTCAGCACGATTCGTATGTGTTAGTGTAAGGCACAGTAACGTATATTTACATTGAATATGCATTGGTCAGCACGATTCGTATGTGTTAGTGTAAGGCACAGTAACGTATATTAACATTGAATATGCATTGGTCAGCACGATTCGTATGTGTTAGTGTAAGGCACAGTAACGTATATTTACATTGAATATGCATTGGTCAGCACGATTCGTATGTGTTAGTGTAAGGCACAGTAACGTATATTAACATTGAATATGCATTGGTCAGCACGATTCGTATGTGTTAGTGTAAGGCACAGTAACGTATATTTACATTGTATATGCATTGGTCAGCACGATTCGTATGTGTTAGTGTAAGGCACAGTAACGTATATTTACATTGTATATGCACTGGGCAGCACGATTCGTATGTGTTAGTGTAAGGTACAGTAACGTATATTTACGTAAACTCGTTGGTATATGCATTGGGCAGCACGATTCGTATGTGTTAGTGTAAGGTACAGTAACGTATATTTACGTAAACTCGTTGGTATATTCATTGGGCAGCACGATTCGTATGTGTTAGTGTAAGGTACAGTAACGTATATTTACGTAAACTCGTTGGTATATTCATTGGGCAGCACGATTCGTATGTGTTAGTGTAAGGTACAATAACGTATATTTACGTAAACTCGTTGGTATATGGATTGGGCAGCACGATTCGTATGTGTTAGTGTAAGGTACAGTAACGTATATTTACGTAAACTCGTTGGTGTATGGATTGGGCAGCACGATTCGTATGTGTACAGTAACGTATATTTACATTGTATACGCATTTTTTGCCAACTTCGTTCAATGACTCTAAACTAAATTCAGCATGAATATTCAGTTCTAATTAAGCTGCCAACGTAGATGTTGCAGTAAAATATGATTGATTGAACTTCCTTATGGCGATGCACGGATGGACGTGGGAGGTAAGGTTCGACCCTCCACTCCGAATGGCGGATCGTATTGTGGCGTAGCTGAAGTAATAATTGCAAATAATATAATTTTGCTAGGATTATAAAAAGTAAAGCTAGGAATGTGTAGTTACAGATAAACATCCTATCACCACATTGTTATTGTATTAACAGTAGTAATAATAATAATAATAACAACAACAAAAAACAACTATATATTGTATCTTATCTGATATGTTTGGGTCTACTCAAGGAAGCTTTCGGGATCTTTGTGGTCACTTCTTTCTTTGTGAAGATTCGGACATTCCGCAGAGCAGAACCGTGGAATCTAATAAGTAACCCTACAGACCTCTCAATGAATTTAACAGAACGCGGGATCAACATAACTATTATTATATGCAGAATTAATTATATGCTTATTTATACATAGCGCCATATATGGTCAACACTATTTAATGCGCTGTACATTAATCATATAACTAAAAAGAAAAGGTGATTAGATAACATTAACATTTTCTTATTTTTAGTGCATTAATATGATTTTTTGTGTGAAGTTACTTAATCAGTTATTTGAAATAAATATGTCTACATAAACAAAAGTACACTATTACATGTGTTCAAATTGCGTAATGTCACTCAGAACACTATCACTAGAAGTATATATATATATATATATATATATATATATATATGTATGTATATATATATATATATACACATGTATATATACACCACAATTTATTTTAATTAACATATAAAAATGAACATAAATACAAATATGACTAAAAATATCTCCCGTCTCGCAAATGCTGGCGAAATATCCGTTGATACACTGTCTGTAACGAAATATCCGTTGATACACTGTCTGTAACGAAATATCCCGGTGGTCAAATGCCTGTATACCACACGTATCGTCGAAGGAGTCATGACGGGTGATATTAGACTATTACGACAGCCGTGGGAGAACGCTTCCCCGGGGAGCGAACGCACGAGTTGGATACTCGACAATTCTTTTTGGCCCCGATTAATTAGTTAAACCAGATTAGTCATTAGGACCACCGGCGTTACAGTTGCTATACCTAATTAGCTAGGAAATTAATGCCAAATTAATTATTAACGGCCGCGAAATAAAAGCAACCTTGATATAGAGTTTGATTGCAGTGAGTTGGAGACCAGGGATGGCTCCCGGCGCCAGGCATCCGTGGGGCGATGTAAACTGACACCCCATCTCGTTAATTATTGAGCATAAACTTCGTTTCAATGGCAAAGTCAGGGTGCCGTGTTGAATGCACTATATTGACCAAATGATGCGAGTTTGCGTTTAGCCGAAACTACCATGGAACTGTGTACCGTGCAGCGATCCGGTTTCTGTTTTCGTTGTGGGTTTCAAACTGAACGTCTCGTGTACATTTTGAAGTCCGATATTGTATGTATATAATTTGTTGTGTTTACCCAAACTGTGCAAATATAGGCCCACCTGTAGGTGCAAGCATAACATCCTTCGATATTCTGCAATAATTCGCAACTGTTAAACATGAATATGTTATTGAAACGATATTATTTATATATATATATATATATATATAGATATATTATATATATATATATATATATATAAAATATCATTTCAATAACAATATATATATATTAAGTATATTGAAACGATATTATATATTATATATATATATATTATTGAAACGATATTATATATATATATATATATATATAATATCGTTTCAATAATATATTCATGTCTAACAATTACGAATTATTACAGAATATCGAAGAATGTTATATATATATATATATATATATATATATATACATATATATATATATATATATATATATAATAAATTGTTTTACGACGTCAATGCTCATTACATTTTATGTGTAAATACACACGAATACAACAAAATACCGTTAAATGTAATGTTCTTTATTAATGTGCATGCAATATTGTATCCCCAATATTTAGATATATAACCAGGATGTAATTTTAATATATATATATATATATATGTACATATATATATATATATATATATACATATATATTTATATAATATAGTCTTCAGTTTTAATATATTGTTATAGGTTAACACATATTGATACACAACTAAGTTGCAACTTTGTTACACTTAGGCCTTAAAATAAAATAGGTCATCCATTCAAATCGAACAATTTTATAGCATTGTTGTTTGCTATGACTTGCAACTGATATTGTTGATACCAAAGGAGGAATCCCTGTGATTCTGTGCGGAGTGGAGAAGGCACTCATTTGGTTGTTCATTTTTATAAAGATCCACTTTGGTGGTAATAATAAAAATGTCACACCATAAGGAATTCATTACACAACAAGAACGTTCGCTTGAATTGATTGGCGTTCTGGTTTCTGGTAATATAACATGACATGACATGGTGGTTACCTCTTAAGAATCGGTCGTGTACTTTCGGAAAGAAAAACCAGTCTGTTTGGTACTTTTAATGTTAGGTAGGTGCTACTTTTACTTTTTTGTACGCCATTATTATGATTAAAATCCTGCAGTGCTATAGCCCTTTTCTAACGTGCCAATTATTATCCCACGACGATTTCAATGAAGACGTTATCTGCCCCAGCCATATCGTTTCAAATAACGATGTACATGTTGTTTTCGATTGTCCTATGACATCCTAGTTAGACCGGCCGTTTTTGTGAACGTGACTGCAATCTGACTGTCAGTGTTATACTTGTTAGTGAATTCCAAACGGATGCTTATCTCGTCTTTTGCGTGCTTCTTTTATCTGGCTGTACACTATCTTATTCAAACCACAGTAGCGTGTCACCCGCTTATCTGATTAGGATAATTACATTCATATTTCACCGAGTCGGACCTGGTCGTCGCTCGTTGGATAATGGCGTCGGTAGCAATGCCCGCGCACAAAGCTTGAGGACGGCCGAGATCACTACACCAGCGCGCAGGGCGAACACACCAATAGCGTTATCATGATCACATTAGAATATCGCCAATAGGGGAACAATAGGCTCTCCAGACAACAGACGCCAGCATCCGTGCTGATGTGGCCGGATTCAATGCACGCAATCGATGATGCAGCGACCTTGTACAGAACTTCCATTTATTACCACGGCTCCATTGTCGGAGCACTAATTACTCGTAAACGAGACGCTTTTGAAATATCGGATACCCACATCAGTAATCACGTACTTTCTATAGACTCACGATGTACGTAGCTTGTAACAGTGACATTATTACACTGGAAAACGTCTTTATTCTTGTCGACAGTAACGTGCTGTGTTAATGTGGGGACTAATAATTCGTTGCTCGTTTCGTGTTACTTATAAGGGTAAGGGTGTACGCCCTATCAGCTTAGGATAAATGATTGTCATTGGCAAATAATATAAATTATGCAAAACTACATCATAAATACAAACATTGAAATGTAAAATATACAACGTCAGTCTATAAGTAATCACAAAATAATGCATGTACAGACAGTTATAATAAGAAACAAGGCAAAAGACGAATCTGCTGTCGGACGGAAAATGTTTATTGAAACAAAACAAAACATCAATGGTCGCAGTCGTATGAGCCATTTCAGTTAGAAATGGCAACTATTCGTGAACCTACATTTTACGTAATAAATGAAAACAACGAATGTATGTGTTGGTTTGTTTGAGGACATCGTAAACCAATAATGCATACTTGTGGTGTACATTACCAAAAATACACAAGATACAACGATCTGATACGCAATGGAATATACCTGGTATTACGAATATGTATATAATCATAATATTGTCTACGACCAATCCTATTTTAGTCAGATTCACGACACCGAACGTCCGCAAAACATCGATTAAACAACGCAGCACCAATAACAACACAAACATAACATATTTTATTCAGTTTCTGCTAATATTTCATTCCGATCGTCCGTGATCTTCACTTGCGTCTGTATAATGTGCAGGTGTGTGTGCGTGCACGTCTTTCCGATCGCATCTGTCAGTGTGTGTTGGTCTGAGTGGCGCAAGTAGCACTTTGTTTGCGGCGACTCTCACAGCTACCACTGCCGAGATGCCGCGATCTGATGGATGGGATGGCCCGTGATTGATGCGAGGCGACT
Source organism: Paraescarpia echinospica (assembly GCA_020002185.1). Taxonomy (NCBI): domain Eukaryota; kingdom Metazoa; phylum Annelida; class Polychaeta; order Sabellida; family Siboglinidae; genus Paraescarpia; species Paraescarpia echinospica. The sequence continues at coordinate 1,027,923 of CM034534.1, read as the reverse complement.
GCGGCGTTCCAGATTGACGTCGCGGGCAAAGACGACGAATAAATCATCAACGGACAAGTGGTCACAATGGCTGAGCGAGGGAGTCCGTTGTTTGGGCGGCATTAGTACCTCCGTCTCCTGCTGGTTTGACATCCACGCATTACGAAAGGAGAAACTCGGTTGTCAGTGATAGCGACGTGATGCGGGCTTTGAGTCATGATGTTCCGCGCAATATATGCTTATGGTTTCATTTCTTGCTTTTTTGGTCGGAAATAGACTAGTTCTTTTTAAGTAAATCATCTCAAAATCATAGTCAGAATTCTGATGCGCAAATCAGGTCTTTACTTCTGGAGTAAAGAAATCTTGTTTGTTAAAAAAATAAAGTAAAATCGTACATAATCAAAACTGATATAATACGTGTACAGACATTCTTATATAGTTAAAATATAATAAAAATAGCAACCAATAAAGAAAGTGTATTCAAACTGTCAACCGAATGTGCAACACTTAAAGTAGGTTAATCAACATAGTCAAAACTTAATAAATTTGTATGTACAGTAGACTCCAAACAAGACCCGAATTGAGATGTGTCTTTGAAGTCATCCTTGTTTGAAACCTTTTGATGTATTATACAAACCACTTTCCCTAATAATTATTATACGATTATTACGCCAAGCAAAGTGTTGTGTCCACCAATTATAGTGTCAGTGATCTTGACCCCTGCTTTGCGTCTCGAATTGTGTTTATCCCAGTGGCATACTTATTGTCAAGTTAGGTGATTTATTTTCCAATTATGGCCAATAATACAAACCTGTCTGATCGCATTACAAAATGAATTAAGCAAAGCGTTCAAGTTGACAGAGCAATACACAACAATGCACGTTTTACACGTACTCACAGTAGCTTCAAATGTAATATGATGACACACATAGTTTGTAAATAATGTCCTTTCGATTCAAGCAATACTCCAGGTGTTTTGGAAGGAGAAGAATATGGAACTTCCAGAAATATTGGCAAAGCAATCCAACTTGCATTTTTGAAGAAAAAAACAATATTTGACAACGCATAGCAGTTTTGCTAATCCAGAATGTCATAATTCACCAGGTCACCATTAGTCATAGTTTATGTTAACTCTAACTCGCGTCTTGATGTCGCAGGAGCAGACGCGAGCATGCTGCTGCAGCCATTCCGGAAACCGAAGCGGATCCGTACGGCGTTCTCTCCATCTCAGCTGCTCCGGCTCGAGCATGCCTTCGAGAAGAACCATTATGTCGTCGGGCAGGAAAGGAAAGACCTCGCGGTCAGTCTCAGTCTCACCGAAACTCAGGTCAGTCACGCTTTTGTTCTTCACTGTCCCTGCATATTGTCCAGTGCGATGCTGGTCTCCATAATAGTCCTTGCCTGTTGTTTCATTCTCATTCCGGCGGGCATGTCGTTTTTATTTTTGACATCGAAACGCTGGGCTATTTACTTTATTTACTTATTGCTTTAGTGTACATTTTACAGTTGACCAACAAATTTGAGGATCCAGTATGAGTAACAAGACGCATGACGGTATTTTTCTCTGGAGCTAGTGAATCCAACAGTATTTTTGTGTGGGGTGTTTTCTACACTCTGGCAGCGTTACCGGGTAGAAAAGATCAATTCGCCCTTTAGTGTATCGTCCAAAAACAGGCAGACTAGGGAGAAAGAAATGTCCATGGCAAGCTTAAAGAAGGCGGCACCGTGCCCTCTACCGACAGTCTCGTATCCAACTCACTACACTACCGCTCTCAACTATCGCAATACAGACCGCTGCAACAGCCTCGTTTTATGTAGGTTAATTATGTGGAAATATTTGCATGTATGCAAAACTAAACTAAAAAACCAGCAATATCAACCTGCATTTAGCCTCAAGTACACTGCAGTTTCACAAAGGACCGCTACCGCTGTTGCATGCATGCAAGGACTGGTGTCGACACTGGAAAAACAAAATGAATGAGAGCTCATATAAGCCTGTATAGTAGAAACATTTTCTCAGAGCTGGAGACCAATTCAGCAAAGAGAATATTAGCCGAACCCACCTTGAACCAAATTCGGACATTGCATATTTGCAAAGAACAATTAGCACGATTCTGCGAGCAAACAATGTGCGAGAAGTGAGGTCATTATCAAGGGCTGCATTAGACCACAGCATATGCTTATCCTCCCAAGAAAAGCAATGTGTTGAATTTGTTGTCGCTGATTAATTGCAATACATAATGTTCTACCCAACTATGTTACTTAAAAAATTAAAATCTGGTAAAATTCGAAAAATGCTAAATTCGAGCTGCATGGTGACTGTCCTATATTATAGCGTACACACATGTATAATTACATTTCGTATATTTATATACAACATCAAAACAGATTACAGATTACAAAGCGTGTACACAATGTTGCAATGTGTGCACCATCTGCACCATCTACCGTCGTACAGTTACAGTAACATTTATTGCACTATTGTAAGTGCGTGAACTAAAGCATTTGTAAGACTGGTGGAAGCATAGCGTCTGCAGTCACACGATAAGCAATCTTTGTAAAATGTTAACCGAATTATAGTACATAACTATAAAAAGAGAACAGCTAGTATAATATATATATATATATAGAGAACAGCTAGTATAATATATATATATATATATTATACTAGCTGTTCTCTTTTTATAGTTATGTACTATAATTCGGTTAACATTTTACAAAGATTGCTTATCGTGTGATTGCATATATATATATATATATATATATATATATGTATAAATATATATATATGTATGTATTATATGTACCATTGTTATAATTTTTATAATACTAATTTAACATGTTTTGATGAGAATATAAAATGTCGTGTGAAAATAATGTTAACGTAGTCACTACATGCTCTAAAACATGGCGTTTTCCGTCTGCACAAATACGTTTGGGTAATACTGACCAGAATGTTTCATTCGGTCTTTATGCAAGAATCTAGGATGGTTGCTGCATTCTACAAAAGCTGATAAAGCGATATATACGCGTTTCCTATAAGGGATAACACTCTCGACCTACGCAAACGGCATTCACTTATTCCTTCCAAACAACAAGGAATCGAATGCAGAAATGATAATATCAACATACTTTATTACTAGAATACAAATTACTACCCGTGTCTAACAAGTATTAGTGTAGCATGCATGTTGCTAAAGATTAAACACTAACAGCGAATAATTTGGTGATTTAACAAAATTTCACAAATAGTAATTGCCCAAGTTGGAATATATTTTCCCTGTAGTACAAATCTAAATCCATAGCTTTTAACCATTTTTAGGATTACAAGATTGATCAGGTTTGTTAAGAAATGCATCGCACAAATTTGAATGCAAATGCCATTTTTAGGATCGCATTGGAATGCAAATGTTTCAGGGTCGCATTCAAGTGCACTTGCAGTTTTTTAACAGCAAAAACGTAGCGAAACACATTGACGTATTGCAGCGGCAAAGTCGCAGGCACTAAAATACGATGCAAATTACATTACAACTGTCTACATCAGGCGTTAGGTGACACATGCTGAACGAAATGGTTGTGAAACTTAATGGATTTCCTAATCAAACAACGACTGTCTTCATCTGCAGATCACTCAAAATATGACGAGCTGTGATGAAACTGGATTCACCAGTTAGATGAAGGAAAAGTAGTACAAGTGAATGAAAACTATTCACGTAGTAATTGCAGCGTGGCTGAACGCTTCCCGGAGTCGTGGATAAATTCGACTGAACAAGTCTTCCAGCATGAAGCGTTATTTATCATAAAATAGCATTACGACTGAACACCGCGCTATATAACAAATTACCTTTACCTTGTATAATTACAACTGCGCGCGCGAGACAAACATGTATAATTATGGGAACATTATTAAATTGTAATTTGCCTATTAAAACGTACATTAAAATATTTCTTACAATTGCAACCTTGAGTGCCTGACCATAGCACGCTGATAACCCATCGCCCACCGCCTACGGTTATATATAATTACACCCATACACCTGATGACGTTAATAACACTTCGTGCTAACGTATTATTATAATATAAAATATGACTGTATTAATAAGTCTAACTTAATGAATCAAAACACAAACACTATGTTGGTGTGTACATTACATCGTGCTATTTGAGTTTAACCGGCGTATATGTATTATTTACACCTGCTGTAATCAGAATTACGCAACAACAGTCATGTTAGTGTAAATTACTGGCCTGGCAGGGAACGCGACACTGGATCAGTTTCGAAATTGTGTTTCCACTTGACTAAATGGCTAAAGCTATTCTGATGTGAATTGCCCGCGGGGTCAGGTCGAATGTTGGACGTTCTGCGAGGATTATGCCACACTGGTGCCGGTATCACGTGTCACCGGACACGTGTTTACGCTCCAATTGTTGGTTGGCAGTCGCTTCATTAGACACGTCAATGGCGCCGTTCCCGTACAGAGCGTACGGCAACGCCTCGCCTGTTACCACGCATTAGACTCGAACAACTTGTTTCAGTAGCGTAGTTAACTTTATCCGTAACCTCGTGTTGGTGCGTCATGGTGACGTGCGACGTTTTATGTGAAAGTTAGGGTGTTGTTTAGCGACAGTTGTCCAACATTGACACTCGACAAATTTATTTTAGCAAGGACACTTTCATATATAACAATATGTAACACAATTAAACAACAATTAACCATATTTAGCCATATTTTAACAATAGTTAAGGATATTTAACAACATTTAACAATGTCGAACAAGATTTAGCAAGACTTGACAAGATTACCACGCTACCGTATGAACTCTGCAATACAAGTGGACAACTTGGGGTTCGAGGCTATATTTGGCGGAAATAGATCGTAGAAATTGGTGGTGCAGAAAAGTTGATAAACAAGTGGAATTGCAGATTGATAAGTATTATTATTGCCTTAATATAATTCATCAAGTTGCAATAAACATATATTGAGTAGCAGTTGTGCTTAAAGTTAGTTAGTTAAAGTATTTTAGAACACCTTAGTATAGTGAGTGATAATAGGGTAACTCACTTAGCCTTCGATAAGTTTTAAACAAGATTGAACAAACCTGATTATGTGGTAGAATATATAGGAGATAAAGTAACAACCATCAAACTACTTACATAAGATAATATCTGTGTAAGCCAGTACTTGCTAGATATTTTGATTAGGTAGCATTGTTGTTAAAACTAAGCAAGGGCGATAGTCGGGCGGCGTAACCTAAACAAATAAAACAGCCTAACGTAACGTAATTTATTGTATTTAAATTAGGTCACTACCGGTAATGTTAGCGTTCGTGACATGATAAATAGTCATCTGTGTAATTGAAATTTGTAACCTAAAGTGTGCTGTAGTACACAGGAAACAGTCTTTATAAAGACTAAGTTAGTTAACTTATTAAATAAATTCTGATCGGGATATGGCGCCTTGCAAGCGGCAAGTCAAGGCAAAGTGACACTTGGTGTGCGATCACTGCCACAGCTGGGTAGATTTTGCATTGTCCGGCTGTGGGAAGTCATGGGCAGAAACCATGGAGGAAGGATTCACCTTTTAGTGCATCGGGTGTTGGAAGGTGGAGTGTCTGCAGAAGGAGATAGTTAGGTTGACAGATATTGTAAAGGGAATGGAGATTGCAAGGAGGCAGGTCGAATGGAGAGAGACGACAGGGAGAGAGGTGAGAATACTGCAAGACTGAAGGAGAATAGCAGTGGCAAGAAAACTGAGGAAAGGAGATTGAGAGGAGGGAAGGTGATTGGAGGGGAAGAAATTGGAAAATCGACAACACAAAACGTGACAAGCGTGAAGGTGACAGGGAAGAAACTGACCGTAGAGAAGGAGGGAGGGAAGATGGGACGGGAAAGGAGAGAAGAAAATGAGATGGGACGAAAGATGAAGGGACGAAAGGAAGTGAGAGCATAGGTGATAGAAGAGAAGTCGATAAAAGGGACGCTGACAGGAGGAAAGGTGACAAGAGAAAAAACGACAAGAAAGAGTGGATCGGAAGAGAATGTGACAGGAGAGAAGACGACAGGGGGAAAAGACAACAACCAGACAGATGCAAACCGAAGAAGGAGCTATTCTAAGGCAGTGATTGAGGGGGCAATAAGGAAAGAGAGGGTGTTTATGGGCGACTCCATTATGAGAAAGACGGACAAGACACTGAGCGAGGGGAAAGACGTCGTTGTTTGTCTACCGGGGGCTAGGATTGAACATGTGACTGACAGGGTAGAGAAGGTATTGGGACATGGCAAGGGGGGTCTATACTGGTACATGTAGGAACAAATAATGCAGACAGGGAGGGAACAACTGGGATAGTACAGAAGTATAGACAGTTAGTGAGGAAGCTAAAGAAGACAAGAGTTGAACAGGTTATTCTGTCAGGAATTTTGCCAGTAATGGGAGGAAGGGGGGGGGCAACGTATAGAAACTGCAAGAGGATGGCGATCAACGCACTAGTTGAGCAGATGTGTGAAGAAGAGGGAGTGGGATTCACAGATTTATGGGGATACTTTGTTGGGAGGGAAGATATGTACATGAGAGATGGCCTCCATCTTAGTGGAAAGGGGCAGCAGTTTTCTCAGAGAACCTGCTGCGATATGTTGAGAGTGGGACAAGTTGCATCTATTTAAACTAGATTCGCAGGGGAGACTCAGAAAAGCCTGAAATGGAGGCATAGATAAAGACAGCACAAATAAATCAGCAAATAACAGTCTGGAAAACTCTTCTGAAGCTGGATATAAATGTGTTTGTTTAAATGCAAGGAGTATAGTAAACAAAAGAAATGAACTAAACATTATGGTAGAAAATATTGACCCTCACATAATAGGTATAACCGAATCATGGGCAACCACCGATATATCAGATGCTGAATTGGGACTGACAGGATATGTAATGTTTAGAAAATATAGAATAGGAAGAAAGGGAGGTGGAGTTATTTTATATAATAAAGAATCTAACCAGGCTTATGAAATAAAATTAGAAAGAGAAGCAGATTGCGAAGAAGCTGTTTGGTGTAACATAGTTACAGGAAACTCAACGTTAACGGTTGGATTAGTTTATCGAAGTCCAAACATAAGCATAGAAGAGAATGAAAAAATACAAAACGCTATAAGGGAAGCAAGCAAACGGGACTGTATTATTATGGGGGTTTTAACCACGGGCATATACAATGGAAATCTCTTCAGAGTATGGGGAGTGAGGACCACAAGTTTTTAGTTTTAGTTCAAGATACTTTCCTTTCTCAACATGTGCTAGAACCAACCAGGGGTGAGAATGTGTTAGACATAGTTTTGTCCTCACAGAATGAATTAGTTGACAATGTCAAGATATGTGAGCCACAGGGGAGTAGCGATCACAACCAGATACATTTTACCATCAAAGTAAAATCAGAAAGGAATAGTAAAAAGCAGTATAGGAGAAATTTCCACAAAGGAAAGTATAAGGACATGAGGAAATATTTACCAAAGATAGACTGGAATAACACACTGAAAAATAAGACAGCAACAGAATGCTGGAATATATTAAAGAGTGAAATTAAGTGCATAGTCGATAAATTTGTACCCTTCAAAAACAAGGGAAACGGTCCAAAAAGAAACGCTTATTGAAAGAAGCCATTAGAAAAATTAAGTATAAACAAATTATGTGGAAGTCATATAGATGTACTGGAAATGATGAAGACTACAACAGTTATAAAGAAGCACTTAAACAAGCTACAGCTGAAACTAGAAATTCAAAGAGAAGCTATAAACAAGAATTAGCTAGTAATATAAAACATGACAGCAAAAGTTTTTATGCGTATGTTCGAAGCAAAAAGGAAGTTCAAGATAAGGTCGGTCCTCTAGAAGATAGTGCTGGAAATATAATATCAGAGGTATTCTTAATGGCAGAAGACCTGAATGAGTACTTTAGTTCAGTGTTTACCAGAGAAGATATTAGTTCATTGCCAGTACCAGAGGCTAGGTTCAAGGGGGCAGATTCAGATTCTATTTAGGACAATTAATTGTAACCCCAGAAATGGTAGCTAAGAAAATAAGGGCTACGAAGGATAACAAATCACCTGGAGTGGATGGTATTCCACCCAAACTACTATTGGAAATTGTAGAACAAATTAGCGTACCGCTTGCAACAGTTTTCAATTTGTCATTAAAAGAGGGAGTGGTTCCTTTAGAATGGAAAGAGGCAAACATTATACCGTTATTTAAAAAAGGTTCGAGAAACAAGTCAGAGAACTATAGACCAGTGAGTTTAACATCAGTGATATGCAAATTATTAGAAAGACTAACTAAAGATCACATGGAGGATTTTCTTGTTAAACAAAATTTGATAAACCCATCTCAACATGTTTTTTTAAAACGAGGTCATGCTTAACAAATATGTTATGTTTTTTGGAAGACATCACTAAGTGGGTAGTTGAGGGATCACCAATAGATATCGTCTACTTAGTTTTTCAAAAAGCTTTCGACAAAGTACCACATCAAAGATTACTGCTGAAACTAAAGGCCCATGGCATAGGAAATGGTATAATAATCTGGATAGAACAATGGCTGATTGACAGAAGACAACGTGTAGTAGTTGATGGGGAGGCTTCAAACTGGAAATCAGTATTGAGTGGGGTACCACAGGGATCAGTATTAGGACCTATATTATTCTTAAAATATATCAACGATTTGGATGGTGAAATAACAAGCAAGGTGTTGAAATTTGCGGATGATACAAAAGTGTTTAGAAGGATTAAAAGTGATGGAGATAGACAGCATTTACAAGATGATCTTGACAGGTTGATCAAATGGTCTGAAAAGTGGCAAATGCTGTTCAATTTTGGGAAATGTAAATGCCTCCACACAGGACATGGGAACGAAGAGATATAATATACAATGGGGGGTACTGTACTAAGTACTACTGTAAAAGAAAAGGACTTAGTGTTAACCATTAGTGCTGATATGAAGGTTTCAGAGCAGTGCTGAATTGCAGCTTCAAAGGGAAATCAAATCCTTGGATTAATTAGGCGAAACATAATGTATAAGGAAAATGAGCTAATAATACCTCTATACAAAACAATAGTTAGGCCTCATTTAGAATATTGTATTCAAGCATGGAGGCCATATCGGAAATATATGCTAGAAAGAGTGCAGAGGAGAGCAACTAAAATGATACAAAAACTGAGGGATCTTCGTTACGAAATACGCCTAAAAAATGCGGTTTAACAACACTAGAGACCAGGAGATTGAGAGGAGATCAGATAGAATTGTTTAAAATATTGAATGGTTATGAAAATATTGATAGAAATTTTTTTTAGTTAAGAAAGATAGAAGGACCAGAGGACATGAAGTTACATTAGCAAAGGAGCAGTGTAGATTAGATATAAGAAAGTTCTCATTTTCACAAAGGACTGTAAATGAATGGAACAGATTATCTGCTGATTGTGTGGGTGCTAGTAACATGAATATGTTTAAAAATAAAATCGACACATACCTCAGACGGGCGGGATACACATAGATAAAATTGCCGGACTCTCGATAAGCCAAAGGGCTTCCTTGTCCACCTGCCACCTAGAGTTAATTCTCTGGGTGGCAATCTTGTTAAATCTTGTTAAAACTTTGGTTTATCGATAGCCCAACTTTGTTTCTCGCACACACACACACACTCTCTCTCTCTCTCTCTCTCTCTCTCTCTCTCTCTCTCTCTCTCTCTCTCTCTCTCTCGCGGATGATTTAAACTTACGTTGCGGGTTATAAGGCAATCTTCTGAGCAGAGAATCTAACTATAATCGAGTAAACATAATAAACCAAAATAACCCCGGCTGCTGTTGGCGCGTGAGGCGCCGATTACGTCCAGTCACTCGCTCGCGGCATACAAATTGCAGCAAATTGTCGGTGTTGTGCGTCAACGCCAAATAACAGCATTGGGTGTTGGGGCCAGGCGAAGAAGACAACACCACAAGTGTATCAGCCGTCATATCCTGCCCTATAATTAGCGCAGCCGAAGCAGGTCGAGACAGCGGATATTTTATCACCGGCGTGATTATATTCCGGCAGTCATCACGGTTATAATTAACTGCTAAGCGGCCACATATTTCCCATTGAAGCGTGCGCGCAGAATGTGGTATTGAAGCGATCGGTTCGCTCCAATGACTTCGTAGACAGCCGGTGTCGATAAAGGTGCCCTTTTTCCGTAGTCAGTCGACTGGAACGGTCGGTCTTTCACGTGCGGTGTAACATCTAGGCACAAAAAGTTTCCACAAGCGACTGAAATGGAATGTACTGGTGTTTAGGCTAACACGGCAGGCAATTTGTCGTGTTAGATATATTACAACCGATACATGATCATTTGGGAACAATCTTCGTGCAGGTGAATCGTTTCTGAAATCAAGCAAGTCATTCCCGTGTAGGGTCAGATTGCGAGGGCACAGGAACACGCGCTGGCTGGTTTCAGCGTGGTGTGCGTACGCCTGGGTGTCCGTAACACGTTTCGCTTGTTAAAGCAAATAGTTTATCCCATCGCGAATCAGGGTCTATGATGTCATATACGTGCGTGAATATGAAATAATCCGCAGTCGGTTAAAAATCCTTACTTTTGTTTGAAAGGTTGAAAGGTCTGGTAATTTGCTAAAGTAAATATTCCAATGTTGAAAAATGAGTTTAATTAATGTCTGGTGCAACATTAAAAAGTGTATAATTTGGCTGGTGATTTGCCAAAAAACAAATCAGTTAGCACATTGTTAGTGGATAATAGATGAGTATGCTTTTATGCAAAATGAGTTTGAAATTAGGTTAGCGAATCAAATAAATTGAGAAGGTAACTTAAAAACCGCGCCTAGGTTGATGGGTAGATTGGTGTAATCCACCAATATTCCAGGCGTATTCTGTAAATATATACACACTGGAATCTGAACAAAACACAGAGTGTAATTGCATTAGTCCTTCACTCTTCCTACCAAGGAGGTTGCTTTTTTTACAGGACACTAATTGAAACACTCACAAAACACTAGTCGCGAAGAAGGACGCTTCGTCCTACGTTTTTCTAAACACACCGGTTAACGACAGCTGGATGTGTGCACAACTTGTTTAAATAAGACGAGTTAAGCAAATATACGTAGACGGTTTGGTCAATACAGGTTAAGAACAGCAATGGGGGCAGCTTTATAAATACTTTATAACACGGTGTTTGCAAAACTATTAGAAGACAGTTTGGAAAGAAATCGGTTAACGAAGACGTGGACAGTTTGATAGAAGGAAACATTACAAGAACAGCAGGTATATATTCTTGAGCTGTCATAACAAGTCAATTAAAGTTGCTCTAACTGTTGATAACAGGACTAAAGTGCTAGTGAACAACACATTTGGAACGCACAAAGAATGTTATAATTGTATTGTCTTCATACAAAGTGCTCAAGCGCCCGTTCAGTGAAAGCAATTTACCGAGATTCGCCAAATGTACTTATTGAGGTGCACAAACGGCAATAGCCCGCGGCCGAGGAATGAACGATTGAGTACGCCTGATTAACTTCACTGATTACTAATAACTAACGCATGCGTTTTGGCCTTAGCGAGCTCAGCCGCAGCCGGTTGGCGCCAACAAAAACGATTGCTCCCCAGGTGGGCGTCCTTACAGTTTGCCATGTCAATAAAAACTTGCATTTTTAGTATATTAATAAGTGTTATTATCACAAGATACTGAGATTACTGTAAGTTCACAAGTTACGTGTTATCGTAGAATAAACTTTGTAGAGTAGTTATACAAAATTGGTTTCTGTCTACGTGAGACGGTTGCTCCCTGAAGTATATTCCACAATATAATTATATATATATATATATGTGTGTGTGTGTGTGTGTGTGTGTGTGTGTGTGTGTGTGTGTGTGTGTGTGTGTGTGTGTGTGTGTGTGTGTGTGTGTGTGTGTGTGTATGTGTGTGTATATAACATAATATTATAATTGTATATATATATATAACACAAAATACAGTAACTATGCTAATTACGTGTTATTGTGGAATAAATGTTAGAATAGTTATACCATTTATGCGTAGTTTCTGTCTATTTGCGCTCCTGGTGTATATGCCAGAATATAATATAGAAATATACCCACACTCACAACCCCCACCCCCATATATATATATATATGGGTGTGGGGGGTGTGAGTGTAGGTATATATATATATATATATATGGGGGTGGGGGTTGTGAGTGTGGGTATATATATATATTATATTCTGGCATACACACCAGGAGCGCAAATAGACAGAAACTACGCATAAATGGTATAACTATTCTAACATTTATTCCACAATAACACGTAACTAGCATAGTTACTGTATTTTGTGTTATATATATATATATATATATATATATATATACAATTATAATATTATGTTATATATACACACACACACACATATATATATATAATTATATATATAATTATATTGTGGAATATACTTCATATATATATATATATATATATATATACATGTATATAATATCCAGTATATATATATATAAACATATATATATATATATATATGATACTGTAATAAAGAAATGTAATATTTTATAATTATGTAACCATTAACCCGGATTCGAATGAATTTATTTATGTTTCTCAAACACGCTGTTTGTTGAAACACACCAATTAAATTAAACCAATATCACACTAGACCGCTTATTATACATACTCATTATACCAGGGTTTGAAATGGCGTGTGTCAACATGGGTAAATATTTGGTGAAATTGCATTTTGAAATATTAAATTGGAGTACAACTGAGAAGGACAATTACCAAAGATTGCATGTGAGATGATAATATTCCCACTCCCATTTATAAGAGGATGCGACTTCGGGGTCAAAGTTCAATTACGTGTTTAATTCGTAGGATCCATCTTGTGGGATAATAAAATAGGGTTCCACGAAAAATCAGCCTGTCATCAAGGCGACTGAGTACGCCTGAAGATCAATCTGAAAATGATAGTTATTCACGCGTACGTCTACGGTTATATTAAGGAATAATATATGTGGAATAATTGGTCACAGATCAGATAATTCCAAATGTATTGGCTATTAATGTAATTATGCTAATTATATTTAATGATCTACTATTAATATATGTTCTTGTTTATAATAATTTACTATTATATATATACATCGTAAAAATTAGTCACGTCTAGTCACTATTATAATAGTTATGCTATTGCAATTATGATGATAATAGCAGTTCAGATGGCCTATACTCTACACGTTCAACATTATTTAATATTTATATTAAGCTAACATAATATGGTAAATTAAGTAATTACATTATTATGAAATTAAGTAACCATTAATAACACATTATATCTTCAATAATTATATGTTTAGGTGAGTAGTTAATAAGATGACCTCCCGTGTGATGTCCTTTCTAAAGACACAGTTCCAACAATAACTTCGGCGACAAAAAATAACACGCATTCACTTGAATGTAATCATTCCAGCATGTAAGACACGCCCACCTTATGCCGATACCAATGTCACACGCCCTTGCTACACATAGACAAGTATGGAAGACTGGCCACCTACTGTTACAGCATGTAAGACACGCCCACCTTATGCCGATACCAATGTCACACGCCCTTGCTACACATAGACAAGTATGGAAGACTGGCCACCTACTGTTACAGCATGTAAGACACGCCCACCTTATGCCGATACCAATGTCACACGCCCTTGCTACACATAGACAAGTATGGAAGACTGGCCACCTACTGTTACAGCATGTAAGACACGCCCACCTTATGCCGATACCAATGTCACACGCCCTTGCTACACATAGACAAGTATGGAAGACTGGCCACCTACTGTTACAGCATGTAAGACACGCCCACCTTATGCCGATACCAATGTCACACGCCCTTGCTACACATAGACAAGTATGGAAGACTGGCCACCTACTGTTACAGCATGTAAGACACGCCCACCTTATGCCGATACCAATGTCACACGCCCTTGCTACACATAGACAAGTATGGAAGACTGGCCACCTACTGTTACAGCATGTAACACACGTCCATCTTATGCCGATACCAATGTCACACGCCCTTGCTACACATAGACAAGTATGGAAGACAGGCCACCTACTGTTACAGCATGTAACACACGTCCATCTTATGCCGATACCAATGTCACACGCCCTTGCTACACATAGACAAGTATGGAAGACAGGCCACCTACTGTTACAGCATGTAACACACGTCCATCTTATGCCGATACCAATGTCACACGCCCTTGCTACACATAGACAAGTATGGAAGACAGGCCACCTACTGTTACAGCATGTAACACACGTCCACCTTATGCCAATACCAATGTCACACGCCCTTGCTACACATAGACAAGTATGGAAGACAGGCCACCTACTGTTACAGCATGTAACACACGTCCACCTTATGCCAATACCAATGTCACACGCCCTTGCTACACATAGACAAGTATGGAAGACAGGCCACCTACTGTTACAGCATGTAACACACGTCCACCTTATGCCAATACCAATGTCACACGCCCTTGCTACACATAGACAAGTATGGAAGACAGGCCACCTAATGTTACAGCACTAAGACAACAAAAGTATCTCCCCAAAGGCGTCTTCCCTTCGAGTTGCCCGATTCCCGAAGCGCTGCGTACTTAACGGTTCAGCTCCTGCGCTTCTTTGAAGGCGGCCCGGGGCCAATAAACCGCCCATTCCTGCCTCCTACATCTCTCCCGCCTTGCCCCCGCCCTCCCATAAAGGGCGACCGCCCGCACGCTGCCACGAGGTTCCAATTATCGGTTAATTTGGGAAATGTTCCTCTGATGGCCGTACATATGTCACTCACTTTACGGCCGTTTAGCAGGTGTTCGGGCAAACGGCGTCCGCGGGAGTTTGTCCAACTAACGTATTTTATTCCCGTTCTTCCATCACGAGGTGTATTGCGGTATTAGGCGGTGGCAGCCGAAGTGTGTCTTATATAACCTGTTGCGCCACTACATGTTAGAGGGTAACTAAACTAAACTTGTCACTGTTTGGGGATCACACCATCGTAGCTTCTCTTGTGCTGTGTGTCTCTCTTATCCCTCCCTCCCTCCCTCCCACCCTCCCTCCCTCCCTCCTTCCCTCCCTCCCTCCCTCCCTCCTTCCTTCCCTCCCTCCCTCCCTCCCTCCCTCCCTCCCTCCCTACCTCCCTCCCTCCCTCCCTCCGGATGACGGATACACTTTAGACGCACCGTCCAACGACGCGATGGATCACCATATAACGATTTGGGTTTGTTGACGGAAATTGACAGAACGCCCCCTGATTAGAAATAAGCATTAAACACGATCCAAGAGGGAACAGAATACCGTGGGAAAAACTTCTACCTACTCTCCCTGTCTACACCCTGGGGGTTAAACTCAATTAAAAATTAGTTGTATTTATTTCAAAGTCACACGCACTATATATATGAAGTTACATTAAACGGCACATAACATATCACGATTAATTGATCCACTAGTTACTATTGTAATACCTAAAACGCGCTAAATTTACAATATATTTACTATTTCTTTTACTGGCTGTTATGGATACCCGACTGTTAGACATCCTTGGAATTAGCTGCGATATTCTTACCCAATGTGTAAACACACCCATTAGCTCCCCGCTGCGAGACGATGTGGTTTGTTGACTGGTCATCAACTGCTGGTAGCAACCACTGTTCAGTATTTACTTGTAATTACACAAATCGTTACGATGTTGAGTAACACGACAATGTAACTAATTTTGCTACCAATCGCAGCGGAATGCGTAACAAAAAAGGCCACGTGAGCAGTAATTGTCAAATCGCCGTATGTTAGATTTGAATGAAGCTGTTTTCTATGACAAAATAGCATGGCACATTCAGGATCTACCAAGTACACACACACAACACACACACACACACACACACACACACACACACACACACACACACACACACACACACACACACATATACACTCTCTCTCTCTCTCTCTCTCTCTCTCTCTCTCTCTCTCTCTCTCTCTCTCTCCGTATGCGAGGTGAACTCGTGTTGATCCACAGTCGGTCAAACCTGCGTATGTGCCAACGCAGTATTTAACGAATATACATGTAAGTTTAAAAGAAACAGAACCCGCGAAACAGTTGCCAGTTATGTTCGCAGACCCGAGATAAGCTCACGTTTAATTAATGCGCCATTTCACCTAACTCTTCTCTGCTGTCGTAACTGTGGGCGTTGCATAAGCCAGAGCCGCTGTCCTCGTAGGCGGGGCGAGCGCTCGGCGCAGCCTGCCAGGGCGCGAGGAGATAGCGCAACGCTCAGTTCATTACCATTATCTGCCCGCGTTTAGTGCCGACGTCCCGGTGCGTGCTTGTGTGTGTCTGACGGAGCGAGGGGGATGATGGAAGGCTGAGTGGCCGGGGTATCAAACGCCGTCTGTTTGTCAACTTGCCCCCGGGGGTCGGGTGCAGGTTGCGGGCGCGACGGTCGCAAATTGTCTGCGTGGCGACGTTATCTGATTGGCCTGGGGCGGGCGACCGAGGCAGGCCACCGCCACGGCGGGCCCTTCCCGCCCTCAACCTTTTCTTCCAACACCTTCTCCCAACCTGTTCTCCCAAACCCTTCTCCCAACCCTTCTCCATGTTAACCTTCGTCCAAAAAACAATTCGTTTTCACGTATAACGCACAACGCACAACGTATACGGACAACACCTAATTATAATATGTGTATATGTTTAATGACCAAATAGTTAGTGCTCACTTAGAATACTGCACACAAGCTTGTAAAAACATAAAGAATAGAGAAATAAATCTAGAACTAAGTCACCTAAGCTAACAAAATGTATAAAACAGTGTGGTTTAATAAACATAGAGACGTGGCGATTAAACGGGGGAACAGTATTATTGAATCGTTACGAGATCAGCGATAATAGTATTTCTTTCACTTAAGAGAGATTGAAGATCTGCAGCACACTTAATAACGTCAGTGAAGGAACGGTGTAGATTAGATATCAGAAAATATTCATCCAAACAATGGACTGTGGAACGTATTATCAGCAGATTGATTTGTTTAAATGCTTGCAGTGAGAAGATTAATAAACAAAAGTGGTAAATACCGCAGAAGGCCTCGTTACAAATCAATAAAACAATGTTGGTCTCTCGATAAACCAAAGGCTTTTCTGTCCACCTACCACCATCTGGGCATTCTCTTCTGGGTGGGAATCTTGTAAAACCGTATTAACTTCTCCCTCGGGAATCCCACATGTCGTTGGGGCTGATGGTAATGGACCCCAGTAAACCAACACCCCAGTTCCATTTTCCAATTTTGACCGGGCGGTCCATATTCGGTCGTCGCAAACAGAAACCATACAGAAAAGACACTGTGTAAGCACTAACAGTGAACGCCATTACTTATCCAATTCTATATAAAAATAATAATATTTAGTATCATATTAATTCTTATAGTTATATATAATTACTATGATATTAATTTGTATAATACACATATGACAGCATGCATTTCTATGTCAACATCACAGTTACTCTAGACGTGACATTTTGATATCCTAGGCATTTACAAGTCAACGCCTTTGATGACATTAAACACAAAGAGGCAACACATCGCAGTTCTCTCGTATAACCGCCATCAGCATTCCTGTTCGGGTCTTCGTACTAATTATAGATGAGGTATAAGTGAGTAAGAGGCATTGCACCACGTTGCTATTAGTTAGTTATATCTTGCAGTTGCCAATTCATTAATTGTTGTGTAAACATGGTGACATGTTTAAAGTGCAAACACACAGACAGGGCGACGTTTCTCCGTGTTTAAAATGCAAACGCACATGCAGGACGACGTTTCTCCATGTTTAAAGTGCAAACACAGAGGCAGGACGACGTTTCTCCATGTTTAAATTGCAAACACACAGGCAGGGCGACGTTTCTCCATGTTTAAAGTGCAAGCACGCATGCAGGGCGACGTTTCTCCATGTTTAAAGTGCAAACACACAGGCAGGACGACGTTTCTCCGTGTTTAAATTGCAAACACACAGGCAGGGCGACGTTTCTCCATGTTTAAAGTGCAAACACATTCATGAAGGTTTCTATCTGTTTTGGCCGTGCGAAACAGTGGAATTGCTGACAGACTGGAACTGAACTATTCCGCTAGGTTATTATTACATTAGTAGGACATTCGCTGAATCAACATTACTTAGCCCTAGTTTGGTCAAGAGCATGGGAACGAAATGCCAGAAAATAATTACAACATATAGTGTCTGTTTACAAATTGAGCAATTATTTTATAATTTACACATCACAGACAAATATTCAAATTGCGAGTACTGTTCTGGGTTTATCAAATGCAATTTATCTTGCAGTATACATTCAGCATGTGTATACTGGTATTAAGAACAATATATAAATGACAATAAGTGAGGGCCGGGCATCGCACCTTTAATGTTTGGGTGTTTTCTCTTAACCGTAACTTCGCTGTGTAACTGTACTCGCTGGCACGTTTCAGCTAAATACTTATTATACACCAGTCGGCGTTGTTGGCGGTTTGTCGTTGCACATTTCCTGCCACCCGAGCGAAAGTCGACCTCGTCCAACCCAGGTATACGTCGACTACAGGCGGTCCGCCGTGAATGGTGCAAAATGATATGTCACACAAAATGCCCTCCTTACAACGGAATCTAACCCCGCTCCAATTATGTGTAATTCAACCCTGACAATTTTCGACGTCCACCGAACAAACGTCAGTGTCTTGTCGGAGAGAAACGCCGCGCCGCAGCCGCCACAGCGGGACTAACATGTCGCCCTTATCCTTTAATGATGCTAAGTAACCGCGCACACCATTTCGTTGCGAAATGTGTCCGCCCCATGCGGCGAGATTCGCTGCCATCTTGGACAACGCAAGCACGGGGAGGATGTAAATATGTAGTCTTCCTGCTGTGTTTCAGGAATTAAATGCCATTGAGCACATGTATTGGGAGGTTTAGTGGAAAGATTTATTGGCATTGAAATAATGCACTTGTTAAAGCGCTTAATACGTTGGGGATGAGTGGCAGCGTTGTGACCTTCATAACCTCCTTACATGCCTTTGATTAACTGTTTATGCTCTTCTCGCACCTTTACATGCCTTCGTCGCATACACCTTTTTACGTTGTCCACGCACTCTTAAATATCTTCCGTCGCAACCTTTACATGCTTTACTCCTAGCATTATATGCATTCCATTAATCTTTACATGCTTTACTCCTAGCATTATATGCATTCCATTCATCTTTACATGCTTTACTCCTAGCATTATATGCATTCCATTCATCTTTACATGCTTTACCCCTAGCATTATATGCATTCCATTCATCTTTACATGCTTTACTCCTAGCATTATATGCATTCCATTCATCTTTACATGCTTTACTCCTAGCATTATATGCATTCCATTCATCTTTACATGCTTTACTCCTAGCATTATATGCATTCCATTCATCTTTACATGCTTTACTCCTAGCATTATATGCATTCCATTCATCTTTACATGCTTTACTCCTAGCATTATATGCATTCCATTCATCTTTACATGCTTTACTCCTAGCATTATATGCATTCCATTCATCTTTACATGCTTTACTCCTAGCATTATATGCATTCCATTCATCTTTACATGCTTTACTCCTAGCATTATATGCATTCCATTCATCTTTACATGCTTTACTCCTAGCATTAGATGCATTCCATTCATCTTTACATGCATTACTCCTAGCATGATATGCATTCCATTCATCTTTACCTACTTTACTCCTAGCATTAGATGCATTCCATTCTTCTTTACATGCTTTACTCCTAGCATTGTATGCATTCCATTCATCTTTACATGCTTTACTCCTAGCATTAGATGCATTCCATTCATCTTTACATGCTTTACTCCTAGCATTATATGCATTCCATTCATCTTTACATATTTTACTCCTAGCATTATATGCATTCCATTCATCTTTACATGCTTTACTCCTAGCATTATATGCATTCCATTCATCTTTACATGCTTTACTCCTAGCATTATATGCATTCCATTCATCTTTACATGCTTTACTCCTAGCATTATATGCATTCCATTCATCTTTACATGCTTTACTCCTAGCATTATATGCATTCCATTCATCTTTACATGCTTTACTCCTAGCATTAGATGCATTCCATTCATCTTTACATGCTTTACTCCTAGCATTATATGCATTCCATTCATCTTTACATGCTTTACTCCTAGCATTATATGCATTCCATTCATCTTTACATGCTTTACTCCTAGCATTATATGCATTCCATTCATCTTTACATGCTTTACTCCTAGCATTATATGCATTCCATTCATCTTTACATGCTTTACTCCTAGCATTATATGCATTCCATTCATCTTTACATGCTTTACTCCTAGCATTAGATGCATTCCATTCATCTTTACATGCTTTACTCCTAGCATTATATGCATTCCATTCATCTTTACATGCTTTACTCCTAGCATTAGATGCATTCCATTCATCTTTGCATGCTTTACTCCTAGCATTATATGCAATCCATTCATCTTTACGTGTTCTCATCGCATCCTTATAGGTTTCCCCTGCATCACTGCCTGTCTTCAACGCGTCCTTCCTAGCATTCCTCACATCCACATCTCTACTCGCCTTCATCACGCTGTTATATGTATTCCTATAAATATATTAAACTTGTCTCCAGCGATGTTTTTCCCGACACATGATCTCACACAGGAAGCTAACTGTATTTTGAGAAGAAACAACTTTGAGGTGTCAGCGCGGACTGCCGGCGATGAGCGATCACGTTGTTATTGTTGGCTGTATGACGTCAGCAGGAGAGCGCTTCACGTGTCGTTCTTGCTTACCTGACTAGGCCGTCTCTTGTGTATATATATATATATATATATCATTTTATATAATTATATACCATAACATTATTCTGGCTACATCCGGAGAGGCAAATTCACTGAGTTCACAAATAAACAATAATCAATCCCGTCAAGTTAATAATCTAACAAAACATATTCGATTCAATCGTCGTATACAAAGTAATGTTGTCATATGTATTTGGTAATATTTAACAGTATGGTTACTGTTATATGTATATCTAATAATAGGCGAGTTAGAGTTTGTTTCTTTAAATGTTCCATTAGTCAGTATTTTATATTTTGGAACAACAAATGCCTGTGTGTCATCAATACACAAGTTAAGTTCGTTTAAAATCATACATCGCCCCTGAAACGTATTCGCGGTGGTATCGTTTTATAATCAAGTAACGTTTTTTCCTGAACTGGGAGACCTTTGTTATTTTAAACCATGCATAACAGTGATTTAACAACTATAATATTATAGTACAAAAATCGACACATACCGATTACAACTCTCGGCATGACTCTCGATAAGGCTTCCTGTTTCATTTGCCTTCTGGAGTATCTGCTTTGGATGGCAATCTTCTTACATCATCTTACATGAGTTTTACAATTCGAAGAGTAAACAATATCTCTCTAAAGGGAATGCGTAGTGTAATCATTTACATCAATTAGCCTTTGGGTCAGGTAGTAGGTAATTAGTATACAACCATCACACAGCTGACCCCTCAATTGGGACTGTTTTCCATCGTTGCGACGACGTTTTGCAGAATCTCACGTTATGTTCAGCGTCGCGCCAGACAGCCGTTAACAAGATAACATTTGTACGACGTAAAAGTGGCGAAGCAAGTCTCGTTTGAGGGTATTTGAGTCAAGACTTAATGGCCTGTGGCAGGGGCACTACGTGTACTCCACAAAACTTGATAATTGCCGCCGTCGTAAAGCCACTGAATGACAAGTCGGATCTTTAACGGCCGCTTAGTGATCTTTTGGTGGCTAAACCGCGTTAATCTGATCGGGTGTCTGCCCTAACTGGCCACGGGCCATAAGCTGCCCATCAGGAGATAAGTCATCAGTCGTCCGATGATGACAAGGACCTTAGAAGAAGGCCGTTGTCTCGACAGACATGGCAGTAAGGCGATAGATCATCGTTTTACTTCTGAATCCTTGACATGGCAGTAAGGCGATAGATCATCGTTTTACTTCTGAATCATTGACATGGCAGTAAGGCGATAGATCATCGTTTTACTTCTGAATCATTGACATGGCAGTAAGGCGATAGATCATCGTTTTACTTCTGAATCCTTGACATGGCAGTAAGGCGATAGATCATCGTTTTACTTCTGAATCATTGACATGGCAGTAAGGCGATAGATCATCGTTTTACTTCTGAATCCTTGACATGGCAGTAAGGCGATAGATCATCGTTTTACTTCTGAATCATTGACATGGCAGTAAGGCGATAGATCATCGTTTTACTTCTGAATCCTTGACATGGCAGTAAGGCGATAGATCATCGTTTTACTTCTGAATCCTTGACATGGCAGTAAGGCGATATATCATCGTTTTACCTCTGAATCATTGACATGGCAGTAAGGCGATAGATCATCGTTTTACTTCTGAATCATTGACATAGCAGTAAGGCGATAGATCATCGTTTTACCTCTGAATCATTGGCATGACAGTGAGTTTGAGACGGTATATCCACTTTCATATGCTTCGTTTTTTTCACAATGCAAAAATATAGTGATGATCCGGTTTCTTGGTTATTTATGTTTGGTATATTTACCTATCCAGACATTTGTTTTGTTTTTTCTCTGTATGATTTCGGCCGCATCTCGCAGCCTTCTTCAGCAGATTGAATTTGCGACCGACGTCATGTGACACAAGCTGGAGCATGACTGGCGGGAGCTCCTGGCTGACGTCTCTGTTCAGTGAAGGGTTCCCCCTGTATATATTAATGGCCTCCTTGATCGTTCTGCTATGCCAGTTTTCCTCGAGGTCCACTGGTGACCTGTGTTCAACTTGTGTTCGCTTATCGCTAATAGGGGTTGGCGACACCATAGGTGTTCTTTAAATCGTATGCTCAGTGCCCTCGCTGTTTCTCCTATATATTGTTGGTCGCATTCTGGGCATTGAATGTCATATACCATCCCACACTTTGCTGCCTTGTCAGCCGTGTCACATGACATAAGTCATGTAACATGACCGTAAATTCAGTCTGCTGAAGAAGGCTGCGAGATGCGGTCGAAATAATACAGAGAAAAAACAAAAATGTTTCTTAAAGTAAATATACCAAACAATGCAAACATAGTATGAACTGGAAAGGGGCATATTTTATTTGCATAAGACAACACTTCAACTCCACGGTCGTGTCTTAGATATAGTTGCTTGTTGGCAATGTGTGCACGTTTTAGTGACGGACAAACTGCATGTGACTGCATTTCAAGACAACACCCGGTTTGTTTGGGCAACAAATGATTGGAAACATCTTCCACGTTGATTTTATTTATAACAAAATAAAAGGATTTGACAAAAATCAACTTCAAATCGGTGAAAAAAATCAAAATGACTTACAGTATACAAATAAAATAATAAAGTTTTGAATAAAATCGAATAATGATTTTGTACTAAGTGGGGAATTTGCACGACTGTCGTTAATGGTTTGATTCAACTGGGAAGACTATAGTGTAGTTTGTCAGATAGAGAAGAAAGACGCGCCGCCGTCTCCTGGGACCACGACACTTCCGCGTGTGTTCCATCTGGATGACACTCAACGACTTGGTTTATTATTTCATCCCATTTGTTTATTGGATAATCAATAAATACACCTTCCAAAGATCACGTAAGTGGACATCAGTGATAAATTAAATTGCACGGTATTTACGTTGCCTTTGTTGACTGCAGCGACAGGAACACGTACTATTGCCCATTGTATGCAAGACACAACACGTCATCTAACTACCAATCCACGTTCAAGAGCGACCGTTGTGTTCAAGATCGTAGTATGGTATTCATTGTTAATGATTTAGCCGCTCTGTTTTAAACGAACATTAATGGGACAGTCAACGTTGAATGTTATTCAAATGCAAACATGTTTCATTGTTAAGATAAATCGATTGGCTTTACATATATAATGTATTTTATTTATGTGAGATTGTATACGTTGCAGCTATCATAAAGTTCGAAAGTCTGCGCATACCAATCAGCATTGGACAATAGTTAGGTCAACAACATGACCCGATATAGTTTGTTTAATGTGGCTATGTAAGTGAATATTTTGAAATTGGGTAATAAATAATTAGACGTTGATAACGCTGACGATGGTATCGTGTCAGTCTATCCCATGTATCCACAGGACTAGTCACGGCGACTTTGGCCTCCTCAGTTCAACAGGCAACGACGGTAGGACTAGCTAACTTGCTGTCACAGCAAAAATAGTCATATCAGTTCGAATATTGACGACCAGCCTCTCATTATATTTAACAAGATTTAACAAGACTGACCCGTAGAATTAACTCCAGATGGTAGGTAGATCAGGAAGCCTCTGGTTAATCGAGAGTCCAACTTTGTCTAAGTATATCACAAACACACACACACACACACACACACACACACACACACACACACACACACACACACACACACACACACACACACACACACACACACACACACACACACACATATTCATTTCATAACCATTCAATATCTTAAACGATTGTATCTGATCTCGCCTTATATGGTGTATCAATATATTGGCAAACATATTACCGCCCACTAGTTATAACTCCCCTAGTTTTAATCTCCGGTGGATTGGCCTTGTCAGAAGGAGAACACGTGATAAAACCACACAGGTGGTAGTGAATACTAAAGTGGACCTTAAACCACCCAAAGGACCATCAAGAGAACTAAAACCGTAGAACATTGTTGAGAACCAGACACGTCTGGATACCGGACAGAAACAAGTTGTCACGACTAAGCAATTATACCTGGACTGGATTAAATGGCACAACGTGATGACTATATGCCTTCTTGGAAATGTTAATTATGACACTCTGTTAATGTCGATTTCTGTACACCAGTTTTACGTATTCGACGATACTAAGCATGACAGTCAAATTGCAGCGTTGATCACAGTTTGGGATTTACTCAGTCCAGATATTTTTAGTGTTTGTAGTTGTCTTTATAAATATATCCCAATTTGGAAACAATATCGGCTAACTAATGAAACAAAAAGTGTTTTATAATAACCAATGTACATGTTTATATAAACAATTGTAATATTTTTTTAATAAACATTTAGTAAGCCGCTTTCAACAAATAAACAACATTCCGGTGAAAGTTAAATGGGATACGGTGATATTCAAAGAGAGAAGTAATTTGAGAGATTCAACATCTTTATGTGTGTTTTTGTGTCATAAACAAAACAAATTATACATCATAAACCATTTTTGTACGCAATGAAACGTAAGGAAGTTTTATTTCAATATAATCTGATTCTCATATATAATGTTAACTATTTGGTAACTGCCTTACAAACAAATGCACAACACACACACATTCGGTCTTGTTAATGTTCTCAAAAAGGTTGTGAAGCGAGAAATCGCAGCACAAATAGTTTCTGGTTAATTAACTTCCTGCTCTATTTTCGCCAACATCAAAGCCTCTTTAACTAAAAGCATTTCCATATGTGCTTTTTGGTTCATATCTAGGTGTGGAAGAAATAATATCTATGTGTGTGGAACTGAAGCGCTCAATAGAGGCGATATGACGTCAGTGTTTCAATCAAGACGGGTATCCACGCCGCACGCAACGAGCCTTCTGTCTGCATGGACTGTGTCTGTGCAACGCCAGCGGTGACACGCAGTCATACGCTAATTGCATTTACACAGCCAACTATTTGAGGTAATGAAGGAAGTCTATAAAAAGGCGCGTATTCATTAGACTTTCGCTAAATCTACATATCTTTAGAAAGACCACGCGCAATCCATCTGAATGAGGCCCATTGTGTTCACCCAACAACCTGGTTATAAACTCATTCGGCTATTGTGGCGCGTTTTAAGGTACACGCAATTAAAAGTCTCAAATCCGCCATTGACTGCGCGCGAGTGTGCACGAGATCGATAACGCCGGTGCTCGCTGATCTGTTTGCTGTAATTCGTACCGTAATTGAGTTTTATTGATCACGAGTCGTTATCGTCGGCTAAACAAGCAGTCCTTTCACAAACGTGCGACCCTACACACGCCATGTCGTCGTGGCGCGGTCGGAGAGCTTGTAAGGCGTCGTGTATAGGCGGCATATTGAGTCGGTCGTTTCACCTCGCGGGTTACGCCAGCGTCATTGTTATTGCGGGACAATAATCGCGTCTGCTGTCAAGCGACATCTGGCGGATGATACATTGACTACGTATTATTTTTATTCCCGTTGCAAATTATTATATTTAATCGCCAGCAAATATAAACCAAGCAAACATAAACCAAACAAACAAAGCAGCAGCAGCAGCAGCAGCAGCAGCAGCAGCAGCAGCAGCAGCAGCAACAACAAAACAACAACAATTCTTACTAACGCAGCGTGTAAATGTAACGATACAACAAGAACACGAACAAGATAAAGAACAGTAAGAAAAATAACAATAATAAAAACAAAGAGACCAACCAACCAACCAACCAACCGACCGACCTGTTAGATCCACCTTAAAGAATGCACGGATTGCGGGTACATTTACGGTAGTAGGTTAATAAATTAAAATAAATTGTATTCAGGGCAAAGTCTAATTTAACACGATTTTAGAATAAGCAGCGAATTTCAATAGAATTTGATCAATATATTTTTTTCAGCGACTACGATCACGCTGAAACGTACCTGTGTGAACGACATCAATCCGTCTCCGACTTTGGCCGTTCACAATAGTTCGTGATCACCAAACAAAGACTAAACAAAAAATTTTGATTGATTTTGTGGACGTGGTGTGACGTGGTGCGTGCAGCGTGCGTGATTGTGTGTGTGTGTGTGTTTGTGTGTGTGTGTGTGTGTGTGTGTGTGTGTGTGTGTGTGTGTGTGTGTGTGTGTGTGTGTGTGTGTGTGTGTGTGTGTGTGTGTGTGTGTGTGTGTGTGTGTGTGTGTGTGTAATAATATATATATATATATATAACTATTTTTGCACATGTAAAAGGGACCGTTTGGGGTTTGGGTAAGTGTTGTTTGAAACAATTAGTTCACAACTACAAGCTTGACCGTGTAGGCCCGATATAATAAACCGACACGTTCTTTAACATATACCTGGTAGTCATTAATTGGTATGTGTGACGTGCTAAATATGTTGTAATTCAGCAAGTTAAAAATATTTTCTATTCCGTTTAAATAAATTTGTGCTTGTCCAAATTGTGGTATTTTATGTTTCACCACTACAGACAGTACAGTGCATGCGAGAGGCGACCAAGCGGCCTGTTTTGAGAAATATATTAGACATTCAACCCTTGAAATTATAGTAGCTTATATGAATACACATGACTCTATTCTGGCAGATTGTTATTATTTGAGCAATATAATTGCCGTCACGTTACGTTAAAGATACGTTAACGTTATACCTATCTACGCCATGAGTAATATATTAAAACTCGTTCTGAATCGCCAGTGACTAGCGAAGGTAACTAACTTCACGTATAAGAAGATGTGTTCATGTAACCTTATCAATCTGGAGAGACATTGCTATAACATTGCTTAATTGGAAACACTAACAAGAAAACACGTGATGTAAATGCATAAGCCGTTATAACATCTCATTATAAATTTTGATTTAATAATGTATTGCTTTCGCACACACTTTAATGCGTAAAATATGTGTGTATAACACTGAAATACCATTAGGCCATATGACTTTCCAAAATCTAATGAAATACTGTGAACTTAGGAAGGGCGTCGGCAACTCGTTATAGCAATGTAATCTGACAACAATTCAGGTTTTGACGCGACCTCTGCTCGTTTGACAGCGCATGGAGCTATTGTTTTTGGGAAACAGCTGTGGATGCACAGTTGCGCTAACGTGTATTTACGATAGTTTACAAAACTGCTACCAATATTAGTTCGACATCTGCAGGCGGATTTGAGAAGGGGGATTTGTCCATGGCCCTTTTGACAATGTTTTAAATTTATTTTATATAACCTGTTGCGCCATTATGACTTAGCATGCAAACTTATATGTAACTAAGCTTAGCTCCCCCGCGCGATTCCCTCCCACGCCGTAAACACACATGGACTGATTAAGCGGTTTACTTGTTTTTAGTAATGCGCCGTATATTTACTACAAAATCTTATACATAATCGTTGACATAATTTTTGTTAATAATTATTTTATAGTAATTTTTCAAACATTTATTCAATACCTGTGCAAATAACGAATTTTCGTTTTGTTAGAAAGGTAATTTTTTTACAATCTTGGTTTAATTTTATCGCAACTGATCTCATTTTCGTTGCCGCTGTCTTTAAGGACATTGCACAGGGCGGCTGCGGTATATTCTTTCTAGCAGTTACAACTAAAACGCCTGCGCTACACTGCCCAGACACACATAACGCACACATAAATCACAGGTGTTCGCCAGATTGCTAGCGTCTCTTTTGATTAATAACAGGGGAGCATTTTCCCTCGAGTTACGAACGTGCCATGTTTTAGCTGACCCAGCAGTAATCTCACACGTCACAGTTCTGGTCTAAAACAACCCCGAGGCTCCACTGAATATATTACCAGCCAACATTAACAATAATAATATATATGCATGAGAGAACATTTTATTAAACCATTTAACATTTAATGGCGTCGGCAGCATTTGACGCTTCCAGCTATCTAGCACACTAAATGGCCGAGTAGCCTAGATGCCGGAAATGCTGATTTCGGCTCTCGTTAACAATGGATTAACGTTATCTGGTCATTTCGGATAATTATTTCGACGCCTCGTAGATGCCTATCGTCACGACCCCGGTTAATCGTCGATAATAGGGGCATTATTCTAAGTGCGAACTCTGGAGATAATCGCATAATCTCGGTGATCATCCGACGGGAAATCATCACCATCGACACCAAATCTGTGTTGGGACGATCACTTTGAATTAGTGGAAATGCCAACTAATTTGTACTATTGTGTTTTGAGCGACTGCTGTAATTGTTAGATAGTGTGTATCAGTTAATGACATTTTCCAGCTCGGCGTCGCGACACACGTCGTGAAATCCAATCAGTGTTTCTTCGGAACCATTCGTTGTGACGATCTCGTGGACACCCGCTCGTTGTTGGTATTCTCACCTATCTAACAATACTACTTTATTTATGATCACCGCAAAATGAAATCAAATAATTCATAATCGTTATACACTGCATTTGCAAGAGTTTACATTATTTATACAGTCACTACATTTATTTAAATATTATAACCATATTCCATCTTTATAAATTGGGCAGTTAGCGTAATATGTTTTCAGCACAAAGATTATTTGTTTTTTCCAAGTCCAATTTCAATGTGAGTTCAAATGTTCTTGCATTTTGTGTTATCGGTGAATAGGCGTGTCGTCTTCAGTTGACATACTGTTTTATACATGCACTATGTGCTAACAAATCCTTATTGTTGCAAGACACGCTAATAACATTGCTCTATATTTTGCAGTTGTCGTCTTGCTCCGACATGTTATACTTTTCCCTTGAAATGTGGATAACGTTTTATATATAGGTAATGATAAATATCGAGTGACAACTTAAAACGGATTTGTTGGAACTTATAGTAGGCAATACTACAACGGAGAGTGTGTTGTTAAACGTGTCACGTGTGTTATGACATTACATTTGGAAAGACAAGGTGGATTGTTGAGATTATTATAATCGAGCATCCATTATATTTGCCAATCAAGTGTCAATTTTAATAGTCGTTTCGCCAAGCAGCAGAACATAAAATGGTCTTAGAAGCAGAATGAAATTACACATTAAGGAATATATATATAATGATTTTCGTTGGTTAACGAATACGCAGCTGATTGGTGATTTCGTACAACTGGCACAATTTTTAGTTTAAATGACTGTGTTAGTACTAATAGTTTAGTTTAATGATCATGACGCATTGTGTATTGTAAAGCTCCACGAACAGTTGATGATCTGGCGCTACAACAAATTACATATATTATTATTATTATTGAATTCCCCAAACATGTTATCTTAATTGTGTGACTTTGACTATTCAATCAAATTGGGAAAGATTTCAATATTGAAAAGTTACGAAATGTTATGCAGAGATATTCTCAATATACTTGCGGTAAAGCGTTCTGTGTGGTGTTGTAAAACTAACATATTTTAATGTGTCACTGAATTGCGTAATTGCGACAACACCGAGAGTTGTAAAAAAACGTTAGCAACTTTTGCGTGTATTAACGGTATTTTAACCAATCGTGGTCTTCAAGATGCTAATTAATTCAGATCTGCATTTTCCTGTAATTCAGTCTTTCAACATACCAATGAAAACCTGTTGTACATTATCGTTAAATGGAAGGAACGACTTACTTAGATTGCTACTATAGTAAGTGGTTTTCTTACTACCATAGTAAGTGGTTTTCTAATTGATAAATCGGTAACAGCAATAAGGCGATGAGTTACTTGGACCAGCCTCATGTCGTGTCAGTGTAGAGTTACTTGTGATGGTAACACAGTAAATGAAATCGTTTGCAGCCCGGCGCAGGCAGGTGGCGCCGTCACACTTCACATATATTGTGATTTTATGCCGACATGTCGACTGGCATTTGCGTCAACTGCTACTAGCGATAGTGTGATAATTTAATGGTATAATCGTTTTATCGTAATACTTATTGTTTATCTCATGAACGCAGCGCGGTCAGTCTGTTTTTATTAAATCGTAAGGTCAACTGCGGAAATAATGTTATTATACTTGTGTAGTTATTACCCTTTTCTGCGTATTAAATAATAAAATCTATATATTGTGGAAATAAGATGATTATACTCGAGTAATTTTATTCTAGTGATTTTTTATGGCAATCTATATACCACAAGTTTTGTACTGCGATATAGGCCCTATGTTGTATATAAAATAATATATATCTGCGCTGTAAAAGAATATCTATTATCTTGACTGCCGAAATGCACGAAAAAGTTACAAGCTTAATTAAATAGCTCACGCTCTGTGTGAATGCAACACATGACGCAAACTCCAGTTTCCAGACGTTTTCATACCGCGACGTTTGTTTTGGCGTAAAATGTGAGCAGTTAAATGACGTAAAACGTCTCTGACTGTTCGTGGAAAACAAAGAAAGTACACGTAACGCTTTGAACGATATCGATAAAGCGGTCAACGGTTATATTTAAATGTGGCTCATCAAATCACGTTTGGGCGAACACGATGTTAGAATACTTATTATGATAATAGTAGAATTATTGCGGCACAAAAATACTAGTTACAATCCCGAACTGAAACGACCAGTACTATTAAATTTAATGCCGTGCAGAAGTGTGGTACAAAATGACGCAAAGGTCGACCAAGGTGTTAAGCCAGACACGCACAGGAAATTGATTGCGTGACAAATGCATCATTTTCGAGTCGAGTATTATTTAGGTATGGATGTAGATGTCCAAGATTGTACTATTTATTATCCACTGTTTCGTTATTGATATACAATAAGTCATAGTACATACTTTGTGCTCGCTAAGTCATTAGTTATATTTCTTGCTAATTTGTAAGTAATTATGATACAAAAGGGTGACTGGTTATTTTCGTGATTTATGTGTTACGACTAAATTGTATAGGAACTTCTTTATGTAGGTGAGCACACATTTCAATCGGATAACAAAGATATATTTGATTCAAGAACCAAACATATTAGTCCACATTAATAAACTGTAAAACAACATCAGCATCGTGTAAATAAAGCTCGGTTCATACAGCGTGTTGTGTATGGTAGTTTTTGAACATTTAGGTGTCGGATAGAACTGATTTTGTACTGGCGTATATCCAGCAAATACGGTGCTGCGTGCGTAGTGTGGCGTATGGGTGATTGTGAGGTGTCCAGAGGCCGCGCTTCAGTTAGTTACTCTTTAGTTCTCAATGTTTATTATTATTATGTGGTTGACTGTTGGTGTCTTCAATACGGCCAGCGTTATCGCAACTGTACATTCTACGGGTACCAGGAGAACATTAAGGAAATACTTATATTATGTTTCCGTTGCGTTCGTCGTCACAAAAGTATAAATCGAATGACAAGCAGTCGAACACATTTTTATGTAGATAGGTAGAAGCTATCGAATTTGGTGAGATTTAATACATTTTGTCGCTGTATATATAGATGGTGTAACTCGATCTGCATAAGTTGGAATGCTATAATTTATAGAACGGTTAACTATGTAATATGTGGATTAATACGGCTTTATAAGAAGATTTTCACCACATAAATATGGCATAGTTAGATCATCTCTACAGTAGCTAGATTATGTAAATTCTATATTCCCACAAAGAAAGAGAGTTCGACACTATACAACTTCCCTAAATGCTTAAACTACAAAGATAGTATAAGAACGGGGAGATAAAAACATCGGGGAAGTTCGAATAATTTTGAGAGACAGGAAATACAACTTAGGCCCTACACGAAACCTTCCACGCGTCAAGACGCGCTGTTACCTTCAAAGTGGCCTTTCTGAGGCTTTCACTACGACGCTGCCCAGACGGGTAACCGTACGGGACCTCACCGGAAAGCATCAATTTCTCACCGGCGGCTCATCCTGCGGGGTTATCCCGTCTTCTCCCTCTCCGCCCCAGCCGGCCAGCAACACACGCCGAAGAGCCTTCCAAGTTAAGTTAATGATCGCCTTGTCGTGGTGGTCCGTCGATTCGGCGAGGAGTTAGCGCAGATTACAGTTAATTTGCGCTAATTGCGCGCGCGGTCCGACGGCGCTCCACACCCGGCAAATAAACAAGGCTGTTTGTGTGGGGCGGTGTGTCACGAGATGGGCGCCGCTGGCAAACAGTGGCGGGTCTTTGATATGGATAGCTC
The DNA here is from genome assembly GCA_020002185.1 of Paraescarpia echinospica. Taxonomy (NCBI): domain Eukaryota; kingdom Metazoa; phylum Annelida; class Polychaeta; order Sabellida; family Siboglinidae; genus Paraescarpia; species Paraescarpia echinospica. The sequence continues at coordinate 994,981 of CM034534.1, read as the reverse complement.
TGGCCCTTGAAACGAAAGATCGGCGCACCCGGGCGCGCATATCGCCGCAACATTGCACGCATAGTTCGCCCTGTATCGACTTGTATGCCCGCAAACGGCGAACACTGCAAATTAACTTGTTCGCCTTTCATCGACATTCGACTTTTCGGTAACTGTGTGTATGTTCTTATCTCGAACGAAAATAGCTTTAACCCGATGATGTAAACATCTTCGTTAAACTGCACACTTCGTGCACGCATGCGCGCGCGCACAATGTAGGCTTATATATATATATATATATATATATATATATATATTACACACACACACACACACACACACATATGTATATGTATATATATAGATAGGTTGTCTCTGTTTGACCTTTCCTAATAGTAGTGTTCACTATCTTCCAAGTTCCCTTAATATTGTTTTTTCTTTTCTTTTTAAT
>CM034534.1:989551-992051 GCA_020002185.1 Paraescarpia echinospica | reverse complement strand
GGTAACCAACACCGCCGATTGCTCGACGTAATTACCGCAGCCCTGACACAAAACAGACGGACCTAGCCGCGGGCACAAGGGCCGACTCCAACGGCAAACTGCCCCGCAATAGGCTACATTTCAATTGGGTGAACGATTCGGCCCGATCTGTCGGAACATTAACGAAGATGTATCAGGCGGACGCTGGCCCCGTGGCCCTGCCCGCCGTCAGACGATAGCCTAACTACTTGTAGGGCGCAGTGATAAATGACTTCGCACCGCAACGACACCGTGTGCACATGCTCGTATAAACAAAGTCCATTATAATTTGGCTTAATACAGACTTATAACGTTATAATTTGCATGCGCCGCTAATTAATTAACCGGCAAATGTCGGTATCGGCAGTGCGTGGAGAGTGCGTAGAATGCCGCGGGACGTTAAATAGTGTAGCTAGTATGTGCAGTGAATTAACATTATTCAACAAGACGTGATGTATTCGCACTAAACGCTGACTGTTGGAGGTACACGTGCTGATGATATAATTGTGAAATCGTCGCCTTCCTCATTATCCATGGGCGAAAATAAGTGAACAAGTCGTTATCATAAAATTACAAAACATCTCCAGCAATTCCACCCGCCCATATCGATGTTCAATAGACGTCCGTCATGCCACTTTCCCGTCTTTCTTCCCGTTTCGTTTCCTGCCCCAATTCCCTCCAGATTCGTCTTTTCCAAACCAACGTGGGGGAGACAACGGGAAGTCTAGATACTTTTTTTGTATGACACTTATTTTAATATGTGCCCCGCCACAGAGAATCGGGCATTAAGTCGTTCAGGCCTGTATTCTGCATACGAACCAACGTAGCTGTTTATGTCATATCCAATAAATGTTGTGATTTTGACCAAAAATGCCCACCTTATAATATCATTTGTCAATGTCCGGTTCATTTTCAAATAATCCAAAGACTAATAACATACCTGTATTTACGAACCAATGGATTAAGAACAAATAACCCAAAGACTAATAACATATATGTATTTACGAACCAATAAATTAAGAACAAATAATCCAAAGACTAATAACATATATGTATTAACGAACCAATAAATTAAGAACAAATAATCCAAAGACTAATAACATACATGTATTTACGAACCAATGTATTAAGAACAAATAATCCAAAGACTAATAACATACCTGTATTTACGAACCAATGTATTAAGAACAAATAATCCAAAGACTAATAACATACCTGTATTTACGAACCAATGGATTAAGAACAAATAATCCAAAGACTAATAACATACCTGTATTTACGAACCAATGGATTAAGATACAATAAACAATATGAGTAAAAATATCCTCATTTCTCAAAATGTCACTTTTATGACGTTTGCTTCAATGTTAACTATAAATAAAAAGAAGACATTTAATCAAATAAGGTATCATTTAAAGTTTATGATCTCTGGAATCCAATAAGGTTCAACACTCTATTTTACAATTTTGTTTTGCAACATTATACTATAATTATACGTGATGTTTATTGTTTTAACCAAAGAAGAAATCTTAGACAAATTGGAGATAAATTTGTGGTTTTTAATAAGTAAAGTGAAATACGTGATATTCGTGTAACCCAACGTGCTTATTTACCAAGATTGCCATCCAATGTAAAGTAACGTTATATGCTCTACGACAACTGGACACAGCTGCATATAATAGTTTATTGAGAATGCAACTTTGTTGTGCCCGTGCTTCACTCGCCCTTCCAGACGGTTATCAGTTCTGTTTCTAAACATATATTTTTAACGGTGCTAACATATATATATATAATCTCATATAATTGGTTCCTTTCAGTTATAATAATTTATAAAACTAAAATAGATATACGACTGACCTTCGGTGTACGGCCCCGCCATAATACAGCCTCCTCGCAATTAGGACTACCGTAGAACAGTACTAATTCATTTCTATAACAGGAAAGAACAGGAAACTATTTTCACTGTGACGTCCTTTGGGTGGCGTTGTTCGAGCCCCGAGGTATACCTCAATGTGAGTATCTACTGTGACGTCCTTCGAGTGACGTTGTTCGAGCCCCGAGGTATACCTCAATGTGAGGATCTACTGTGACGTCATTCGAGTGACGTTGTTCGAGCCCCGAGGTATACCTCAAAATGAGGATCTACTGTGACGTCCTTCGAGTGACGTTGTTCGAGCCCCGATGTTGACCTCAATATGAGGATCTACTGTGACGTCCTTCGAGTGACGTTGTTCGAGCCCCGAGGTTGACCTCAATATGAGGATCTACTGTGACGTCCTCCGAGTGGCGTTGTTCGAACCCCGAAGTTGACCTTAATATCAGGATCTACTGTGACGTCCTTCGAGTGACGTTGTTCGAGCCCCGAGGTTGACCTCGATATGAGGATCTACTGTGACGTCCTTCGAGTGACGTTGTTCGAGCCCCGATGTTGACCTCAATATGAGGATCTACTGTGACGTCCTTCGAGTGACGTTGTTCGAGC
>CM034534.1:977051-984551 GCA_020002185.1 Paraescarpia echinospica | reverse complement strand
AAGGATTTGATTTCCTATTGAAGCTGCAAGGACTAAGACTGGTCGTTATCGTCGAGTCACAGTACGTAAATCTAAAACAAAATAGTTTTTTGAATGCATCGCCAATTGGTAGAACAGAGGCCAGTAGTACAAGAGAGCGAGTGAAAATAAAAACTAGCGAGTAGACCCCATCGCCTCGGAAGAGATAGACCCCATCGCCTCGGAAGAGATAGGTGTTCAAGACTTGAAAGACAGCGAATTAATATATAGAAGCTGAAGTTCTGCGTAGTGTTCCACTTCGATAGTAGTAGTAAATTCACGCATAATACGCTGAATAGTCATATTGCAGAGGGCACTACTCAAACATAATACACAAAAATACATAAATAACATGTAATATAACATGTGCCCGTTATTGTATACTGTACCTGTCTATAGAGGACATTTCTAAAGATCCCGAATAGCCTATGTCATACCCATTGCCTGTCCGTTGCTGTAAGCTTGCCTTAACGGACACATTATGAAATCTCGCCGGTGTTCACATTAGTTTATAACCTAATTTATTGTTTTTATAAAAGTTGCTTAGGTTGATATATCTGTCTTCTGTAGAAAATCGTATACGTCCATGCACACTGTTTCCGTTGATTATCCGGCCTATAAAATTTAGCATTCCAATAATCCGCTCGAGTGTCGCCATCTACCAGGGATCAAAGCGAAATAAAACCCGATCATTTTTGCGGCAATCTGCAGTTCACGCCGAGTGACGCACACCCAGCGTCGGGGCGACATTCCACCTTTGGCGACGACTTCATGCGAGAACGGCAATATTAACTCGAGCCCGCAATTATAATTTTCATCACGTGATAAATAATAATAATAATACTAATACAAATAATTACTGCTTTATTCGCAGACTCCATACAACATACAAGTACATTATCATGGTTCTATAGTTGTCTTATAAACAATAGTTACAATGTACAGAATGAAATATCACCCGTCAACAAAATGTATATACAGGGAATGGAACCAGTACTTCCATATTCTAGACTTGTATTTCACATCATTGTTAATAATGCTACAGATCAAAATATTCTTTGAGAATTGCATATAAATCTATGTCCAATTTCTAATAACAGCAGCACAGCTAGGTAAATTATTGTAAACAAACATTTCACTAGTCCTACAATATCTCATAGCCTAACATCATTCGGAATATATTGTTGTAAGAGACACACAATTTCCTAATACCATAGTTATGAAAATTCCACCATAGATGGGCAATATACACAGGTGAGCAAAAAGTAGTAAACAATGTTTTCTTTACATCATTTGAACACATATGACATTTTATTATGATCATGTTGCCTTGTGCATACAGGGCCAATGTCCCCAAAAATGTACAAACGGGGTTTTGCAGGTCCAAACAGGGGGTGCGTGATAGTGTAGTGGTTAGCACATCCGCCTGACATGCCGGCGCCCCGAGTTCAATACTCGGACCGGGCAGGTATGGTATATTTGGTGTAAAAACCTGGCTCTCAACATTGGGGACTGTGTATCCCTCGTGACTCGGAGATCACATTAATGTCGGTCCCTTCTCAATTTGGGACTAAAAGAACCACTGAGGACGACAAGCACCCTGGCAGTGACCACCCTCAGTGCCAGCATAGAAAGGTCGGCTTGGCGATAATGTTCTGAAAAAGGCTGATTAGTTGAATGAGACCTCATAAGATCATAACATTGTAACCACAAAATATACAGACTAGTCAGTTAATAGAACGTTGCCGAGTGCTGGAAACAACTAGAACTAGAACTAGAACCAAACATAAATGTTTGATTCTATACAATTAAGTTATAATTGTTCTAATTGTACATATAAAGACGCATATCTTTAATAAATAGTTCGATTTAGTATGAATAATTTTGTATGACAGGGTCCAGCGTCATCGACTAAAAATTACTTATAGCATAAATGATGAAGTGTAAGCCACATAACATAAGGTCCATCAAAAATACACTGGCGTCGGAACGTGAGGAATAGTCGAGGGATAAGGCTCACCAAAAATCTCCATTTGCACCCACCTGAGGCCTACCAAAAACCTCAAATTGCACCCCTTTGAGACTCTCAGAAAATCTCCTGCTGCATCCCCCTTTAAGGTTCTCCAAAACATACAACTGTACCCACTAGACTCTAAAAAAATCCCTCCAATTCCACCCCTCTCCCTTGAAATGAAGCTCACCAATTACACAAACTGCAGTCGCCTTGACACTCACCAGAACAAAAAAATGCACTCTTTCCACAAATACTGGGGGCTAATTCTATATCGAGTCCCCACCAAATATTGGGGGCTCACCCCACCCCCAGGTTCCGACGCCTTAGAAATAGTATGTGGTAGGTTTCTAATGTAAACGTAATGACTGTTTGTTTCAGTTATTAATATTACTGCATGCAGGAACACACCTTCCCATAACTGCGTGTATAGCGTCATCACGTGTTCAGCGGCATCACGTGTTCAGCGGCATCACCAAGTGTAATGTCTATATTTCTCCAAACATATCTATCAAGTTCGTCCAAATTATATTCTACTGGTCTGCTAGCTTTGTTATCTTCTTTTCCAAATATAACCTGCGAGCTCTTACATCAAGTAAATTAGTCATAAAGATGTTAACGTTTTGACAGTAATCAGCGAATGACTATGTCATCACATTTTGTTTGCATACATAACATTTCTTACAAAACTGTGTATGAATTGTTTTCGTTTATAGGAACACCAACATGTTCTTATCACATCAAGACAGTAAATTAGGGTGCCGGTTCTAAATACTGCACCGATATAATAGTTTGGTCAATTTGGCGTGCCCAGCTTCAACAAGCAGCTTAGACATCTGCGGGTCTTACAGGTTAGTTTACTTGCATATCAACTTCATTATTTTTGCTTATTGATGTGTGCACATATCACTTAAAAGAATAATATCGCTGCAAAAAATATTGCGGTTTTTATTTACCGTTTCTGGTACAATTTCAGCTAAACTGAGTAATCATCGGTCCATTGGTCGCCAAATATGTCGTCTTCGAATCGGAAAAGCTTTTGTCTGCACGAAGACGTCAGCCTCTGAAGCATTGACCGATTTAAATGAATCAAGGTATATATATATATATATATATATATATATATGCGCTCTGAGCGGTGTTTATCAGCTTTCGGTATGATGACGCTGGACACGCAATGCCGCAGGACACGCCATCATTTCGGTTTTTCCTCCTTTAACCAAGAAATATCGAGAATACTGGAAGTGCCATCGAGGGAATGATAGCAGGGGTAGCTAGTAGGCACGACAAAGTTAAAACGGCGTACGTTTTTCTGTTTTTTTGTAGGTAGCCTTTTCCGTCGATGACGCTGGACATGTACAATAACGCCACCCTACTTTTTTACTTTAATATGTCATATGTTCTTCAAATATCTATTTAGTTCCATTTTTTCAGGATTCCTTCGTTAACTTTATAAGAAAAGAATACATGTCGAAATACCCAGCAATAATAATGATAAATTAATGTAGTGGTCCAATCTAAACCGATGACGCTGGGCACGCAATAAGTGGTCATTATAGAAAACACATTGTTTTTATTTATCTTTTTGTAAACATGATTTTCTTTCTGTACACTGCCAAAGTATATCCCATTTGCCTTGTGAAATCAGAAATAGAAACTATAGCAATGATTTTGTATGGTAGCGCACAAATTCCCAAATTTGGAAAGGTCAATTGGATATGCCATTTTGGCCGTTTTTGGCTCCTTACGCCAAATGTTTGCCATTTTACAAATTAATAAGGCGGGCAAGCTATACATGTCCTGAAAGCACATACTGAAACCAATCTTTGGTGAAATTGTCTTAAGCCTGACTTTATAATTCACTGTGTGAGAGATAATTGACATGATACTTATAATTTGTTTAATACTTTTTGGGACATTGGCCCAACAACTGGCGACATTGTCATGATATATCATTGTCATCTCCAGAAGCGGCGATACATCTCACCAGAAGTGGCGATACATCTCAATGTGGTAATTGCAAATGTTAATGAACGGGACAGATGTAGTTTCTACCGTGATCACCAGATGGCTGGACAATACATAAGAGAAATACCAAATCACTCCACAAGAGTGTGCCACCATACCATGCGATTAGAAGCTCGTGTATAAGTTAGCACCCACCAGACACGGGCCTGAACTATTCTGACTAGGGCCTTGATGATACACCACTTCAAGATACGATACTTATCGCGATACAGAGGTCACGAATGCAACTGCCGCTGATCACAGGCTAATTCGTTTTGATATACATATTATGTACCTGACGATCTTGCCATAGTGGCAAACAAAAAACTATGCAGAAACTGAATTATAATTGCTGAACACAAAACACGTAATTTTATTAAGAACAAATGGAAATTATAATAAGTGCTGCACGAGTGGACGGGTGTGCTCGCGAGGTCTGGAAGTCACCATGGATGCTAAATGGTTTGACTAGATACCAGATAGTACAGGTAAAGGTATGTTCTTATACAGCACAGTATGCAGCCCTTAGGATTGCTCAAAGCGCTTTACACTTTACTCCTTTACCTTCCTCTCTGGGAAGCATTCAGCCACGCTGCAATTAATACGCGAAGACTATACGTGCACAAACGAGGAGGTGAAGGAGATGTTGTATGCGAGTATATTTGTGTAGATTGGTGATGGTTACCGTACCGTGCTGTGACAGAGAGGCATAGCTGAAGCAAGTCATATGATAATAATAATTATGTTTCTTAACATAGGGCGTTTTTAAATAAATAAATACCAATCAAAGCGCTTCACACAATAAAAACGCATGTAGACTAAATGCTAAAATATCAATTAATTAAATAAGCTAAAATAAAAAAATTAACTAATAAATTAGGGTGGAAATATATAATATAAAACAGTGAAATCAAAAACCAGTACTACAAAATCTTGTCATTTAGATGTGGCAGCCAGTGTTTGCATCAAGGCAGGTAGTACAGGCGAAATAGATGAGAGTTGTTCCTTGCCTTGAAATCATTAGGTAGAATGATCACACATCACTCACAAGAATATATATATATATATATATATGTATATATATATATTCTTGTGAGCCCGCATGATCATAAACGTAATATATATATATATATATATATATGTATATATATATATATATAATGTGTGTATGAGCGTGCGTGTGTGCGTGTGTTTGTGTACGTGTGTTCGTGTGCTACGTGTGTGCTACGTGTGAGTTACGTGTGTGCTACGTGTGTGCTACGTGTGTGCTACGTGGGTGCTACGTGTGCGCTACGTGTGCGCTACGTATGCGCTAAGTGTGTGCTACGTGTGCGCTACGTGTGCGCTACGTGTGCGCTACGAGGCGCTACGTGTGCGCTACGTGTGCACTACGTGTGCGCTACGTGTGCGTTACGTGTGCGCTACGTGTGCGCTACGTGTGCGCTACGTGTGCGCTACGTGTGCGCTACGTGTGCGTTACGTGTGTGTTATGTGTGCGATACGTGTGTGCTACGTATGGGCTACGTGTGTGCTATGTGTGGGTGGGTAGAAGGTGTTTCCTCTCAAGCGCCAAGCATTCAGTGATTCATCTATAAATCTTCGGAAGAAGCATAATAACTTTATGTTTTCAAGAGCCCAGTTGATGAAGGCTTTTTTACCGGTTTTAGGATTCACACTGGACATTACGCTTCTTGTTCAGCAATTGTTGCGAAGTCCGCCGATCAGTTAGGGACATTTTATGAAACTTGTAACAATCGTAGAAAACAGGCGCAGAGTTGCGAAAAACTGATTGCATCACAATTTTCCTGAAAGAGTGGTACAATGGCTAGAGATTCGGACTCTCGACCGAGATAGCCTGGGTTTGAATCCTGTGCTGCGGTGTCGAACCTTGGGCAAGTTCGTTCACTCAACGTTGCTCTAGTTTACTCAGCTGTATGAATGGGTACCTGACTATAGACAGTGGTGGATATTTGTGAACAAATAGGCCACGCTGCATTAATTGCAGCGTGGCTGAATGTTTTCCAGAGAAGTCGAGATGGTGAGCGATTGAACACGTTTGCCAGGGAGTAAAGTGTAAAGCGCTTTGATCAGTCCTGAAGACTGGATATTGCGCTATATACGAAATTACCTTTACTTTGTTTTTAGTTTTTTTGTGGTGCTAAGACCACACGAGTTGATGAAACTCGGTCGGTCGCAAAAACGAGTACCAATTCACAATCGTCGATGTGACGGCCAACAACAACATGAAGAGAAGATGATCCAAGAAATTGTTGTTCCGCATAGTGGGACGGATCGGACGGTCGTCTTTGTCGACTATCTCTTGTGGATGACTTTCAGTGTGCATCGTAATCAATGCCGCGTAACCAAATATATTGTTATCCAAGTAGGTATGCCAGTGGTTGGTATATGTCTGTATCGGTGAAGATATTCGTCATTCAGGTGAAATACATAATACATAAATAAATAGTTGTATACATCTGATGTCCTAAACACGCATCCCTGTACGGAGTGGACCCGGTTTGACAGTTTCCATCGTCGTCAGTTGTTATCTTATACACATCTATATAAGACAACATCAGCGAATCTCGAACAACTAACAAAAGACGGTAACCTCTGTTATTATTGATTTATTCAACGCAGCTCCACACTACCACTTCTATTAAGGGACTGAGGTCACCTGACCGAAGCCAATGGCAGACCTAAGGCTAAGCCAGAACATTGTTGAAGCGGGCGGACCATGCGAACCTGACTCAAGTTGTTGTGGATATAAATATAAAAATGAACATTAACACAAACACAAACTCACACAAAAACTCACACAAAAAACATGCAAACGCGATCACATTCGCGCGCGCGTACACACACACACACACACACAAACACACTCACACACAAACACACATACACATACACACACACACACACACACACACACACACACACACACACACACACACACACACACACACACACACACACACACACACACACACACACACACACACACAATGATATCTGTTATTTCAACATTCCCGCGTACTGTCGTGAATTTAAGCACTTTGTCTTACGTTTTTGTCATACAGAACAACACATGGGTCAGAATGTAAACACATGTGCGACAGCATGTCCGAACGTTCCAAATGTCCGGCTTCCATGTTTTGTTGGTTTGACGGACGTTTTGTTAGGCAATTTACCTATTGTTCAATCGAGAAAGGCAAGCAAAACAAAACAGTGTTGGCGTTTACAGTATGACAGCAACGCGCAGAATTAACACGTGACCTGTTGCCTAACAAAACCTCCGTCAAGACATCAGAAAATGCGTGGTGGGTTCGCACATTCCGTCGTATATTTTGCTGAAATTCTGGTTACGAAAGTATTTCTTTATGACAAAACCATAAGGCAACGTTTTCTAAAGTGATAAATGTATGCGGGAATGTTTGAATTGTGAGATGTCATGCAGCAGT
>CM034534.1:693631-968551 GCA_020002185.1 Paraescarpia echinospica | reverse complement strand
CCCTTCCTCCCATTACTGGCAAAATTCCTGAGAGAACAACCTGTTCCACTCTTTTCTTCTTTAGCTTCCTCACTAGATGTCTGTACTTCTGAACTATCCCAGTTGTTCCCTCCTTGTCTGCATTGTTTGTCCCAACATGTACTAGTATAGACCCTCCCTTGCCATGCCCCAATACCTTCTCTACCCTTTCGGTCACATGCTCTATCCTAGCCCCCGGTAGACATACAACAACGTCCTTCCCCTCGCATATAGTCTTGTCTGTTTTTCTCAGAATTGAATCGCCCATAAACACTCTCTCTTTTCTCCTTGCCCCCTCAATCACTGCCTCGGAGTAGCACCTCCGGTTTGCATGTCTGGTTGTTGTCTTTTCCTCTTGTCGTCTTCTCTCCTGTCACATTCTCTTCCATTCCCTTCTTTCCTGTCGCGTTTTCTCTTGTCCCCTTTCCTCCTGTCATCTTCTCTTCTAGCACATTTACTCTCACTTCCTTTCGTCCCTTCTTCTTTCCTCCCATCACATTTTCTTCTCTCCTCTACCGTCATTTTTCCCCGGCTACCTCCTTCATTACGGTCACTTTCTCCCATGTCACCTTCACGCCTGTCATGTTTTCTGTTTTTTGCTGAACACTGTCTTCTTCCATCAGTCTTCTGTTTCACAGTCTTACCAACTGCCTCTGTGGTATCTACCTCTTCACCACCTGTATCGCTGTCGTGTCTCTCCTCGTTCTCTACAGTCTGACTACCTGCTGATCTATCCCCACTGTCCCGTTTTCTTTTCCTCTGCCGAACACTTTTCCTCCGTCCCTCTGTTTTCTCAATGTCTTGTTCCTTCACACCGGTCACCTTCCTTCCTCTCAGTCTCCTTTCTTCAGTCTCCGTGTCACAACTCTGCTCCTTCTGTGTTGTAGAATTCTCAACTCTCTCCGCGTCATCCCTCTCTGCTCCATCTATTTCTATGTTGAGTCTCGCCTCCATCTCCTTCACTATATCCGTCAACTTACACACCTCCTTCATCAGACATTCCACCCTCAAACACCCCATACACCGAAAGGTGAATCCGTCATCTTTGGTCTCTGCCCATGATTTTGGACAGCCAGACAACGCAAAATCCACCCAGCTCTGGCAGTCGTTGCAAACTAGGTGTCGTTTTGCCCTGAGTTGCCGCTTGCAAGGTGCCATATCAGAATTTATTTATGTTCAAAGTAGTTTTTATGTAGTCTTTGAAAATACTTTTCTGTGTACAATTTACACCAGATTGTTTAGGTTATAGTTAGTTATATTTGTTAACACACAGTGACACACCGTGCCTTACCTAGTTACGATGTCGATGACAATGTATTCAAGTTAGGCTTAGATACAAGGTAGTCTTTACAAAGACTGTTTCCTGTGTACTATTATACACTTTAAAAGATTGTTATTTCAGGTTTTAATTACTCATCTAACTACACCGATTATCTCAAATAACGCTATTCTATTGTCGTTTTTTTTTAATTGACATCAAATGCATTCTACTGTGTATTTACACTTGCCATGCCTTGCTTAGACATGAAACAATGTAAATCAGTTCACTGTCTATACAGCAAACACAGCTTTGTAAGTCTTCTATCTTGGTTGCTGTCATTTTACATATGGCTTCTGTGTCGCGTCAACGTCACTCGTCAGTGTTGACATTGTGATCACTAGCATACTGACACCTGAAACAACCAAATGTTGACTATTAGAACAATTGAATTAGAATACGTACCCTTTTATTCTAATAAAAAACATAATTTTCATATAGTAACATAAAATAAACAGCAGTCTCCGTGCCGAAAACCCAACAGACGGTGACCAAACTTGAACAACGAAACATAAACAAAACCCAAGGCCAAGTCATCCATTTTATCGCTCATTCAGTTGCCTTTCGAACGTATCTGTATCTGTATTTTGACTGGCAAAATGTCCTATGGACACATCACGCCAGTGCGCATGGTGGCTCTTATGGATTAATTTTTTACATGTTGGGCTAGGCTAATCTGGAATGAATTCAGTGACGTACTTGATACAATGCTTGGAGGTAGAGAATTCCACTCTTTTATTGTGACTGGGAAAAAGCTGTTTCCAAATATGTTTGTCGAGTGCCTGATTTGTACTAACTGTTTATTATGTTTACGTGAGCATCTGGTGTTGCGTTTGGTGTATTGATCTAGTGGGATATCTATGAGGTTATGTTCCATTTTATATAATATGCTAAGTCTTTGGGTTTTTCTTCGTGATTGGAGGGTGTCCCACTGGAGATCTTTAAGGAGTTGTGTTACCGTTCCAGGCTCTCTAGAATAGTTGTTCTTACAAAATCTGGCGGCTTGTCTCTGGGTTCTTTCTATGAGTTTGATATTTCTTAGGCAATGTGGATCCCATGATGCTGACGCATATTCAAGTATGGGGCGGACAAGGGTTGTGTAGGCTATGGACTTGATTTGGGTTGGGCATTTATTTAAATTTCTTCTAATCATTCCCAATGTCTGTTGTGCTTTTTTTGTGACCGAGTTGCTTTGTATTGTCCAATTTAATGTATTTGATATATGTATGCCAAGATAACAGTGTGATTCAACAGATTTAAGTTGTTGTCCGCAGAATGTGTAGAGATTTGGTGTCGGTTTTCTTGAGGCTATTGTCATTGTATAACATTTAGTGGGGTTGAATTTCATAAGCCACGTGTGTTGCCATTTCTCAAGTTTGAGCAGATCGTTTTGGAGGACAGATGTGTCTTGGTCAGTTTTAATCGGTGAATATAACAGGCAGTCGTCTGCAAAAAGGCGAACAGTTGAGGAAAGATTGTCTGGCAGGTCATTTATGTAAAGTAGGAAAAGTAGGGGCCCCAGTACTGTGCCCTGTGGTACCCCAGAAATGACTTGAGTTGATGTTGACTTAGATCCATTTATAACGACCTGTTGAGTTCTTCCTGTAAGGAAGCTATTTATCCATGATGATATTGGGCCTGTGATGCCATAGTGTTTGAGTTTGTGGATTAATCTTTTATGTGGAACTTTATCGAATGCTTTGGTGAAGTCAAGGATGGCCATGTCTACAGATTTCTTCTCATCAAGTGATTTGCTTATGTCATGGATTGTTTGAATTAATTGTGTTTCAGTTGATCTTTTGGCACGGAAGCCATGTTGGTGGTCAGTTAGAATGTGGTGCTGTTCAAGATGTTTCATAATGTGACTATGTATGATGTGTTCAAGAAGTTTAGAAACCACAGGTGTTAAGGATATTGGTCTGTAGTTAGATGTTTCTGCTCTACTTCCTTTCTTAAAAATTGCTGTTACATTGGCTTCTTTCCAGGTATTGGGGACTTGTCCAGAGTCAACAGATGATTGGAAAATGTCATGTATTACTGGTGCTAGATGAGAGGCATATCTGTTTAAGAACCATGGTGGAATGCCATCTGGTCCTTGCGATTTAGAAATGTTAATTTTGGAAAGTTGATCAAGTACTCCTTTAAGTGTAATTGTTAGTTTGGGGATTTCTCCATGTGGACTTCTGGCCATATCTGGTAGGGTGGAATTTCCTTCGTGTGTGAAGACACTTTGGAACTGATTGTTTAAGGCTTCTGCTTTATGTTTGTCGTCGCTAATGATGTTACCAGCAATGTTAAGGTCCCCAATACCCTGGTTATCCTGTCTAAGTTTAGAAATGAAGCTCCAAAATGATTTAGGTTTCTCTGTTATTGTTGTTGTCAGGAATTGACTTATGTAGGATAGTCTAGCAGAACGAAGGTGTTTATGCATGTTTCTCCTGATGTCACAGAATTCTTTCCAGTCTTCTGGATTTCTAGTTCTTTTTGCTTTGTTATATAGCTGTTTCTTTATTTTGCACATTTTCTTTAAATCTTTATTGAACCAGGGAAGATTGTGTCTTGAAGTAGTAAGTCGGTGCGGTACATATTGGTTCATAATGTTGATGATTTTCGTGGAAACAAGATTCCACTTGTCATTGACAGTCATGTTTTGGTTTTGAGAGAAGTATTCATGTGTAAAGTTTTCAAGAGATTTCTGGATGTTAATATTGTCGGCTTTATTTCTAATGAAGACTTTACGTTTTGGACGATGTTTGCGTTTGGGCGAAATGTTTACATCAATAATGACTGTGCTATGGTCTGCTATTCCGTCTACTACATTTATCTTCTTTATTAACCCAGGTCTATTGGTGAAGACAAGATCTAAAATATTGTTGGCATTTCCCTGTCTGTGCGTGGGTTCCTTGACATGTTGGATCAGACCATGTTCCTCTGTAAGAGAGAGTAATTTATTGGCAGCAGCTGTACTGTATCCATTGTTAGTTGTGACTTGGTGAATTTCCCAATTGATGTTAGGGAGGTTGAAATCGCCAGTAATGATGACATTATGTGTGTTGATCTTGTTACCTAATTTAGAAAGGGCTAGGTCTAGTTCTTCGATTTGAGTTCCATGAGAGTCATTTGGGGGACGATAGAGGGTACACATGATTATTGGTTTCATTCCTGTTATCTGGGTTTCAGTCCAAATGCTCTCACTGTTAGTGTCTAGGTCTGGTAGGTGGCTTGTTATGAGGTCATCTTTTGATATTTGAAATACCCCCCCTCCAGTAGTGTCTGTTTCTCTGTCCTTTCTAAAGACGTTAAAGTTGCTTGGGAATATTTCTCCATTTTTTATTGAGGGATCTAACCATGATTCAGTGCCACAGATGATGTCTGGGTTATGCAGATTGTTTAGTGCTTCGATGTCTGAGGCTTTCTTTTTAACGCTTTGGCAGTTTATGAGGATGCATCTGAAGTTTGGTCTCTTTTTTGGTCTATATGCTTTCTTGCTATTAGTTGTATTGTTGTTGGTGGTTTCGTTTAGGTTATGACAGTTACTGTCCAGTGGATAAAAGGGATTTGCCGTTGGGATTTCTGTATCTCTGAAGAAAGAATTTGTGAAGTTGAAGTTGTTGCATTCGGGGCAGGCCCACGAACATGAGGAATTTATTAATCGTTTGTATTCATTGTCATCTATTGCACAGCATTGTGAGTGGATCCAGTTTAGGCAGTGGTCGCACTGAATTGCTTTATGGTCATTTAGGACATCTCCATGGCAAATGCCACACGGTGCTGAGCAATTTGAACAGTGCCATGGTACATTTTGGTTTCTGTAAGTGTTGTTAAATTCTTGTCTGGATATCCTGGCGCATTTGATGTGTGTGGATTTATTACAATCATTACAAGTTAGGATGAGTGCATTAGACCTTAGTGATTTCTTACATGAGTGACATTTAGAGGGGCCTGGATTTAGTTGAACATCTCCTGAGAGCATGATGCATAGAAGAATGGAGAATTTTGTTGTTGTCCTGGGTTTATACGGTAGAGGAGTGATCAGTAATCCAGTGGAGGTGCTGGATTTGAGACATTTCAATTGGGCTATGGTTTTCCATATGGGACTATAAATGTAGTAGGACGTGACAGAATGGATGTCTTGTCTAGCTTTGGCGTTGACATAGGTCTCGTTTGTGTTGCTCTGGAAACTCTCCAATTTTTTTAAATTGGGATCATTTAAAAACCTAAAAGTTATCTGCAGACATAAAATCATGAACAGGGTACATCTAAAAGTGCATCTTGTAGAGGTATGTCGTACGGAGCCTGCCATGTCACCAACTCGAGTGGTAGTGGTTTAGAGTTGATAAAACGGTCAAGTAGTTATTAAGAAACACACCCACACTTAAAACGTGTACTGAGATAATACTAAAAAATAAAAGATAAATAATTATAAAATATCTGTCCGTCTAAACGGTTTAGTGACTAGTTGTTGTTGTTGCTGTTTTTTGACAGCCTACAACGTAATGTCAACTTACCTTTAGTTCAGTGTTAGAAATGTCCCATCCTACGAAATAATAGCGCAAATTTCGTCATTAGTAAACAACTACGATGTCCAAGGCGCCGCCATTTTTGAAGGTCCACAGGTGGCGAACTTCTATCGCGAAAAAAATCAATTTTTTTCAATGTAAGCACAATGTCGAAAATACCCACAATTCATAGCTGAGATGTCAAGGAATCAGCCAGTATTAATATCTTAAGTATCCGCAAGATGGGGCCACCGCTAGATGCTTTATCTCCACCGGACTCTTTCGGGCGCTCTGGGGAGAAAACACCCGGACCCGCGGGGTCTAATGGGTTAAGTTTGTTAGTGAATTCCCTGAACGCATTAAATGTATCTAACTGGTGTAAATACGTCCAATCAATTTCGCGTAGTGTAGATGTTATATGACCAATGGATTTGTCAGACATATTTGAATATTAATGGCTCATTTGATTTTTTACAAGGCTTCTACTTGCCAATTAAACAGAATATAGGAAGGTGATCAGATATATCACTATATAATATGCCAGAATGAACAAATGGAGTTGTATGTCGTACATATATGTTATCAATAAGGGTAGCGGGTGTATGGGTGATACGCGTTGGTTTGGTAATTGTTGGAATGGTGTTAGCAGCTAGGTGTAAGCATAGTAAGTCGGATGAAGGTTTATATGAGTCCATTTTTAGGTAGTCAAAATTTTGATCAGTGCCAATTATGACCTGATGGTTTGAGTGCTGAATCTTATTTAGTATTGTCTCATATCTTTGAATAGATGAAGACACATTTGAATTAGGGATCCGGTATATTTCACTAACGACAGAGGTTTGACCATTAATGCTGCATTCAATAAATACAGATTCAAATTCCCCCTCCACGAAGATATCAAGGTCTTCACGGTGATTATACTGAATATTATCACGTACATACATCGCGACACCACCTTTAGATTTAAATTTCCTATTCTTGTAAATAACATTATAATTAGGCAATTTAAAAAGATGCGCATTGTTGTCATTTAAAAAGGTTTCACATAATAAGATATAATCAATTTCAACATGTGCATCAGATAGCTGTAACAGTAATATTTTAAGTTGATCAAAGTTTGATGAAAGTCCTTGTATGTTGAGATGGAGTACTTTGGAGTACTTTTGCTAAAATTTAGCGGGAAAAATATTATGAACTTCATAGTAATCACTATTTATATCAGCTAGGTTAATAGGATTTACTTCAACCTCTTGGTTTTCAAACAATTGCCTCATGTCTAATTCAGTATAATTACTTAGCATTTCATCCATTGCTTCTTGGAAGTAATTAGCTTACGGATCAGACAATACACTGTTAAGTCATAATATAACGAAGACGCTTTTGTGCTGAGGTTACGTAAGTACAAAATATGTTTCAACAGCCCCATTATACTTCAATACCAGGGCGCCAAAACCTTACCATGCAACTGATGTTTGCATCCCACACTGAATACGTACCAACATTTTAAAGAACAATAAGTAAAAGTTTTTAAATTATGTACCACTCTAGGACATACCAACATGTTAAAGAACAATAAATTAAAATACGTTTTTAAACTACTTACGCTAACATACAAGTCGTATGTAATGATGTAACTTATGTCCAACATAATTATATATATATATTTAGTTGTCTGTATAACAATCATTGTCAACAACGAAAAAACAAATGAAAAGAAGATATACATTAAATGAAGTAACATCATAAATGATGAAAAGTTCATTAATGACTTTTCCCAAATAAACCCCTCCTGGCCGGCTTTCCAGTAAATAAATAAAAATATATATATAAAAACTATTCAGAAATATGAAAATAATGTGCCTGCTGGCTAATAGTTCAGTTATCATACTTATAAAACAAATAATTATAGTTTTCACTTTACGAATATTGAAACAAGAATCACAATAACAAAGAAGAAAAAAAGATGAACATGTTTTACATCGACGTCTGACATCTCAGTCGTTGGATGGCGAGTGTCAGGGCAAGGTCGGGATCAACCCGCAGCTCGGTCGCGCGAAACCCGAGTCTTCAATCAAGACCACCGTCGCGTTGGTCGGTGACCCTGTTTGTCCGTTTTAGGGCCGAGTCGGTGACTTCTTTCCAACTGGGTTACGCCGATGTTTATCAGTCCCATCTTGTCTTTAATCACGGCGATCACCAGATCGTTTGTATTTTGTTTGTCGGCTTCTGGTATTCCATGGATGCGAAGGTTTGGACGTCGAGAATATTGCTCGCACTTGTCCGCCTCCGCCTCCAGGGCGTTAACTCGCTGCTCCAGGCAGCGGATACGTTCATCTTTAGCAATGACAATAGCTTGCAGTTTGCCAAAATCCTGCCGAAAGATATTACCATGGTGCTCCAAGGCATCCGACATAGTTTTAATTAACATTGGAGCGATTACCTCAATTACATTGAAGACTATAGTCTCTCAGTTTCAGGATCGGATGTTGATTTGCCACGCTTTTTAACACCCTTGCCGGCTTTCGCAGACTTCATCGCCTTCAGCTCTGCCGTGAAGCACGATTGAATAATAGAGTCAATGGCTTCAGCCGACATGTCAGCGTTGCGCGCACTGATGCGTGACGAACCGAGCAGCGTAGTGTTGATTGCACGCACTGACGTGGAACGACCCGGGCCGATACCGTGTCCAAGCGAGACTGGACGAAAATACAGGCCGCTCAAGTACGCCGTATAAGAACCATAAAATATCTCTGTGCAACACTTACTGTTTATAGTGACACCGACGCGAACATCAGAAGAAACTATATTTAAGGACCAACATCCCGAACAACGGCAGCAGCAGCACAATGACCCGGCCAGCATCTAGGTTTAGATCACACAGTCATTCCAACACACATGAGACACGTGTGAACTTGTACTTATTTGAATGGGGAGAGGGGGTAAAATGAGGTTTCTTTCTTTTTAAGAATGTTTGCAACGATAGCTGTTCAACTGTGCCCTGGACTAGCTGTGAGTTGACGACGGTGCTGGGTGGCTGTTATGCGCTGGTGCCCTGGAGTTGACAACGGTGCTCGGAGCAAGCTGCTGATCCGTGACCACACTTGCACTGAATGGGTGGGTATATACCGGAGCGTCTGAAATTGCCTATGGTGTTCCCTGGACTCATCGTGCGACCAAAAGCACTGGCAGTGAGGCGACTCACGTCATATCGCGTAACCATTCGACCAGGATTCTTTCTGTGGAAGTTGCTGCACTCGCTGTAGTAGGCAACCTTGAAGGGCCCGAATACGCCGATGTCAAGTGGCTGTAACAAGTGGCTATAGTATGGGCGGGCAACAAGAACAAGATGATGTGTTTCTGAGCCCATTCGATCAACGGCACATTTATGTGTGAGCTGTGACCATCATAGAGCAATAACAGAGGCTCGTCTTTGTTTGTTGGGACATGCTTCAGGAAATGTTCACTGAGGTATACCTGAAATATTCGACTGTTTGACCACCCGCTGTCAGACATTACGCCTTGAGTGCCGGGAGTGCTCCAGCCAGGAGGTCTTCAGACATTTTCTGCCCTTTGTATATAAGATAAGGTGGGAGAGACTGGCCTGTGGCATTGATGCAGCTGATGATGGTTGTTGTGGCAGGTCTTTGAGAAACCACAGCCAAAGGAGTGTGGCCTCGTTCGGCTACTACTTGAGGCGGGACACGTTCTATTGAGATTCCCGTCTCATCTACATTATAAATGCGTTGTGGTTTATCAAAAAGGGCATATTTTTGAAGAATTAGTAGGAGCTGCTTAATTGTAGTAGTTATCGACGGTCTCTCTGGTTGCACTGCATGCTCTGACCATAGCCAAACTTTTTTGGCTTCGATAATTGCCTGCTAAAAATGTACTACAGTTTATTATGGTAAGCCAGTTTAGTAGTAGTTTATTGTAGTGTTTACTATAGTGTTTACTATAGTAAACTATAGTAAATTTACTTTAGCAAACCGTAGTCATTGTTTGCTGGGTTTCAGGTCCGCGGCTATCTTTTAAACCATTGATCTATGTTTCACTTAGCGGAGCATTGGTGTTTTTCCTGTTCAAGACGAACACTGTTTCCCAGCTAGATTCCTTAGTTCACGACGCGTACGTGTATTCATAGCCATAGTTAGCAACTTCCTTCACATGACCCACACAAGCTGCTTCTTCGGTCTTGCTAGTAATTGGGTCGGGCCCAGATGTATGTTTATACGCATTATTGTAGCGGACTCGAATTTTACTTCGCAGAGTCTGTACTTGAATGCAATAGAGCTTTGCCGCTTACGTTTTTTTTCATTACACATCTCATATGCCTGCTCAATTTGTTGAGGGGCATAATATCTGTATTTCTTAGGTACACTTGTTTTCTTTTTTACGTGGTTGCTAAAAAAACACAAAGATGCTTAAAAAAATAAAAATATTAGCAAATTATTTTTAGTATCTATATAAAGTTGATTTATTGTTTTAATTATTCTAACTTGCCAGTGGTGGCTTGCCACAAACACCTCCCATACCTGTTGAAATAAATACTTACAACATGTGTTTCAATGCTTAAAATAAAATAACGCTATATATATATATATACACATGTAATACTAATTGTTACCATTTTGCCTTTTTGCGCGTGTTGTCGTCGAGAACTCACCAGTCAATACGTACCACTTCCTCGCTGCGGAGACGAGGAAACGGAACGACCGAGAGCGGTGTGGGCTATGGCTATTTATGGTAGCTCGAACAGCGACTTTGCGCTGACGTTTTATAAACGTAAACTATACATGCATCATAGGACAGTCAGATATTGTATTCAAGGTAAAGTCAGGGGTCAGGCAAGGATGTGTGATGTCAGCAGTCCTATTCAACCTGGTCATAGACTGGATTATGAAGAAAACAAGAGAATGACAAACAAAGGGGATACGATTGACAGTGTTCTCCTTTCTCGAGGACGTCGACTTCGGTCGCAAATGATGTAGCACTGCTGTCTCATACGCGGCATGACATGCAGGAAAAGACAAACACACTCAAGGACGTACATCAGCCAACATTAGGACTACAGTTAAACAAAAAGAAATCCAAGGTGATGGGAATAAATCAGAGAAATCCGGTATCGATAGATCTATCTCGATCACGAAGAACTGCAAACCACAGACACCTTCAACTATCTGGGAAGCATAGTATGCAAAGATGCAGGGGCCGATGTTGACATCTAGAATCGCATGAACAAGGTCAGGGGTGCTTTCTTCAGTCTGAAACCTGTTTGGAGATCAACAACATATTCTAGTAGAACAAAGGTGAGACTATACCAAAGCTGTGTCATCTCCACTCCATTTCTATATGGCTCAGAATGCTGGCGTATGATAGAACTTGACCTGAAACACCGTTCTACCTTTCACACAAAATGCCTTCGAAATATAATGAGAATATGCTGGCCACAGACAAATCTCCAACAAGCAACTGCTCAGAATTATCACACAAAACAATATGAAAAACATACTCGCCACAAGAAGATGGAGATGGATCGGTCATATCCCGAGAAAGAAAGACGACAGCATCTCCAAAATAGCACTTAGGTGGACACCTGAAGGAAAAAGAAAACGTGGGCGACCAAAACAAACCTGGAGGAAAACTGTTGAAAAGGAACTCAAAGAAGTAATTCTAAGCTGGGGTCAAGCCGCAAGGATAGCTGCAGACAGGAAGAGGTGGGACCCTTGTTTCCGCCCTATGTGCCAATGAGCATGAAGAGGAGTAAGGTAAGGTAAGGTAAGGTAATGTAAGGTAAGGTAATGTAAGGTAAGGTAAGGTAAGGTAAGGTAAGGTAAGGTAAGGTAAGATATTTGAACTGTTGTGTGACATACGAGCCATTCTACAGTAACGTGTATTTTTCAGCCGATAAATTTTACAAATTTTTGTGTACTTAATTTATCCAAAACATTGTTATTATGGTGGACTAAGGTATCAACCCCAATGTCCAACAGTCAGCAGCGATCGGTATTAACAAACTTAGCCAACGTGTTTATTTGAAAACACCTACCATCGCCGCATGTTTGAACCATAGCGAGACTGGACATGTTACCAATATGACAGAGATGTCATATTTTAACATGACATGGGCAAACTTATGCACATTTTTAGATTACATAGATATCAGTTTGCGAAAATTAATGTACTAATGTGGTATAAGGTCATAATCATAATTATACTGACACAGCATATCAGGATGTTACTTGTTCATTAACCTGCATATTTTGTTTCATATAGTTAAGCACAATAGTAAACACCTCTGATCAACAATTGTGTTCATGAAATCATTCCTGAGGTCAGTTACTCATCATTATAAATACTAGTCATTATACTGTACAATATCACTACATAAATTTTTTTTATTTTAACTTATGGCTAATACAAAACGTTATAGCTGATACATTATTGTTATGGCTAAGACCAAAAATCCATTTCCTCCCACTGTGGTGAGTAGTATAGTAGGTTAATTTACCTACTATATTACTATGGCGCACACCGTGAAAATATAATGCGATTCGGTAGAATATACACAAGGCCGCCATAATCCAGCACAACTGTGACGGGCGACATGTGATTTATCAATGGCTATTTCATTTCACTGGAGAACAGAATACCGTGCTCAGGTTGCACTAAAATATATGATTTGCTTTTAATTGCAATTGCTTCATAACTAGATTTTTTAAATATTAATATACATTATACTAAATTATTAATATATCTATTTTTAAGATATTAATATAGGTATGTATTTGATTAAAATTATTACTGATTAAAATACGATCTTTTTATAACTAGATTCCTAGTGTATATATTTAAGGTAACAGAATCCCATTAAAATTAAAATTTGTATATATTTTTTTTAATGCACTATAGTTGTAGCTTAATTATTACTAAACAGGTAAAAAATGACAAAAACCCACCCACTGAAGAAAAAACCCTAATTAGTGAAGCTGGAATTTGTTTATGTTCCATAGCCACGTATTGCAGTGCAAAATTTTAAACGCATTTTACTCAACTATCATTTTTTCGTGAATGTGTTCTACCTTCAAACATGTTATCTCCAACACCATTAAAGATATTGCTCTGATTTTTTCAGCATTGTTTCTTTATATAATTGGCTAAGGAATAATGGAACGATTTTGTGTTTAAATGGTGGAATGTGATTTTTTATTAAGCACGAATATTTAATTAGGCGCTAGAATATAAGAAAAAATTGTATAAATGTTGTAAAAATATTTAAATGTCTTTTTTGTAATATCTATTTCGCTCAGAATATGCCTTTATGTGTTATATTTGACTGTTGTTAATTGCATATCCCTGCTGTGTATAGTTAAAGTTTTATCATGTTTGAAAATTGAGCCCCTTTCGACTGTCGCGGCAGCCATATTGTCAGCTAATTAGCATAATTTATGCAAAAAAAATAATTTCCTACCAAATTTAAAGCATGTGCTATTTTATGGTACATCAAGTTAATGACAATATTATATGGTGTTAAAAGTATTTCAAAAGGGATCCTGCTACCTTAAGAAGCACTTTTATACATTATGGGAGACAAAACAAAACACAGACACTGAAAGATTAGTATACACAAAGGCAGGTTAGATGTTCATAACCAGCGCTGCTCTGGTTCGGGAATGCACATGGAAATCGGCCTGTTAGTAAATAGAGGATAAAATTAAGAAATCCTAGTAGTTTCGAATTTATTTATGCAAATACGATCGTGTAGGCTGTTTAATATGTAATAAAAAATATTCATTTTCAAAAATTACAAATTATTGTGTTATGCCTACACATATAGCAATTAACAATTGTGCACGTATCTTGGTATTGATCCAAAATATATTTCTTCAGATACAAAGAGACACAGTGAAGGCTATAATGAACTTTTTCCGTAATTCTAGGTGGCGTGTTTCTGAGTAGAGCTGGCAGGAAGTATCTTAAACACTTTCTGACTCGGGAGGTACGGCTGTACGGAATGGTAATGTAATGACTGCCTAGTGTGATGGCCATGGTGTGTGGTATTTTATAAAAATAAAGATTTACAATAAAAAGAACGCTACTAACGCTACTATTCACAAATTTATGATAAAATATCAGACATTTTATTTTTTTGTGAAAATGTCGTCGACTTTCAATAAGTTTAGTGATTTCATTAGAGGTTCACTATGGGAATTATATTTGCTATGGGTTATAATTCTGATCGCCTTTTTCTGCAATTTCAAAATTATGTTTGAATTAAACCCCCACAATAAAATACCATAATTGAAGTGTGGCGCAATTAACGAATTGTACATTATCTTTAAAGCATATGTAGGTAAGAAATGCTTTAATTTATTTAATGTACCAAGAGTTCGTGATATTTATATGGCATTTTTATTAATGTGAACAGTCAAATCTAATCTTTCATGGATAGTTGTGCCTAAGAAGTTACATTATTGAACACGATCAACGTATTTATCACAGTGGCACCGGAACGAAATTCAGATTGGGGAGGGGGGCAACCGGAGCTTCAGCACCACTGAAAACCGTATGTCTGCGCCGCCTGTTACTGGGAGGGGGGGGGACAGAAAACCATATGTACGTCTGCCTTCCAATTACACACACCTTTAACAGCCGACAAAATGCACATTAATCGTCTCGTAAAATTTACATTTCCACCCAACATTGACGCTCGCCACAAAAACATTCACGCTCACATTTAATGGGGGCAGAACTATATGTCTGCCCCTCCCCAGAGAAATTCCAGGGGCAGCTGCTCCACTGCCCCCCCCCCCCCCTGTTCCCGAGCCTATGATTGGTAATCTATTTTAACGTTAATTCAATACCCGCGGTACTGCGTTGTGGAAAATGAAACAACATACATTTCGTTTTGCTAGCATTAAGAGACAGTTTGTTTACTGACAATCATTCACTTATTTGTTCTAATTCCTTTTTTATGTTGATGCTTAAGGTAATGTTAACGATCAGATTTGAAGTAGATTTGAAGGAGCAGAGTGGTCCTATTAGGGTAGTGTTATCGGCGTATAGTATCGCATTGAATTTATTACTGGCGTGATGAATATCATTTATATATAGAATAAATAACAATGGTCCTGAGGAGTTGGGTAATTTATCAGATATTACATCACCGAGTTGTACAAATTGGATCCTATTTGTGAGATAACTGATTAGCCAGTTTAACGGTGTCTTATTTAAGCCGTAGTGTACAAGTTTAAAAAATAAAATAAATGGTCCAGTTAATCGAATGCTTTTGACGGGTCTAAGAAATTGATATGGGAATATTGGATCAAATTCATTTACAACTGACAGTATATCTTTTTCTGTCATCATCATCATCATTGTGCAGCCGTAGTGTCCCGTGGTTGGGCGAAGGCCTCAGCATGTCGTTTCCAAATGTGCCTGTCTTGCGCTATCCTCTGCCAGATGGTGCCCTTCCAGTACTCGTCTAGTTCGTCTCTCCACCGTCTCGCCGGTCTTCCTCTAGATCGTTTCCCTTCGTGAGGTCTCCAGGTTGTGATACGCGATGTCCATTGGTTATCTCGTAGTCTGCTGATGTGCCCTACCCAGGTACACTTCTGTCTTCTGATTTGTTCTATCACGTCTATGACCTTTGTCATCTGTCTTACCCAGATGTTTGTTTTTCTCTCCCGACATGTGATGTTTAACTTCTTTCCATCTTTGATTGTGCGGCTGCTAGCTTGTTCTTTGCCGAGATGGTGAGTGCCCATGTTTCCGCGCCGTATGTCATCGCTGGAAGTACGCATGAGTTGAAGATTTGTCTCTTCAAGCAGGTTCCAAAGTTATCTTTTGAAGATGCCGCGGTGTTTGGGGAATGCTGTCCAGCCGGCGGTGATTCTTCTTTGAAACTCTGTCTTGGTTTTTGTCTCTGATACTGTATCGCTGTCCCAGATAGACGTAGCTTTCAACGTTCTCTATCTGCGTCGTATTGATATACACTTTTGTCATCGATATGTTCATCTTCAGACCTTGATTTTCACTTTCATCAGCTAGCTCCTGCAGCATGTTTTGCAGTTCTTGCAGTGTAGTAGCGTATATTAGTACGTCGTCGGCGTAACATGTTTGAATATAAAAGTGAACGGAGATTTGTCCTTCAAGTATCTAGTAAACGCCTTGTGTTGTCTATTAGAGGATATCGTTTTCGTCAGTTTATTGCCGATATTTAAAAAGAATTCGTTAAATTTATGCGCGATTTCCTTTTTGTTCTAGACATGTACTACATTTATATTGAAAGATTTAGGAAATTTAAATTGATTATGGCTTTTATTTAAGAGTTGTTTAATGGTATCCCATGTGTTTCTTATGTTAGTTTTATATTGATCAAATAAGTTTGTGTAGTGAATGCGTTTCGATTCTCTGATAGCTCTATTTAAGATATTTTTATAGACGCGAAGATTGATCAATGACGCATTGTAAGATATGTCATTTTGCGCCGTCTTTTTTCAATTGTCTTTATTATATTTTATTGAATTGATTATTCCAATGGTTATCCAGTTTGATTTATTGTGTCTAACTGTTTTTGCTGGAAAATTATAGTCATACAGTCGGGAGAGTATATTGTCAAGTAAGTTATAATTTGTGTTTGGATCTGACAGCTTATTTATAGATTTAACTGATCCATGATGCGCGATTGCCTTACAGATTCGTAATATAGTTTTGTTGCCTTTTCATTGTTTTTTCTGATTGTCACCCATTTGGGAATACTTTGTTTAGATAGCAATTTATCGATTAGATAGCATTTTTTTAAATACTGTAAATGATCGGATATGTTGCTCATAATTATACCTGCTGTGGAAGCTGTAGTGGCATTTGAAATCTTGCAGAATGTCTGGTCAATAAGTATGCAGCTATTTCGAGAAAAACGAGTCGGCAAGGTAATTTTGGAATAAACCCATTTTTTTGCAGAATAAATAAAAAAGTCGCCGACTTTTTGTCTGTCGTTCACTTTCAACAGGTCAATGTTAAAGTCGCCTGTTATTATAGTTTCTGCATTCTCCTTTTCCAATTTTGAAAATATCAGAGCAAATTCTTCTATTAATGTGGATATACTTAAATCGTTATTATTTCGTTTCGGCGGCCTGTATATATCTCCTATATTGTAATGTTTTTATTTATATTTGCACCAAATACATTAATAAAAAGTCCCTCCCAAACATCGGATGAGTCATATAATTGTCTTACAATATATGAATAACGTACATGTAGATATATTAATAAGCCTCCGTGACCGGAGCATGTTTTGCCTTGATGAATTATGTTGTCATTTGGTAATTTATATTGAAATAAGTCTGCGTCATCAGAAAGCTAATTTTCCTGCAAACATATGGCACTGAAACCGGCGTCTTTATTGTTTAGCTATAGTAAGAGTGGGTAAATGTTGATAAATTTTGAGTGAATGCTTTGAACATTTAAGCTGAAAATAGTAAACTTATTTATGGTAGCGGCGAGAGCGTCTTTTAAGTCTGTCGTGTCTATATAGGGTGCGTGAGTAACATAGGCGCTGGAACGGGAGGATTGGCGGTGGAGGGGGCAGCTGCCTCCCTGGAATTTCTCCGAGGAGGCATACGTATGGTTCTGCCCCCATTAAATGTGAGCGTGAATGTTTGTTTTTGTGGCGAGCGTCAATGGAGGGTGGAAATAAAAAATTTAAGAGACGATTAGTGTGTATTTTTGTCGACTGTGAAAGGTGTGTGCAATCGAAGGGCAGACATATGGTTTCTTGCTCCCCCTCCCAGTAATAGGCGCCGTGGCAGCAAAAATATTTTCCAAAGCACCGCCCCCCCCCCTCCCCCGTCTTCGGATGTCATCATTTCAGCCGAGACAGCGGAGAGAAGCTGGAAAAGGTAAATTGACAGCGGCGGCGCGACGTAAAAAATAAAATTTTCAACAGCACATACCCTTCCGATGTCAAAAGAGGGCAATATAGGCTACTGCTACAACAATTATGGTTTGGAACCGTTTCAACGATTTCACGCAGTGGCACTGTTCGTGGGATGTTACGGCTAAGACAAAATATCCAGGGGACAGACTTTCAATGTCTGTATTGTTTTAAATATTGAAATATTGACATTTTCTTAAACAAGTTAGGTAAAATATGATTGTTAAATAAATGAATTTAGTGTGCATTAAAACTACGAGTATGCTGCTGTTGTACAAATATGTTGTATCGGTGGTTAAAGTCCAAAATTCCAGCATATCAGATTCAAAAAAATATGTCAAATTATATATTGACTGCAGTGATAGTGACTGCTAAATATTGAGGGGATACGTAGCAAACATATAAAGGCATTCGTTTTATTGTGTAGAGCCATTCTTTGAAATTGAAATCTGGGGACAAGAAAATACAAGTTACTGCATAATGACTCATATAGTTACACTCGTTGTCGTGATAATATTTTTTACTTATGTAAGTTGTGATTGCATGACGTATTTCCATAAATTTATTATAAAAAATAACTGAGTTACCCGGTGTTGCATGGGTAAAAAGTCAGTCGCCTGTGCTAAATGTTTTTGGAAATTGTGACCCCAAGATCCCCACAATCCGGACGAATTTTGAATCACCCCAATGGGCTTGGTAGACTGCACAGCTCCATACATACAAAACTGACGGAAATAAATGCCATTTTAAAATTGTGACACCACAAGACCCCCACCCCGGACGATTTAAAAAAATACATAAATCTATGAACCACAAAAGTAACATAGATCTGAGTTCACCGACAGACAAACAAGCAGAGAGACAGAGAACCGTATTGTTTTATAATATAGATTGGGGTCAGCACCGTGTTGACTGGAGAGCAAAACAAACGATCTTGACAAAGTTAATGGGCCACTCATGTATTATTGAATATTGATAGTCGTCAGCCTAGTGATACGTCATGTTGTGATTGGAATCTGAATATAAGCAACCTTAATGTTTATATGCATTGGAAATTAACCTACAAATTGTTACTTACAAGTTGTTACACACAAGTTGTTACTTACAAGGTGTTAGTACGTGTTAGTATTACCATCAAACATCAACGTCTAAGTGTAAACAACTCTTGGACGTCACTATTTAAATGCAACCACTATTCATGGTCAGGGTAACTCGGCATACAAATTATGAGTTTGACACTTGGTGAATTTGCTGAGCCACCAAACAATGTGGCAATGAGCCGGCACATGCATGTAGTAACACTCTTTGGTGGTAGCTTTGAGTGTCGTATTGCATATCGCTATTGCGTCTCCCACGGTAACAACGCGATCTTGGAAGGCGAGACGTATGAAATAGAATATCAAACTGATGAGATGTTCATCATCATCATTGTGCAGCCGTAGTGTCCCTTGGTTGGGCGAAGGCCTCAGCATTTCGTTTCCAAATCTGTCTGTCTTGCGCTATCCTCTGCCAGATGGTGTCCTTCCAGTACTCGTCTAGTTCGTCTCTCCACCATCTCGCCGGTCTTCCTCTAGATCGTTTCCCTTCGTAAGGTCTACGAGATAACCGATGGACATCGGTTATCTCGTAGTCTGCTGGTGTGCCCTGCCCAGGGCTTATCAGCCTGATGAGATGGTATCGCAAATAACCTTTGTGCAGCGCAGCATAGCACATTGACTCAGCAAGTGCTCTTTGCAATAGAGGAGATCTTTATACTGCGCAGTAATCTCGGCCAGAAGGTAATCGAACTGCCAGTGGTTTATGCCACGTGCGCGAACGTAGTTCAAGATCTTCACGATGACGTTTATTTTGTTCTAGTTGTTTCCAGCGCTCGGCAACATTCTATTAACTGAGTAGTCTATATTATTGTGGTTACAATGTAATGATCTTATGAGATCTCATATTCAACTAGTCTGCCTTTTTCAGAATAATATCGCCAAATATACCTTTTTATTCTGCATATTCATTTACTTGGCATTCATGTTTTCTTGATGGAAGATGCAGCAGTTCTTCCAGCCATAGAAGTTGCAACTACTGTTATTTGTCACCCCGAGGGGCCGATCCCTGATGTAGATGTTTATCATAATTGACGAATCTAGCGGAGATTTGTGTTTACTAAGACATCCGATGTTGGTATAAATAGCGCTGAAAACTGCGCTTTTCTTTGTGACGAAGCCATAAGATACACAGCGCCCTGAGACAATTAGATCAAAATAAAACAAATTTTTTTGCAAATAATTACAAGTGATGCTAATTATGTGATTATGTTATATTCTAACAATTGCAATAGTAAACGTATCATTGATGCCTACTGTAGTATAAATGGGTCACGCATACTTTCCGCAGGCACCGTGTTTAAGCGAGCCGAAAGCAGGCGCTAACCTTTGGCATGTTACATACTTATGTGTACTACGCAAACCGGAACCGAAACTTATTTTTAGACCAGAACTTACTTTCGGAACGTGTATAACCGGGCCGAAAGTAGGCGCTAACCTTTGGCATGTACATGCGCATGCGTAATACGCAAAACGCTAGGAACATACTTTTAGACCGAAACTTACTTTCGGACCGGTACATCGGGCCTATCCTGCACACGAGCCACAATAGCTCTCTCGGTCATGTCCGTTTTAATTGTGATTTTTGAATATATACGTACAGGCCTATACTTATAATACCATCTATCAATTTAATGTCCTATTTATTCTGATGTAGATCCTACATGATTGAATGTACTACTTTACTAACTTACTATGTACGTGAGACAGGAGAAACATCTCCAACAGCACCTCCTCCCTCTTCAGATGATACTTTACTAACTTACTATGTATGTAGGACAGGAGAAATATCTCCAACAGCACCTCCTCCCTCTTCAGATGATACTTTACTAACTTACTATGTACGTAGGACAGGAGAAACATCTCCAACAGCACCTCCTCCCTCTTCAGATGATACTTTACTAACTTACTATGTACGTAAGACAGGAGAAACATCTCCAACAGCACCTCCTCTCTCTTCAGATGATACTTTACTAACTTACTATGTACGTAAGACAGGAGAAACATCTCCAACAGCACCTCCTCCCTCTTCAGATGATACTTTACTAACTTACTATGTACGTAAGACAGGAGAAACATCTCCAACAGCACCTCCTCCCTCTTCAGATGATAATTTACTAACTTACTATGTACGTAAGACAAGAGAAACATCTCCAACAGCACCTCCTCCCTCTTCAGATGATACTTTACTAACTTACTATGTACGTAAGACAGGACAAACATCTCCAACAGCACCTCCTCCCTCTTCAGATGATACTTTACTAACTTACTATGTACGTAAGACAGGAGAAACATCTCCAACAACACCTCCTCCCTCTTCAGATGATACTTTACTACCTTACTATGTACGTAGGACAGGAGAAACATCTCCAACAGCACCTCCTCCCTCTTCAAATGATACTTTACTAACTTACTATGTACGTAAGACAGGAAAAACATCTCCAACAGCACCTCCTCCCTCTTCAGATTATACTTTACTAACTTACTATGTAAGTAAGACAGGATAAACATCTCCAACAGCACCTCCTCCCTCTTCAGATGATACTTTACTAACTTACTATGTACGTAAGACAGGAGAAACATCTCCAACAGCACCTCCTCCCTCTTCAGATGATACTTTACTAACTTACTATGTACGTAGGACAGGAGAACTATCTCCAACAGCACCTCCTCCCTCTTCAGATGATACTTTACTAACTTACTATGTACGTAAGACAGGAAGAACATCTCCAACAGCACTTCCTCCCTCTTCAGATGATACTTTACTAACTTACTATGTACGTAAGACAGGAGAAACATCTCCAACAGCACCGCTTCCCTCTTCAGATGATACTTTACTAACTTACTATGTACGTAAGACAGGAGAAACATCTCCAACAGCACCTCCTCCCTCTTCAGATGATACTTTACTACCTTACTATGTACGTAGGACAGGAGAAACATCTCCAACAGCACCTCCTCCCTCTTCAGATGATACTTTACTAACTTACTATGTACGTAGGACAGGAGAAACATCTCCAACAGCACCTCCTCCCTCTTCAGATGATACTTTACTAACTTACTATGTACGTAAGACAGGAGAAACATCTCCAACTGCACCTCCTCCCTCTTCAGATGATACTTTACTACCTTACTATGTACGTAGGACAGGAGAAACATCTCCAACAGCACCTCCTCCCTCTTCAGATGATACTTTACTAACTTACTATGTACGTAGGACAGGAGAAACATCTCCAACAGCACCTCCTCCCTCTTCAGATGATACTTTACTAACTTACTATGTACGTAGGACAGGAGAAACATCTCCAACAGCACCTCCTCCCTCTTCAGATGATACTTTACTAACTTACTATGTACGTAAGACAGGAGAAACATCTCCAACAGCACCTCCTCCCTCTTCAGATGATACTTTACTAACTTACTATGTACGTAAGACAGGAGAAACATCTCCAACAGCACCTCCTCCCTCTTCAGATGATACTTTACTAACTTACTATGTACGTAAGACAGGAGAAACATCTCCAACAGCACCTCCTCCCTCTTCAGATGATACTTTACTACCTTACTATGTACGTAGGACAGGAGAAACATCTCCAACAGCACCTCCTCCCTCTTCAGATGATACTTTACTAACTTACTATGTACGTAAGACAGGAGAAACATCTCCAACAGCACCTCCTCCCTCTTCAGATGATACTTTACTAACTTACTATGTACGTAAGACAGGAGAAACATCTCCAACAGCACCTCCTCCCTCTTCAGATGATACTTTACTAACTTACTATGTATGTAGGACAGGAGAAATATCTCCAACAGCACCTCCTCCCTCTTCAGATGATACTTTACTAACTTACTATGTACGTAGGACAGGAGAAACATCCCCAACAGCACCTCCTCCCTCTTCAGATGATACTTTACTAACTTACTATGTACGTAAGACAGGAGAAACATCTCCAACAGCACCTCCTCCCTCTTCAGATGATACTTTACTAACTTACTATGTACGTAAGACAGGAGAAACATCTCCAACAGCACCTCCTCCCTCTTCAGATGATACTTTACTAACTTACTATGTACGTAAGACAGGAGAAACATCTCCAACAGCACCTCCTCCCTCTTCAGATGATACTTTACTAATTTACTATGTAAGTAAGACAGGAGAAACATCTCATCTCCAACAGCACCCCCTCCCTCTTCAGATGATACTTTACTACCTTACTATGTACGTAGGACAGGAGAAACATCTCCAACAGCACCTCCTCCCTCTTCAGATGATACTTTACTAACTTACTATGTAAGTAAGACAGGAGAAACATCTCCAATAGCACCTCCTCCCTCTTCAGATGATACTTTACTAACTTACTATGTACGTAAGACAGGAGAAACATCTCCAACAGCACCTCCTCCCTCTTCAGATGATACTTTACTAACTTACTATGTACGTAAGACAAGAGAAACATCTCCAACAGCACCTCCTCCCTGTTCAGATGATATGACTAATAGCGCGACAGCACGATACCACGACAAAGCATTGATGCTAACATTCCAGCAAACATCTTCAGTAGTACACATCCCCCGGCTGTATTCCGATGTGATGATCCGACAACGCAGTCGTGCTGTAGCTCCGGCTCAGCCCACCCAGTACTCATTTCGTTCCGGCACCAGTGGAGGTTTTGGGGCAAGCCTCAAAGTTTTGCGGTCCGTAATCTACCCTCTCTTGGTCCCGGTGGGTTTACACAGGGCCCACGAAAGTGCTGGGTGCCTAGGGCCCACGAATCGCTTAATCCGCCACTGTAGAAGATGTATGGTAATGTCGAGACACTGACGAGGACAACATCGATCATATACTGTGATGGAGATAGGCGTTCCCGTTTTGAATGATTGACGAAGAATTAAGAAGAAAGTATTAGTACAAAAAATCGTTTCTCAAAACGTCACTTTTTAAAACTCTTCGTCAATTCTAGCAATAAATAACAAAAACTACTGAAAATATTTAAACAATATTTATTACTTTAAAGATTATTAACTTTTTGTTCTTCTTCCCCTTGCTCCCTTG
This sequence comes from Paraescarpia echinospica, assembly GCA_020002185.1. Lineage (NCBI taxonomy): Eukaryota > Metazoa > Annelida > Polychaeta > Sabellida > Siboglinidae > Paraescarpia > Paraescarpia echinospica. Next base: position 944,634 of record CM034534.1, on the reverse strand, counting down.
CGGGGTAGGGTCCACGTCACTTGGTAGCTTCTTCTACTTTTCTTGTCAGTTCTTTCTACCACTCTCTCTCGTCCGAAATTGCCATCCAATCATGGCTGTTCACGCCAGCCCTCCCCAAGTCTCGGTTTATGTGTCGTTCCATCTCAGCCTTGGTTTTCCTCTCTTTCGTCTGCCTCCCTCTACTACTTTCCACGCTCTTTTCGCCAGTCTGTCTTCACCCATTCTATGTACATGTCCCGCCCAACTCATTCTGTCACCGGCTACTTTCCTCTTTAGATGTTTTTTCATTCCAATCTCCTCTCTCAATTCCTTCATCTTCCTTCTATCCTCTCGTGTTACTCTACATACTCTTCTGACCCAGTTGTTTTCTGCCACCTGTAGTTTCTCCTCCTCTCTCTCTGTCAGTGGCATTGTTCCCAACCCATATATACAGGCTGGTATAACGCAGGCTTCTAACACTTTTCCTTTCAGTTGTTTCTTCAGTTTTCTGTCCCACATAATGCCTTCTACCCTCTTCCATGCTGCATCTCCTGCTTGCACCCTCCTCTTCATTTCTTTACTACTCCTTCCATCCTCACACACTGCACCGCCCAGGTATACAAAGCTGTTCACTTATGAACACTGGAATAAACAAAGATACACAACTAATTTTCAAAATTTTGCGACTTATAATAATACCCTCTATGAGTCTGCGCTGTGGTAGGTCAGCCATTCAGTCAGACGATTTTATCGTTGAGCACGCCGTGCCGTTACATTATAGCTGTCCTAATTCAGCATTTGCATGGTACATCTTTACTTGTATCTGTATCACAGCCTACTTATTGTTTTCCTACAAACATCTTGCATTACATCTTAGGCCACAACGCTGGGCCGTTTGTTATTTTCTCTAGGATGGCAATGCTCCAAAAGAACACTTTCAGTGGTATCCGTGCACCCAGCGCACACAAGCGCGCACGCACACACGCACGCACGCACACACGCACATACACACATACATTCGGTGAGTTAAACGAATTGTGGAGGAACATACCTACATGCATGTTAATTAATAATAATAATGTTTAGTATTACAAAATATACTACCGGGCGCTATATGTCGGATTATACAATTAAAATGTAAGATTTCCAGGATTTAACGTAACCGAGGGTGAATCAATATTTTCAGGTGAATATTTGACAGTATCCTCTCTTTGCATTTGGGGCGAGTTAGCCGGGGAAGACAAATGAAAGTGACCCTGTTTGTAAAAACGTCATGTGCATGTGCACGTATTGTTTATTGAAGACGACGAATACTGCTCTCGCAGGCAAAGGGTCAATATACATTTATCACCCACAAGAGGTCGCTCGCTGAATTGTACTCAAGTCGAAAACGAGGCCTTTCCTGTCGGCGAGACTTGTTTTGTTTCTTGTCCATTTAAAGAGCTGAGGTGAGTACTAAATCGCGCTATTGAATAGTATACGAAATATTTCACCCATGTACGACTCACTGTTGACACATGTGGACGATAGTTGTGCAACCGTGCAATTTGCCGCTATATTTCCCATCAAATTTGATCGTATCCGACAAGTTGGTGAGCAGGTTGTCGGCCGTACTCAGACTTGTCAGTCGAGACAACGCACTGACTGCGAAGTGGGGTGATATACCTGCTCACACAATCCGTAAGTTGGCGTAACTCGACACGGCTACCCATCAACACAACTACGCACCCGAGTCTTAGGTGCAGCATATCTAAGACGCTTCTCCTTTATTGTACATAAATAAATAAAAAAAGACAAGTAGACAGGCTGAGTAACTCATTAAGCCTCGGCTTACTGAGTAAGGCTAAGGGTCGAAATGAAGTGCTGAATCAATCCAGTGTCAGTGATTCTTGTGAAAGGTTTTGACACCCCTAGCTTTAGGTTTCACCAGTGCAATACACACATACATGTGCACACATGCATGTACACACACATATAAAACAAAGGGACATACTTACTACAAGACAAAACCACTCAACTGGCCGAAGCCATCTTTCAAGATGTCACAAATTATGCCAGATGCTGAGATGGTATGTGAAACAAAACTTTAAAAAGGCGGATTTTGTTCTAGCACAAACAAAAGTTTCACAACATGTTGGTGGGGTTAATGTCTACCTTGGCCTAAAATGAAGTAAAAAGTTAAAGGGACAGTCGCACTTCGTGGCTTTTTTATTTTTATTGCAAAATCATGTTATACAGTATACATTATATCTATCATAGCGTACTTACTGCCCAAAGATGTTTTAATGAAGCAGAAATCAACTTTTGGATTGAACCGTTAAATGTTTACGAGAATCAACGCGCTGTCACTCAAATCCCTGAATTGCGAGTTCGGAAAATTCCGCGGAAGGTCGTGACCCGACGTGGGCCGAGCTTCAGATGTCAATGGTACGCTGTCATGGCTTCCATGGCGCAGAACGATGATTCATCGACCTATGTAAGTTGAACAATGAAATGTCATAAATATTCCGTTTGTCACTGTATTTGTGAAATGAACTTTGTTTGAGATCGTATTACTGCTATGACTGTTATTAAGCAAACGCGTGTCCATTAACTAAAGTCTATTATTTATTAGCACTTTAGTTTTGTCCGTCATTAACGAGTATACCGCCCGATCAAATTATCAACACGAACTCGATGGTGCTACAATTAACACTATCATTTAATACCAGTATGACTAGTTTCGTATCTACTGTCTATTGGTTAAAATGATATCGTATTATCAGTGCGCGCGCGTATACGACGTACTCATTTTCTTGAAATCGGTAGCTTTGCGGAATAGGCCTACGACTGGCGAATCATAAGTGCATATGACAACCAGCTGTAGCCCACGCTCGTTTTGTTTTGTTTGGGGGATGCGCTTTTCAGTGACTAGGACATTTCTTGCCGCGTTAGTTGAGGGGGTTGTGTTGGAAATTGTGCAGGTCGTAGGGGTGATCTTTGACATCTTTATTTTTACTGGCCTTACTGGCTGGCTTACAACCGTGATGAAATAAAAGTAAATAAGACAGTATATATTTACTTTTCTTCTGTAATGTTTCAAGGTTTACGACAGTAAAAGCACGTTTTCTAAAGTATTGCCATGCATTGTCAATCATTGCATGGTGACTAAGTACACATAATAAATGTTATTGTTATATATACACAAATTATTTACCTTATCACATTATCTGTTTGCCCAGAGTTTGAATGGTTCCGGGAAAACACCTGCAGTGGGAGAAAGACGTGGAGTGAGAGGAAGAGGGGTAATTAGACGACATGGTGCAGCAAGAGGAAGGGGTGTGGGGAGAAGGCTTGGCAGAAGATCAAGGCAGCTATCACTGTCACTGAACAGGATGGACTGCACTCGCATTTCGAGGTTACGTAATCAGAGACAGGAACAACTGCAGGTAGATATTTTTATCACACAGCACATTTTTAATAACAATTATAAATTCAAGTGACAAAATATTTAGGGTAAAGATTTTATATTCATGCTATTATCCAAATGATGTGCAGGTACATAACATCACAGAATATGCTGATGTACCAAGTTTGAAACTGAACTATGCTTTTTATAAAATAAATTACATAATCAACCAATTTTGATCAAAAACAAAACTGCAAAATAGACATTTCATTTAGACACGACCCATACATAATGTAATTCACACATACGCATGCATGCACACGCACACACACACATACATACATACACATAATTTGCCTGGTGTTATCAAAAGCAAGCTACATTGCAGAATTTGAGCTTTCCAGAAATTACAATTAATAAGCAGGGATTGTTAATATTTAGTTACATGATATTGCCTTTTGCAATCCTTCTAGGCTGACATTAACGAACTTGATGAGGGGCAGGCAAAGGCGCTGCTACTGAAGATGGTGCTGCGAGAGCCAGGCCTTGTATTTGATGTCATGAGAGGCACCGAACAAGGACCAGTGGGAGGTGGCGCTCTGAGCTGGTGCTCATGCGGCCACTGCCGAGAAATGGCAACTGATGTAAAGCAGCTGTGCTGCAACATGCGCCCAGACAAATGCATCAGCCTACGACCGGTCAGATGTGAACTTTTATAAGATATGAGGGTGTGTGATAAGGGTGTGAATCTCTATCTCCCACATCTTTTGAAATTTCCACAAATTGTTATTACTGACCTCCTTCTTCCTGCCATACACCTCTGTACAATTTGTAAAACTATTTTCTGAAATTACATATTTGTTACTACCTATATTGTATATATTTTTTGGCAGACAAAGTCATATCATATATGTGCGTTTGACCTACATCCTAAATACATATCAATAGGTCTAACCATTACAACAAACAGATGGATAACAAATTCTTTGGAACCTTGTTAATCCCAATGATAATACACAGAAACATCAGCATGACAACATAATTTCACAGGAATGGAAAATGCTAATATACCGGGTTTTCCACGCAAATCCAAAAATATGTATTCTGCATCTGAAAGTGCAAATCCGATGACAAACCCAGTTTTTCTAAAAAAAACTTAATCATCACACATACATAATCATGTTTCATTCCAATGCACACACACACACATAATCATGTTTAATTTCAATGCAACTACTACGGCTTAAATGCATAACATGTACTGGTGTATACATTTCTTTTCAGGAAATGGACTTACTCGTACTGGATCCCACAGTTTTGACAATGGTGGGACGCTACAGAGGAGAAAATGATGCCATGCGACATTACGCCTACCACCAGTTTGTTTTCTGGCGACATGGCAAACTGGGAACAGGTAACCGACATGTCATTCCCAGCTGTTGTGTGTGGAAGATTAGGCAGACATTTCCGAGTGCAAGTGGACAGTATGCTGGGTTCAAAGTTCATAGATTAGGTTGAACTCATTACTTTTCAAGATTATATAACCACACATCATCAGGTAACCATGATAATTTCTAAATTAATTGATAATAGTTTGTTATTAAATAACTAAATGTCAGTTACTCATTGACAACTTCCATCTTAGGCACATTTCTTTTTTCCAAATCAGGTTTGATGCCTCGCCACTAGGTCTGCTGTTGGGGGCGCAGTCACTGCTGCTAGTGATGGTGCAATGTTGCACGGGTCATCAGGTTTAAGTCCACGCATCCTGCGTTTTGGTAGTGGATCGTCAGTGCATGCATGGATGATCTTCTCCTGAAGGGACACTATGTACACATACTGTTTCGGTTCTCGCTCGGGGATAATAGTCCACTTCTTTCCCCATTTGTTGTAGACTTTGCGGTAGCTGTAGATTAATAGACAAACTTAATGACATGTGTCATGAACTTGTGTTGTTACACAGTATGGCATTTGCACACAAAAAATTATTCAACATAAATATTTCAAAACATGTAAATATTTAAAGTAACTTTTTTCATGTGCAATACGTTAGCATATAAAATTGTTATGTAAATAGCTGAATTGTTGCAAATAAAGTTACGTTAACTATTACATATGAATGCTTAATGTACATACGCTATTATTATTATGCTTTGTATTGTTTATGTATAGCAACACAATAAATACTTTCCACTTCTAAAAAACTGTCTTCTCAACCATTACTTCCTCGATCACAGGCATTGATTGTTAGAGTCGTCACCAACATAAATAAATCCAGTGAACAATTAGCCCTATAATGGAATGGCAATAGTCATTATTATAGTGCATAACAAAAATATTTACATGTTCATGTTGTTACATGTATACCTGCATACTTACACAGTGTCCCTCTCGATTTCTTTTCAATGGTAAATCTTTGTGACTCTAATAATCAATCGCTGCCAGTAGGTTCCGTACCCGGTATACCGAGAAGCTGCAATAAGTAATTTCATCTGATAAATTTATGATTCATGTTGCTTCCCTGTGTGTTTTAATCTACATTATCTGATGATGGCCTACACTCATCTACAAAAAACCAAGCACAAAAAGAAAAAAGTACAAAATACTCTTAAGTATTCCTTCCATTTCAGTCATTGGTGTGACTGTGTGTGCATGTGTGTATTAAATATCCCAAATCAAACGTTATGCACACTGAAGTACCTGTTTACCTGCAAAGCATATCTAATTCTGGACAATTTCAGGCTCTTTAAAACAAACTACACCCTTTAGTCTGACCATGAAACTCCAACTGCACCACCCCTTTTTAGGATTGTTTCTTTATTTATACCATAAGCGCCACCACAGAGAGGCCAATTATTCATCAGATATGTCATCAGTAAATATCTGTTAAAAATGTATTGCCAATTCGTAGTTGTCCAATGCTCCAAGGAAATGAGCAAACAGAAATAAACTAGTCGACATCATCTCAGACGAGAGAGACGTATATTGCCTAAAGTTAGATTATTGATATATAGATACCTGAAGGCAAATCGCTTCGCTGCATACATGAGTATGTGGTTATGGAACGTTTCCAGTACGCCAGTATGACTGTAAGAAGAAACCATCACAACAACAAAATAATCAAAACAAATAGGTGTTTCCCTTTGCTGCTCTACGTGTTTCAATGTGTAGTTTTACACATGTTTTGTTTGTGTAGTTAGTTGTGCAACAATTACATACTGGGCTAACACATCCATGGTGAAAGAAACCATGGGCATCAATTATAACAATTACAGTGGTGCCATCTACCCACCACCACTCAATTCTTTCCGAAAGACCCTCAAGTAAAGCACAGCATTTGAAAAACATGTTAGTTCATAAATATATTAAGCTAAAAATCTGTTAAATTTTCCTAAATAATTTACCAAAAGTTAGTGCAAACTACAGCGGTGTAAGAAAACAATTAAATATTGTTATAGAGGATTGGACCCAGCACTATGTAGGAAATGCACTTATAATATTACAAAGTTAGCAAATTATGCCACATCAATGTCACCGAGATTTTCAGTGATAATGTGCCCAAAACATATAATATTACAAAGTTAGCAAATTAACATATAAATACATATATCACCGGAAATTGACATAGTACTTCAGTGTGCTCAAAAATCGTTTGTTTAATACTACACGTCTCAGGGCAACATGGGCAGGAGAATCTGGTTCAAACCATTCCTTGTCTCTGTCTGTGAGTGGTTCATGCTCACAGTGAGGTGGTGCATCGCCTTCACTTGTCTCTGTCTGTGAGTGGTTCATGCTCACAGTGGGGTGGTGCATCGCCTTCACTTGTCTCTGTCTGTGAGTGGTTCATGCTCACAGTGGGGTGGTGCATCGCCTTCACTTGTCTCTGTCTGTGAGTGGTTCATGCTCACAGTGGGGTGGTGCATCGCCTTCACTTGTCTCTGTCTGTGAGTGGTTCATGCTCACAGTGGGGTGGTGCATCGCCTTCACTTGTCTCTGTCTGTGAGTGGTTCATGCTCACAGTGGGGTGGTGCATCGCCTTCACTTGTCTCTGTCTGTGAGTGGTTCATGCTCACAGTGGGGTGGTGCATCGCCTTCACTTGTCTCTGTCTGTGAGTGGTTCATGCTCACAGTGGGGTGGTGCATCGCCTTCACTTGTCTCTGTCTGTGAGTGGTTCATGCTCACAGTGGGGTGGTGCATCGCCTTCACTTGTCTCTGTCTGTGAGTGGTTCATGCTCACAGTGAGGTGGTGCATCGCCTTCACTTGTCTCTGTCTGTGAGTGGTTCATGCTCACAGTGGGGTAGTGCATCGCCTTCACTTGTCTCTGTCTGTGAGTGGTTCATGCTCACAGTGGGGTGGTGCATCGCCTTCACTTGTCTCTGTCTGTGAGTGGTTCATGCTCACAGTGGGGTAGTGCATCGCCTTCACTTGTCTCTGTCTGTGAGTGGTTCATGCTCACAGTGGGGTGGTGCATCGCCTTCACTTGTCTCTGTCTGTGAGTGGTTCATGCTCACAGTGGGGTGATGCATCGCCTTCACTTGTCTCTGTCTGTGAGTGGTTCATGCTCACAGTGGGGTGGTGCATCGCCTTCACTTGTCTCTGTCTGTGAGTGGTTCATGCTCACAGTGGGGTGGTGCATCGCCTTCACTTGTCTCTGTCTGTGAGTGGTTCATGCTCACAGTGGGGTGGTGCATCGCCTTCACTTGTCTCTGTCTGTGAGTGGTTCATGCTCACAGTGGGGTGGTGCATCGCCTTCACTTGTCTCTGTCTGTGAGTGGTTCATGCTCACAGTGGGGTGGTGCATCGCCTTCACTTGTCTCTGTCTGTGAGTGGTTCATGCTCACAGTGGGGTGGTGCATCGCCTTCACTTGTCTCTGTCTGTGAGTGGTTCATGCTCACAGTGGGGTGGTGCATCGCCTTCACTTGTCTCTGTCTGTGAGTGGTTCATGCTCACAGTGGGGTGGTGCATCGCCTTCACTTGTCTCTGTCTGTGAGTGGTTCATGCTCACAGTGGGGTGGTGCATCGCCTTCACTTGTCTCTGTCTGTGAGTGGTTCATGCTCACAGTGGGGTGGTGCATCGCCTACACTTGTCTCTGTCTGTGAGTGGTTCATGCTCACAGTGGGGTGGTGCATCGCCTACACTTGTCTCTGTCTGTGAGTGGTTCATGCTCACAGTGGGGTGGTGCATCGCCTTCACTTGTCTCTGTCTGTGAGTGGTTCATGCTCACAGTGGGGTGGTGCATCGCCTACACTTGTCTCTGTCTGTGAGTGGTTCATGCTCACAGTGGGGTGGTGCATCGCCTACACTTGTCTCTGTCTGTGAGTGGTTCATGCTCACAGTGGGGTGGTGCATCACCTTCACTTGTCAACCATGTGTGGCTGTTGGTCACATGGTGTAGAATTCCTCGCCATCGACCCTATGATTTAAAAAAAATTCACAACTAATTACGTTATCATTAATCAAAAATGAAATGACTTGCTTTTTGTATGAACCAGTGTGAAATGCCTGGAGTCTTATAGTGTAGTCATTTCAGCAGTGGAGCCACATGATGGAAACATGTGTTAATGCAATTCAACACTACTAGCCTTTTTTACACAGTACTGCTGATGTATGACTGTATATAGCCAAGAAAATATATCATTACTTACAATGAGTGTTTCCACAGAGCCTTCAGCCTTCTCGCAACAGTACCATAAATGGTTCGCTATGTCTGATGCCCATGTCAACATCAGTCCATTTCCCTTCTCTTGCCCTACCTTCAGAACATAAACAATTATTAGCTTATTGTTGATAACATCGACTGATACATGAAATAATATAACATCACATTGTCACTTATTATGTTCTTCCTTTTTTAAAGTTACGGATATAATTCATACATAAAACTATATATTTATATATGTAGTATGATTATAAATTATTTCAAACATAGTACTTTTAATGGCATAAAAAAAAAAATCTTTCCCATATGGGTAAAAAAAAAAAAAATTACAATAAATTATCAACGTGCAGAGCAGTTACGTGTATTCCTTCATTCCAAAATGTAAAATATTTCCTGTGAAGTGTTTTTCTGTGGTCAAAAATAAAAACATTTATAGAAAAAACATTCAGTTTACTTTCCAGTCACCAACTTTCACAATATGGACTACTCGCAGTGCACATTACATAATAGTCAGACAGAGTCTTTTATAACATCACACAAAGTAATACAAAATAACTTCCTAGCAGACCTATTAAATCGAACACCATCTAAACTTCTCTGGGAATTATTCAGCAATGCTGCAATTAACTATCCCATGTTACTTTCAGCATGAGGCCACTTGCTGTGAGGGTCTAACATTACAGCCCATCCACAGGCATCCTGTTTGACTATGTGACAATAGAGGTGTCAGTGGGGCAATACACAACACAGGGTCAAAGGATCCTTTAACTGACACCAAGGTGTCAAAATCTCACAGAGTGACAGCACAATGCACTGATGCTTGACTATGTGTATACAGCTGTTAGGTGAACATGACCTCGAGATAGTTTCTAATTTATTCTGATGATATTAATGAAATGAAAACTGCTGCAATTTTAGTGTTATTTGTAAAATAAAATACCTATGACCCATTTTATTTTTTTAATGATATTTTATTTGCAACAACATATTTCCGTTTATAATAATCACCTTCATTTTTAAGAATATAATTAGCATATCACATCCACTAGGACCAAACTTATGTAAAGAAATGCCATAAAGTATCATAATTAGTTTGTCAACAAGACAAAACATAATGTGTTTTAATACAATGTTTTACATGTAATTGTTCATGTCATGCATATGTTATGTGTACTAGTAGGCTGGTGTGAGTGATACAAAAAACGCATGAAACCAACGTTTTGCTCGGTAACCGGACAGAATCCCCTTCCCTTATGGAAAAATTGGTCAAAATCCCCTTCATAATTATTTTGGATGATACTTTAAATATAATCATACATGCCTACTCGAAACTATTTTTTGGAATACCTAAGGGAACACATTTGCCAAGTTGCCAACACTATTTTAATAATAAACACAATAATTGTTCAATATCAATACAAATTAATACTCAAAACTATAACTTCGGTTACTTTCCAAACTTTCTCAAAACGGTATTCACAGTTTTAAATTATTACTCTGACACTGTTAAAAACTCAGATTTGCTAAATCAATTATAATTGAAACCATTAATTGCTATGGGGATCATACCTGTGTAGGAAGCCATGTAATTGCTATTGGCCATCTGTATTCATATGGAAGGACCTGTTTAAATACCTGTATGGAAGGACTGTTCAAATACTGGGGAAACTAAATGAGCATCATTACCCACTCAGTCTATGATCAGTCTACAGCCATGGAAATAATATAGAGACAGAAAGGCGGCCTCAAGCTACTACTAGATGGGCATATGTACACCCAGAAGAACAAGTCCAAGACAACCATCCGATGGGAGTGCTCTAGCCGTAGAGGTCTCGGCTGTAAGGGAGCAGTTACCACTGATCCAGAGATCCAGAGAGTTACCGGACATTTATCACACAGTCACAATGCCAATCCAGATGCAGTCTCAGTCATTAAGCTATGTGCCACGATGAAAGACCAGGCCGTTACATCGTGAGGTACACCAACTCAGATACTGACAGTTTTTGGTTGATACAAATGTCTTATACAAATGTCTTATTTACTGATGTGTCTGTGATTCTTTTTGTAGTCAAGTTGTGTTCCATAAAAGTCTGTGGAGGACACCCTGAAGGGTGTTGGACACTGCATCGGATGGAAATGAACTACACTTTTGCTGATTTGTTTTATTTACTGATATGTCTGCAATTCATTTTATGGTCAAGTTGTGTTCTATACCATCATTTGCGTTTGCTTGAAATGTATTTATATGTTTTAGGTGATCAGTAAAATATGTTTATACTCAATGTGTGGTCCTAAATATTTTTTTGTTCACACACCATACATTCCAAATCCCCTCAGGGTTAATTAAGGGGATTTTGTCCAGAGGGGATTTTGTCTGAAGGGATTCTGTCCGGAGGGGATTTTGTCCTGGATTCGTTTTGCTCAGATGTGTTGGAACTATTTAGATAAATCTTTATTAATTTCAATTGTTTACACTTTAAATGTTTGATACACAAATGTGTGCACAAGTAATTATGTTTAAAAACCTCTGCAGTTGTATTTCTCAGCAGTCTTTGTGTATAGTCATGCAGAAACATGTTCTTTTGCAACATATCAAACCTACTTAATAAATACATAAATAATAATAATAAATATGCTACATCATTTGTAAGAAAATATATTAAGTTATGTCGAAATAACTACTAGTAGTCTCCTGCAAAAACAGAGGTAATAAAAGGTTGTTCTGTAAAAAATTATACAAATTAGTATTATTATGTTGACTTAAAAAACATGTAATTTAAAATCCTATGCTATTTGACCATTGTGAGTGACTGCTAACAACAGTCAGGAAACAGTCTTTTAAAGATGTTGATGCCATTGCCAGTTTTGTAGGTGAATTAATATTCAAAAATAACACTCTTATAACGGATGGTGACATTTCAACCAGGTTTATTAACAATTGTAGCTGCAGCTAGCTGTCATTTTAATAAAAAAAACCGATATCTTTAACCCACAGGCACAGACTCAGTCTCAGATGGAATTGAACAAATTGACATAACATTTCCAATATGACGTTGGCACCGCACGGTATTACGCGATGCACGAAGTTATGACACGACAATAATTATACCCAGTACCAGACAATAATTTTGTCGAATAGATGGGCGATGATTGAGCTACGTAATGTACTTCATATTCCATTCCCTTCCTATATTCTACCGGGTTACCATTCTACCTAGCTTACGATTACGCCTTGACCCTAGGCTAGGCCTAGCCCCGGCCTAGTGTGAGTGTGAACGACATGATGCCCGAACAGGAGATGTTCTATATAAATGCAACCAATCTATCGGCGTCAAATATACTTCAAATTTAAAATATAATTTGTACGACATCATGTTCACTTGGAATTCACTGTCAACAAAACACGACGACGATGATGTAATGTCTGGTCACTGCCACTGGTGATGCGAACAACTCAAGTTGAAATACTTACGTGTCAAGCAGAACTTCTGCCACTTTATGATCAGATTTCGCATTTAGGGTAGTCTTCAGGCGATCCCATCGTACCTTCTGCTCTTCCAAAATTACCCGTGTAGTAGACCGGAATTTGTCACGTTCTTTTTGATTTTTCTTCGCCACTGAGTACTGCACGACAGAACCTTTTCTTACCCGCCATTACGTTCGAATGTCAACAACTATGCAACTTGCGTCCACGTGATCACGTACCACGTGATCACGCATATCAGTCTCATTAGTAGTCGGATTTTAGCCACGCATACAACGGCTTTCGAAAGCGACTCGCAGTCGATGTAAACAAAGTGATATGTGCACTTATCATTAACATTTCATAAAACAAAATGGTTCATTAAAACATCTTTGGGCAGTAAGTACGCTATGATAGATATAATGTATACTGTATAACATGATTTTGCAAGAAAAAAAAAAAAGCCACGAAGTGTGACTGTCCCTTTAAGGTTAGTTCTTATATAGCGCAGTATCCACTATCCAGTCCTCGGGACTGCTCAGAATGCTTTACACTTTATTCCCTGGTAGACCTGTTCAATCAAACACCATCTCGACTTCTCTGGTTTAATGTAATTATTATGCAGTAGGTGGCGCTACCATACAAGCAATATGCGGCACAAACCGAACCCGATGGAGAGGCGGATTAGAGTTAGGACTCTAAATCCTTACATCACCTGCTTACTGTGTCGCGGCTACTTGATTGAGGCCACTACCATCACGGAGTGTCTACATACGTGTAAGTACAGGTCTACTTGATTCAGGCCGCTACCATCACAGTGTGTCTACATACGTGTAAGTATAGGTCTATTTGATTCAGGCCACTATCATCACAGAGTGTCTACATACGTGTAAGTACAGGTCTATTTGATTGAGGCCATTACCATCACAGTATGTCTACATACGTATAAGTACAGGTCTACTTGATTCAGGCCACTACCATCACAGTGTGTCTACATACGTGTAAGTACAGGTCTACTTGATTGAGGCCACTACCATCACAGAGTGTCTACATACGTGTAAGTACAGGTCTACGTGATTGAGGCCACTACCATCACAGAGTGTCTACATACGTGTAAGTACAGGTCTACGTGATTGAGGCCACTACCATCACAGTATGTCTACATACATATAAGTACAGGTCTACTTGATTCAGGCCACTACCATCACAGTGTGTCTACATACGTGTAAGTACAGGTCTACGTGATTAAGGCCACTACCATCACAGTGTGTCTACATACGTGTAAGTACAGATCTACTTGATTGAGGCCACTACCATCACAGAGTGTCTACATACGTGTAAGTACAGGTCTACTTGATTGAGGCCACTACCATCACGAGTGTCTACATACGTGTAAGTACAGGTCTATGTGATTGAGGCCACTACCATCGCAGTGTGTCTACATACGTGTAAGTACAGGTCTACTTGATTGAGGCCACTACCATCACAGAGTGTCTACATATGTGTAAGTACAGGTCTACTTGATTGAGGCCACTACCATCACAGAGTGTCTACATATGTGTAAGTACAGGTCTACATGATTGAGGCCACTACCATCACAGAGTGTCTACATACGTGTAAGTACAGGTCTACTTGATTGAGGCCACTACCATCATAGAGTGTCTACATATGTGTAAGTACAGGTCTACTTGATTGAGGTCACTACCATCACAGAGTATCTACATACATGTAAGTACAGGTCTCCTACTTCTCTGTGTACTATTATTGAAGTAAATCTGATTAAATTATTTTGAAATCAGGATTTGTTCCAACCCTTAACAGAAGTTTGGTTCCAGTGATTTATGTATTACGTATACATATAACTGTTAAATTTTCTTTTTTCTTTCTTTACATTATGACAGCTTTTAAGTTTTAGCAGTCTTCATCAGAATACTACTCGAGGATGACAGTTATTATGAAAACTGCTGAAACATAACAACAAAAGAAAAAGGCACATTTTAACGTAGCTATGAAATTTGTAAAAAGTTAAATTATAATTACAGTTATAGCTTCTTGTACAATACTTAATTTAAAAGTGATAATTAGATCTCTACTTTGTGGATATAATTTTTGAAACTTTTTGTTAAGTATTTTTGTTGTGTTATTGTTACGCTGCACTTGTGGTATAGTGTCTGTGTAGAGTCTGTAGTGTTTGTGTAGTGTCTGTGTAGTGTCTGTCTATGTTGCAGTCTGCAGGAGTTGTATTGTGAAGTACCTTGAGAGAAACGTCACCTGCCCCAAGTGTGAGATTGTCATCCATCAGAGTCATCCTCGTAACTACATCAGGTATGTGTCGTCTGGTCAGTGTTGTTTACCTGGCAGGTGTCCAGGCAGTCTATCTGGACCTGTATGGTCAGTATAGTCTACCTGGCAGGTGTCCAGGCAGTCTCTCTGGACATATATGGTCAGTGTAGTCTACTTGGCAGGTGTCCAGGCAGTCTGTCTGGACCTGTATGGTCAGTGTAGTCTACCTGGCAGGTGTCCAGACAGTCTCTCTCTGGACCTGTATGGTCAGTGTAGTCTACCTGGCAGGTGTCCAGGCAATCTCTCTGGACCTGTATGGTCAGAGTAGTCTACCTGGCAGGTGTCCAGCCAGTCTCTCTGGACCTGTATGGCTAGTTTAGTCTACCTGGCAGGTGTCCAGACAGTCTCTCTGGACCTGTATGGTCAGTGTAGTCTACCTGGCAGGTGTCCAGACAGTTTCTCTCTCTAGACCTGTATGGTCAGTGTAGTCTACCTGGCAGGTGTCCAGGCAGTCTCTCTCTGGACCTGTATGGTCAGTGTAGTCTACCTGGCAGGTGTCCAGGCAATCTCTCTGGATCTGTATGGTCAGTGTAGTCTACCTGGCAGGTGTCCAGGCAGTCTGTCTGGACCTGTATGGTCAGTGTAGTCTACCTGGCAGGTGTCCAGGCAGTCTGTCTGGACCTGTATGGTCAGTGTAGTCTACCTGGCAGGTGTCCAGGCAGTCTGTATGGTCAGTGTAGCCGACCTGGCAGGTGTCCAGACAGTTTCTCTCTCTGGACCTGTGTGGTCAGTGTAGTCTACCTGGCAGGTGTCCAGACAGTCTCTCTGGACCTGTATGGTCAGTGTAGTCTACCTGGCAGGTGTCCAGGCAGTCTCTCTGGACCTGTATGGTCAGTGTAGTCTACCTGGCAGGTGTTCAGGCAGTCTCTCTGGACCTGTATGGTCAGTGTAGTCTACCTGGCAGGTGTCCAGGCAGTCTCTCTGGACCTGTATGGTCAGTGTAGTCTACCTGGCAGGTGTCCAGGCAGTCTCTCTGGACCTGTATGGTCAGTGTAGTCTACCTGGCAGGTGTAGTCTCTCTGGACCTGTATGGTCAGTGTAGTCTACCTGGCAGGTGTCCAGGCAGTCTCTCTGGACCTGTATGGTCAGTGTAGTCTACCTGGCAGGTGTCCAGACAGTCTCTCTCTGGACCTGTATGGTCAGTGTAGTCTACCTGGCAGGTGTCCAGGCAGTCTCTCTGGACCTGTATGGTCAGTGTAGTCTACCTGGCAGGTGTCCAGGCAGTCTCTCTGGACCTGTATGGTCAGTGTAGTCTACCTGGCAGGTGTCCAGGCAGTCTCTCTGGACCTGTATGGTCAGTGTAGTCTACCTGGCAGGTGTCCAGACAGTCTCTCTGGACCTGTATGGTCAGTGTAGTCTACCTGGCAGGTGTCCAGGCAGTCTCTCTGGACCTGTATGGTCAGTGTAGTCTACCTGGCAGGTGTCCAGGCAATCTCTCTGGACCTGTATGGTCAGTGTAGTCTACCTGGCAGGTGTCCAGGCAGTCTCTCTGGACCTGTATGGTCAGTGTAGTCTACCTGGCAGGTGTCCCGACAGTCTCTCTCTGGACCTGTATGGTCAGTGTAGTCTACCTGGCAGGTGTTCAGGCAGTCTCTCTGGACCTGTATGGTCAGTGTAGTCTACCTGGCAGGTGTCCAGGCAGTCTCTCTGGACCAGTATGGTCAGTGTAGTCTACCTGGCAGGTGTCCAGGCAGTCTCTCTGGACCAGTATGGTCAGTGTAGTCTACCTGGCAGGTGTTCAGGCAGTCTCTCTGGACCTGTATGGTCAGTGTAGTCTACCTGGCAGGTGTCCTGGCAGTCTCTCTGGACCTGTATGGTCAGTGTAGTCTACCTGGCAGGTGTCCAGACAGTCTCTCTTTGGACCTGTATGGTCAGTGTAGTCTACCTGGCAGGTGTCCAGCCAGTCTCTCTGGACCTGTATGGCTAGTTTAGTCTACCTGGCAGGTGTCCAAGCATTCTCTCTGGACCTGTATGGTCAGTGTAGTCTACCTGGCAGGTGTCCAGGCAGTTTCTCTCTGGACCTGTATGGTCAGTGTAGTCTACCTGGCAGGTGTCCTGTCAGTCTCTCTGTACCTGTATGGTCTGTGTAGTCTACCTGGCAGGTGTCCAGGCAATCTCTCTGGACCTGTATGGTCAGTGTAGTCTACCTGGCAGGTGTCCAGGCAATCTCTCTGGACCTGTATGGTCAGTGTAGTCTACCTGGCAGGTGTCCAGGCAGTCTCTCTGGACCTGTATGGTCAGTGTAGTCTACCTGGCAGGTGTCCCGACAGTCTCTCTCTGGACCTGTATGGTCAGTGTAGTCTACCTGGCAGGTGTTCAGGCAGTCTCTCTGGACCTGTATGGTCAGTGTAGTCTACCTGGCAGGTGTCCAGGCAGTCTCTCTGGACCAGTATGGTCAGTGTAGTCTACCTGGCAGGTGTCCAGGCAGTCTCTCTGGACCAGTATGGTCAGTGTAGTCTACCTGGCAGGTGTTCAGGCAGTCTCTCTGGACCTGTATGGTCAGTGTAGTCTACCTGGCAGGTGTCCTGGCAGTCTCTCTGGACCTGTATGGTCAGTGTAGTCTACCTGGCAGGTGTCCAGACAGTCTCTCTTTGGACCTGTATGGTCAGTGTAGTCTACCTGGCAGGTGTCCAGCCAGTCTCTCTGGACCTGTATGGCTAGTTTAGTCTACCTGGCAGGTGTCCAAGCATTCTCTCTGGACCTGTATGGTCAGTGTAGTCTACCTGGCAGGTGTCCAGGCAGTTTCTCTCTGGACCTGTATGGTCAGTGTAGTCTACCTGGCAGGTGTCCTGTCAGTCTCTCTGTACCTGTATGGTCTGTGTAGTCTACCTGGCAGGTGTCCAGGCAATCTCTCTGGACCTGTATGGTCAGTGTAGTCTACCTGGCAGGTGTCCAGGCAATCTCTCTGGACCTGTATTGTCAGTGTAGTCTACCTG
This sequence comes from Paraescarpia echinospica, assembly GCA_020002185.1. Classification (NCBI taxonomy): domain Eukaryota; kingdom Metazoa; phylum Annelida; class Polychaeta; order Sabellida; family Siboglinidae; genus Paraescarpia; species Paraescarpia echinospica. The sequence continues at coordinate 926,862 of CM034534.1, read as the reverse complement.
GCAGGTGTCCAGCCAGTCTCTCTGGACCTGTATGGCTAGTGTAGTCTACCTGGCAGGTGTCCAGACAGTTTCTCTCTCTGGATCTGTATGGTCAGTGTAGTCTATCTGGCAGGTGTCCAGACAGTCTCTCTCTCTGGACCTGTATGGTCAGTGTAGTCTACCTGGCAGGTGTCCAGGCAATCTCTCTGGACCTGTATGGTCAGTGTAGTCTACCTGGCAGGTGTCCAGACAGTCTCTCTCTCTGGACCTGTATGGTCAGTGTAGTCTACCTGGCAGGTGTCCAGGCAGTCTCTCTGGACCTGTATGGCTAGTGTAGTCTACCTGGCAGGTGTCCAGGCAGTCTCTCTGGACCTGTATGGTCAGTGTAGTCTACCTGGCAGGTGTCCAGGCAGTCACTCTGGACCTGTATGGTCAGTGTAGTCTACCTGGCAGGTGAAGTGAGTGAAGTGTAAAGGTTTTGAGCAGTCCTGAGGACTGGATACTGCAGTACATAAAAAATACCTTTTTTGAAGGTTGTCTGTTCCAATAACCATAATCAGCCAAGGTGGTGATTATTGCTGACTTGGTTGTCTGTTCCATTAACCATATAATCAGCCATGGTGGTGATTATTGCTGACTTGGTTGTCTGTTCCATTAACCATAATCAGCCTAAAGCCCTGCGCGGGGCTGGATTTTTGTTGTTGTTGCGGTGCGGTGCGGGTTAAGTTTCAATTTGTGCGGGGCGGGACGGTCTGCGGGTCAGGTCACTGCGGGGCGGGGCGGTCTGCGTGCTAGTAATTTCTACATGCGGGCTGTTTTTTGTAACTCATTAATGGTCACCAGTTACTCAAAGGTGGGACATTCTTTGAGCTAGTTAATTGGGGATTACCAGATTGTTTTTGTTTAAACAGTGTTATGATAACATGTGCTGGCCTGCCTTGCCAGCTTCAGTCAGGTGTGATTAGTGGCTTCTTCCAGGAGGAAGTATCAGTTCAGGCTATCAATCTGTTTGTGTAATTAAGCCACCAGGATGTCCATAAAGAGCAGTTACCCCACCAATTAGACAGGAAATGCCTTTGATGTATGGAGACAGGAGACCCTGCCACTTGCCACTGGCTGACAGTGCTAACTGCTAAGAACAAGAACTGTCAGTCTTCCTCTGTAGAAGCAAGATGGCTCAAGTCAAACTGCCTTCTACACTAGTATAATCCGGTGCCAGTAGCCTGGTCCAGAGGGGATTTTGAGCCTGTTATATGGACATGTGAAAACCCTCTCAACAATCAGTAGTCTACGATCAGAAAATATAAATTGCAAACTTCTAATATCAGCAGATTGCGAATTGCAACACTGCCTTTGTGCACCAGACTCACCCTTTGAACAACTCATGTTCATGCAGCACAATGGCAAAGAGATTACAAGATCATAGGAAATGAATGCCAGCGGTGTGCCATCGCATATTCACTTGTGCTGAATTATATCAATTAGATTAATTAATAATTTTAAAATACGTTAAAATGTGTACTCGTACCTTTACTTTGCCCCAGGTCTGCTTATCACCTTCAGGCATTTACATTATAATGACAATGGTTCTATTTGTCTTAGAGATGGAATTCCAAGTACGACATGGTTGTCACCCAGCGCCGTGCATTTGTTAATATTTAAACAACAATGATTAATAAAGATGATATAATTTTAATGATTCCATGTCATCTTTAGTGGGCTGCGGGGCAGGTGCGGGCTGACTTTTGACTAATTACTGCGGGGCGGAGCGGGTTGCGAGCCAAGTTACTGCGGGGTGGGGCGGGCTGCAGGCCAGGATGTGACAAAATATGCGGGGCGGGCTGCGGGCTGAGTTGTAATACGCGGGGCGGGCTGCGGGTCAAATTACATAGTTGCGGGGCTTTAAATCAGCCAAGGTGGTGGTTATTGCTGACTTGGTTGTTCTGTGGGTATGACAGCCTGGACACACCAGACATCAGTGATCTGGTGGATAGTCTAACCAACCTCTGAACACACCAGACGTCAATGATCTAGTGGTTAACCCAACCAACGTCTGAACACACCGGACATAAATGATATAGTGGTTAACCGAAACAACCTCTGAACACACCAGACATCAATGATCTAGTGGTTAACCCGATCAACCTCTGAACACATCAGACATCAAGGATCTAGTGGTTAACCCGATCAACCTCTGAACACATCAGACATCAAGGATCTAGTGGTTAACCCAACCAACCTCTGAACACACCAGACATCAATGATCTAGTGGTTAACCCAAACAACCTCTGAACACACTAGACATCAATGATCTAGTGGTTAACACAACCAACCTCTGAACACGCCAGACATCAATGACCTAGTGGTTAACCCAAACAACCTCTGAACACACCAGACATCAATGATCTAGTGGTTAACACAACCAACCTCTGAACACACCAGACATCAATGATCTAGTGGTTAACCCGATCAACCTCTGAACACACCAGACATCAATGATCTAGTGGTTAACCCAAACAACCTCTGAACACACCAGACATCAATGATCTAGTGGTTAACCCAACCAACCTCTGAACACACCAGGCATCAATGATCTAATTAACCCAAACAACCTCGCCGATATTGCCGATAGTTTGTTTACAACTTTACAATTTGATACTTTTAATCTGTGAATGTTGTTTCTGGTGTACTAATTGCAATTAGTTTGGCAGTATCCCCTCAACATTGCCTATTATTAAGTACAATATATATAGAAAATATTATAAATAGATGAGAACCAGAAAGTGTGCGTTTAAACTACTATTTATCTACACAGCTACCAACTGAGGTTATACAATGATATTGGTGTTTTTTTACTATAATATTATGTTGGTATGTTGTATTGTGCTACTTTGTCTGGTGTTGTTTTTGTACTAATGATGTCCCATGTGTTTCAGTCATGACAGAACCATGCAAGACATAGTCTACAAGTTAGTGCCACATATACAAGAAAGTAAGTTATTGTTTACCATTTTTCACATTGTTGTGTTTGCTGTTATTTGAACAATTTACCAGTGAACACATACAAAGAAAGGAGCAGTAAACCTACGTTGATGACAAGTTGATTTATACCCCTTCAAATTATATCTCTGGTACATTGTAAAACATTCTTCTATGTGCCCTGTCTGTCACAGGCAGTGGCAATTATGGTCCTCCAAACCACACGGTCATTTGTAGTTTGTAGCAGTTCTGTTGCACTCCTGCCACACTCTGTTGTGTTGTGCTCCTGCCACACCATGTTGACGGACTCTATTATTGTTAGCCTCTAGCATCCTCTGTTGTGTTGTGCTCCTGCCACACCATGTTGACGGACTATCTATTATTGTTAGCCTCTAACATCCTCTGTTGTGTTGTGCTCCTGCCACACCATGTTGATGGACTATCTATTATTGTTAGCCTCTGGCCCTCTAGCATCCTCTGTTGTGTTGTGCTCCTGCCACACCATATTGATGGACTATCTATTATTGTTAGCCTCTGGCCCTCTAGCATCCTCTGTTGTGTTGTGCTCCTGCCACACCATGTTGACGGACTATCTATTATTGTCAGCCTCTAACATCCTCTGTTGTGTTGTGCTCCTGCCACACCATGTTGACGGACTATCTATTATTGTTAGCCTCTGGCCCTCTAGCATCCTCTGTTGTGTTGTGCTCCTGCCACACCATGTTGACGGACTATTTATTATTGTTAGCCTCTGGCCCTCTAGCATCCTCTGTTGTGTTGTGCTCCTGCCACACCATATTGATGGACTATCTATTATTGTTAGCCTCTGGCCCTCTAGCATCCTGTGTTGTGTTGTGCTCCTGCCACACCATGTTGACGGACTATCTATTATTGTTAGCCTCTAACATCCTCTGTTGTGTTGTGCTCCTGCCACACCATGTTGATGGACTATCTATTATTGTTAGCCTCTGGCCCTCTAGCATCCTCTGTTGTGTTGTGCTCCTGCCACACCATATTGATGGACTATCTATTATTGTTAGCCTCTGGCCCTCTAGCATCCTCTGTTGTGTTGTGCTCCTGCCACACCATGTTGACGGACTATCTATTATTGTCAGCCTCTAACATCCTCTGTTGTGTTGTCCTCCTGCCACACCATGTTGATGGACTATCTATTATTGTTAGCCTCTGGCCCTCTAGCATCCTCTGTTGTGTAGTGCTCCTGCCACACCATGTTGACGGACTATCTATTGTTAGCCTCTGGCCCTCTAGCATCCTCTGTTGTGTTGTGCTCCTGCCACACCATGTTGACGGACTATCTATTATTGTCAGCCTCTAACATCCTCTGTTGTGTTGTGCTCCTGCCACACCATGTTGATGGACTATCTATTATTGTTAGCCTCTGGCCCTCTAGCATCCTCTGTTGTGTTGTGCTCCTGCCACACCATGTTGACGGACTATCTATTGTTAGCCTCTGGCCCTCTAGCATCCTCTGTTGTGTTGTGCTCCTGCCACACCATGTTGACGGACTATCTATTATTGTTAGCCTCTGGCCCTCTAGAATCCTCTGTTGTGTTGTGCTCCTGCCACACCATGTTGACGGACTATCTATTATTGTTAGCCTCTGGCCCTCTAGCATCCTCTGTTGTGTTGTGCTCCTGCCACACCATGTTGACGGACTATTTATTATTGTTAGCCTCTAGCATTCTCTGGATCTTTTTCCTTCAACCATTCCTGTTGTTACTATATGTTGTAATTTTCTCTCTCTCATTATATGGCCCCTATATCTTGCTTGTTGTGGTCTAATTTTGTTAATGATCTTTATTTATAAAACATTATAATGCTACCTCCACTAGTATAGAACAAGTAGTTCCTATAAATTTAACTGTGACAAATATATTTAATTCCAGCTTGATATGTAAGCCATTGCTGTGTTCTCCAGTAGGATTAATGACAATTAATACTGTGTGTTGATTGGCGTGTCTGATTGGAATGTTGTCATCTTGAGTTGTGTTGTTTCGCAGTGCAACTGAAGCGACAACAAGACTTCTACAAGAGGAGGGGGCTGGAGATGCCACGATCTCTCTCAGGTACCGTCATGTCAACTGTACCTTTACTGTGTCCCACTGTAATCATACTAGACATAATCAACTGTATTTTTATAACTGTCCCACTGTAATCATACTAGAAATAATCAACTGTAACTTTACTACTGTGTCCCACTGTAATTGTACTAGAAATAATCAACTGTAACTTTACTACTGTGTCCCACTGTAATCATACTAGAAATAATCAACTGTAACTTTACTGCTGTGTCCCACTGTAATAATACTAGAAATAATCAAATGTACCTTTACTACTGTGTCCCACTGTAATCATACTATAAATAATCAACTGTATCTTTACTACTGTGTCCCACTGTAATCATACTATAAATAATCAACTGTACCTTTACTACTGTGTCCCACTGTAATAATACTAGAAATAATCAACTGTACCTTTACTACTGTGTCCCACTGTAATCGTACTAGAAATAATCAACTGTACCTTTACTACTGTGTCCCACTGTAATCATACTAGACATAATCAACTGTATTTTTATAACTGTGTCCCACTGCAATCGTACTAGAAATAATCAATTGTATTTTTACAACTGCGTCCCGCTGTAATCATACTAGAAATAATCAACTGTACCTTTACTACTGTGTCCCACTGCAATCGTACTAGAAATAATCAATTGTATTTTTACAACCACGTCCCGCTGTAATCATACTAGAAATAATCAACTGTACCTTTACTACTGTGTCCCACTGTAATCATACTAGAAATAATAAACTGTATCTTTACTACTGTGTCCCACTGTAATCATACTAGAAATAATCAACTGTAACTTTACTACTGTGTCCCACTGTAATCATACTAGAAATAATCAACTGTAACTTTACTACTGTGTCCACTGTAATCATACTAGAAATAATCAACTGTACCTTTACTACTGTGTCCCACTGTAATAATACTAGAAATAATCAACTGTACCTTTACTACTGTGTCCCACTGTAATTGCACTAGAAATAATCGACTGTAACTTTATAACTGCATCCCACTGTAATCTGTAATCATACTAGAAATAATCAACTGTAACTTTACAACTGTGTCCCACTGTAATCATACTAGAAATAACCACCTGTAATTTTGCAACTGCGTCCCACCGTAATTGTACTAGAAATAATCGCATTATCAGTTATTTATACTTGTCCATGGCATTTCACAACATGTAGTCATGTATATATATAAATACTTATACTAATTATTATTTAAAAATAAATATTGCAATAACACTGATACAAAAATAAATAAAATAAGTACTAATTTACATAAACTGAAATATACTGAAACGTAATTTGGAAGGAAAGAGATTTTAATGAATGAAACAGATAGGAATGTCCAAGGTTTCAACGTTGTTATAGTGGAAGAGAAGCTGACCAATGGGAGTCTGGCGAGCTCTCCAGAGAAGGAGAATGGAGATTGTCACCGTGGCGACGAGCAGGTAAACCTCTGTCTGGAGTGTCACAACAACCAGATGAAGACTCTCAAGAGGAACTACATCCGCTGCTCATCTCTCGCCACCATCTCCCATCTCAAGAAGTTCCTCGCCTTCAAGCTCTACAACAACATTGATAAGTGCAAGGACGTAAGTGATCTTTATGTATGTGACTGGTTGTGATGGTTCATACCTTAGGGTTCATTTTGGCAGTACAGAGCAATGAGTGCCTTGTTAAAGGACGGCATTCCAGTTTTACAATGACATTACTGTCATCTGTGTGTATCTGTTTGTTGCGAAGTTATGGGGGTTGAACGGACCCCACTCTTCAGAATTCATGCTTTGAGACAGATTAGGTCAAAGTTGGATATCAATGTTTGAAATCATATACCATACGTTTTAAAACATGCATCAAAAACACTTTTTCAAGATAATAATTCCAAACTGTATTATTAAAACTGGTAGTAAATAGGTTGTTTCTAAAAATGAAAAAAATTATAATATCACCCCTGTGAATGTGTTTTGGCTTTCCATCAGTTTTGTTAAATGTACCTTAAGGCTGATATTTCACTAAGGCAAAGTGCTATGGGTAATGGAAGGGCACTATGGGCAATGGAAGAGCATCATGGGTAGTTGAAGAGCATCATGGGTAGTGGAAGAGCATCATGGGTAGTGGAAGAGCAGCATAGGTGATAGAAGAGCATCATTGGTGGTAGAAGAGCATCATGGGTGGTAGAAGAGCATCATGGGTGCATGTGGCTGTTCTAAAATATGGCAATGATCTCATCAATGAAAGTGTTCATTGTTTGATAAATGCTAGTGTCGTCATGTAACCAACACCATATGAATGCCACCTTTTGTAACCTGTTGACGTCTTCTTCAGGTGGACATCCTATGTAATGAGGAGATTCTAGGCAAAGATCACACACTGAAGTTTATCTCCGTGACTCGTTGGCGAATCAAGGTGAGTGTGGAGATGTCTCGTGTCCTTCAACAGTTCTTATACGGTGTACATGGTTCACAGCATTGTTTCAGTTGTCCCCATTGTTAAGACACCCTCATTGGTTAAGGTGTCCATGTCACCATGTCAGCTGGTTTCATTGTTCTTAAGCCAAATGAAACTGTCCTCGTTGTTTGGGATGTTCTTAAAAAAAATTCTCATTGTTTAAGGTGCCCATGTTATTAAACATGTTTTTGGCACCTTTTTTCTCACAAAACTAAAATGAAAGTTTGCAGATTATAAACTTGTCTTTAAACCAGGCTGAGCAATATATCTATTCAAAATAATAACGTTGGCGCCAAGGACAATGATACAAATCGAACGTAACGAAATAAGCATATTGTGAATTTAGTTGAATGGTTGGTGATCATCAAATCATGATGGATTAATTTAACTGTCAAAATAAGATGTAATCAAATGCTCCATTTTTACATTGATGTGTTACCATGTTTTAACTTGTAGGATGCACCATTGAAGCTACAGTACCGACGCAAGGTGCAGCTTTGACATGTCATGTCACTAGTGTATGACACTATTACTGATGCAAGGTGCAGCTGTGATACATCTCACGTCACCAGTTTGTGACACTAGAACCGACAGAACGTGCAGCTGTGACATGTCTTATGCCACTAGTGTCTGACACTGGTATCGACAGAATGCACAGTTGTGACATCTCTCATGTCACTAGTGTCTGATGCTAGTATCAGTCAAGGCACAGCTGTGACATCTCTCATGTCACTAGTGTATGATGCTAGTATCAATCAAGGCACAGCTGTGACATCTCTCATGTCACTAGTGTCTGATGCTAGTATCAATCAAGGCACAGCTGTGACATCTCTCATGTCACTAGTGTTGGCAACTGACTTAATATTGTGAATATGGCATGTCAATATTTTAATAGTCATACCAGTGATGTGTCACAGGACATTGTTGATCTGTTGCAGAGGATTCTAAAACATTCATCAGTGATTAGAAAATATGATAAAAAAAAGGGTTTGTACACCGAGTACTATTTGTGGAGCGCAGTGGTGCAGTGGCTAGAGCTTTGCACTCTCGACCAAGAGAACCCGGGTTTGAATCCTGTGCTGTGGTGTCGAACCTCGTTCACTCTACATTGCTCCAGTTTACTCAGCTGTACGAATGAGTACCTGGCTATAGACAGTGGTGGATTTTTGTGTATGAATAATCTTCGCGCATTAATTGCAGCATAGCTAGATGCTTCCCAGAGAAGTCGAGATGGTGTTCGATTGAACAGGTCTGCCAGGGAGTAAAGTAGCGCTTTGAGCAGTCCTGAGGACTGGATGCTGCACTACATAGGAACTTACCTTACCTTTTTTACGCACATGTTTTTCTGACCATTCCGTGAGACTGACCACTCCATGAGCTGGTGCCTGTGTGTTTTTCCACAAATAGCTCATTTCACATGCCCGCAGTTCTGCAAATATTGCTATCCACGATCATATACTAGCCACAATACGAAACTGTGCATGATACAAATGTCATTATATTGTTTAACAAAAATGGTTTAAACTGTCCACACAAAAGTGTTATGTAAGTGTAACATGTATGCCTTTATTTTCACGTGACAATAACACAATGGCTTTAACGTTTATGCCTAGTCTTTAGGGTCAAAGTTTCAGCGGCAAACCTGAACGTCACAAGATTAATTACTGGTGTGTCCTCCAACTCCGTTGATCACTGCAGTGTGACGGTGCCTTATTGAAGAAATGTGAATATGGAACCTTTGTGGAATGTCAGGCTTGTGCTTCATGTGTTTTTTCAAGTTGGGTGTACCAGCAGCTCTCCAAACGTCTGCCTTATGTAACCATGCCTGTTACGAAAGACCCAACAGGAGCATTTTCTTTGTTTTCACACAGTGGCATTGCCTGACCTTGCATTATGTAACTTTCCAATGAAAGTCATATTATGGTATAGTCTACATGTCCCTGTTTCATGTTAATCGACATTGAGCAAAATCAATCCATTACATTAAATTTTGGTGCCTTTCTTCCTATGCACAGTTTCTTTTTGTGGCTAATATAGTTAAGAACAGTATATTTGTATATCGAAACTCTGAGACTTGCATTTATGATCCTGTAGGTTGAACACTAAGATATGTATATTTTATGGGATATTTGGAGAGTAAATGAGCCGAAAGAAAATGAAATTTTTGTTTGTAAATTTATGTTTTGATTGAATTGAGAGATCTTGTTGTTGGTAAATTGTCAGTGGAGATGTGGTGAAATGTTACGATGTTGCTTTGTTTATAGTAACAATGGTGATGTGTGAACATTTAAAATGTGTATACACGGTATTGTATAATTTATTTAATGTATATTAAAACTTATTAGGATATGACTTTGTGTATGTTCTTCAGAAGTTACATGTAAGCAGATAAACCAACAGAATTCTACAACTCATTCGTTCACATCTAACTATAATCAAGCTAGTGTATTTTTGTTATGCTACTCCTCTGTTTGCTATGCTACTCCTCCAGGTTGTCATGCTACTCCTCCAGGTTGTTATGCTACTCCTCCAGGTTATTATGCTACTCCCCCAGGTTGTCATGCTACTCCTTCAGGTTGTTATGCTACTCCTATGTTTGCTATGCTACTCCACCAGGTCTTTTGCTACTCCTCCAGGTTGTCATGCTACTCCTCCAGGTTGTTATGCTACTCCTCCAGGTTATTATGCTACTCCCCCAGGTTGTCATGCTACTCCTTCAGGTTGTTATGCTACTCCTATGTTTGCTACGCTACTCCACCAGGTCTTTTGCTACTCCTCCAGGTTGTTATGCTACTTCTCCAGGTTGTTATGCTACTCCTCCAGGTTATTATGCTACTCCTCCAGGTTGTCATGCTACTCCTCCAGGTTGTCATGCTACTCCTCCAGGTTGTTATGCTACTCCTCCAGGTTATTATGCTACTCCCCCAGGTTGTCATGCTACTCCTTCAGGTTGTTATGCTACTCCTATGTTTGCTATGCTACTCCACCAGGTCTTTTGCTACTTCTCCAGGTTGTTATGCTACTTCTCCAGGTTGTTATGCTACTCCTCCAGGTTATTATGCTACTCCTCCAGGTCTTTTGCTACTCCTCCAGGTTGTTATGTTACTCCTCCAAGTATTTTGCTACTCCTCCAGGTTGTTATGCTACTCCTCCAGGTTGTCATGCTACTCCTCCAGGTTGTTATGTTACTCCTCCAAGTCTGTTGCTACTCTTCCAGGTGGTTATGTTACTCCAAGTATTTTGCTACTCCTCCAGGTTGTTATGCTACTCCTCCAGGTCTTTTGCTACTTCTCCAGGTTGTTTGCTACTCCCCCAGGTTGTTTGCTACTCCTCCATGTTGTTATGCTACTCCACCTAGATGCTATGCATCTCAGGTGTCAAACTTTCTGGGTTTCATCTATAACCCTAATGCTTTTTTATAAATTTCTTTTGGGGTAAGGGTTCATACCACTTGTAATGTAATGGTTTGTACCAGACATCTGACAGTTGTTCACAGCACTATGTTTTATATGCCTGTTGAAAGTTATGTAAACTGTTTACCAATCAGCTGGAGACAGTTTACAAAGCTTGGGACAATTGTAGAAAATATGCAGAATGTTGCGAACAACTGTTCAGTGTTACAAAATAATTGTCAAACATCCAGTATAATACTTCATGAAACTGTCCCATGTGACTGTACTAACTTATGTCCTTGCAAATTCATGTGTAATCCCTTCAGAAGGATGGGTATATTTGCTAGTATATTTCAATTGTCCAGTTAAATACTGAAAATTATCACTGTTAAATTGCTCTACCAAAGAAATCGATCTATCCAAGAACAGTCAACGTATAATATACCGGTAATGAAGTCATCTTTATTACAGCAACAGTTTCCCTAATACACACTAATATAATATACATAAACCTTAATGTAAAACGTATAGAATCCAACAAATATGTTTGTGCTGATAACAATTTGACAAATGGCTGCTCAAGAGAGGAGTATATTTACAAACTACCAACACTCGGCAAACTCTCTTTGCATAGCTTCAGTCAGTAACAACCACACAACAATGTGTTCTTACTTGCAAAACCTACCTACGATTTCTACCCAAAACGCAGCCGAGATCAGTCTTTTATACCGTACCAACAGTGCACTGAATGTGGCTCCAAAAGCTTCCACATACAGATCTGAACACATCAGTCAACTCCAGTCTATGTGAGGTTGCATATATGTATTTATTTTTTGACCATGTAAAACTTCAAAACAAGAAAGTCTCCCAAGTATAACCTGCAGCTGGGATTGGATCTTGTTGCCTAATTTGTTTATGATTTTTTTTGTAGTCACGGCTCATTTACGCTGCTTGGAATGTTTTTTAACACAATGGTGCGATTTTTCAAATCAGTTAAATTTTCTATTCAGGAAAACACATTTCTAGTAATAAATAACATAGGTTATGTTATATAATTATATACAAGATTAAGCAAAAACTCTGTTACACACGCCAGCAGTAGTAGTAAACCATGTAGTATAAACTCACTCTGACTGGACTAGCTCAGGGTCAAGTTGACACAAGACAGTAAACTACCTACCAGTAGAGTCATGTCATGGTTTATAATGGCTTTTCAGAACGAACAATTTTTCCAAAAATACTGTACAGTAAATTTCCTGCTTGACCAATCAGTGGCATTGTTTTGACATCAAATTATAACGAACATGTCGGGAAAAGAATTAACCATCGCGGTTTCTGCATATCTGTACTACCAAAATACTGTGCAGAGTATCACTTGTCATGGCAGTTTACTGTTACCACTGGCATGTGCACTAGGACCTTAGCAATGTACAACCTACATAATATTACCACACACATATAATACAATAATATGACGGAATGAAATGAAGGGGGTTGGGAGCAGATTGGGATGGGATATCGGGAGAAAGATAGAGGGGTTTGGCAGAGAAAGAAAAGATAGATGACAAAGATGAAGGCATGCTGGAGTCGAGAGAGACATGGATAAGGCAGACCAACAGAGAGCAGGGAACATTTGCAGAAGAGTGAAATGAGGAGACAAGTTGTTAGGAGGATGGAAAAAGAACTTGTGAAGCGGCCCCTATCCTGCAACGGACTGAGAGGACGATGCTACAGTAACCAGTCACACCACACTGGCTGACAGTCACACCACACTGGCTGACAGTCACACCACACTGGCCGACAGTCACACCACACTGGCTGACAGTCACACCACACTGGCTGACAGTCACAACACACTGGCTGACAGTCACACCACACTGGCTGACAGTCACACCACACTGGCTGACAGTCACACCACACTGGCTGACAGTCGTGCAACTCATGTCACTGTCTAGAACATGTAAACATAATCTTAAGCTCTTGGCATACCTATACACACTATAAAGTAAACATGCAATTTGTATGTTGCAAAATTCAATTAATCTACACTGGCTAATTATGACGAATCACACCAGTAATCCGCATTGGACGAAATAAGTAACATTATGTTGATAAACATCACAACCCTCACTGGTGCTTACTAACATCCTGTGCAGGACACGCACTGTAAACTGTGGCTGTATGTGGCCACAGGCGGCAGTGGAGCAGCGATATCTGAGTTGCTGCACGTTTGTGTAGGATGAAAATTAAGTATTATGGTGCAATATAAAAATCAAGAGAATGGTCAGTTTGACCTGCAAGTAGTCAGTTTGACCTGTCAGTGGTCAGTGTGTATGTGGAATGTTAGTCAAACTCAGGGATGTCTTCGAAGTTGTATCCGTCGTAGCCCTTCCAGGCGTAGTAGGCGAGGTGGACATGGTAGGATCCAGGGATGAACATAAGCGCGCCCAGTATCAGCACAGGCCACGTCCTGTCTGAGTACTGTAACACAACAACACACTGCATGTTTACTTGCTACTAGTAACAACATGGGCATGAGGTGGTGCCACTGCAACACAACAACACACTGCATGTTTACTTGCTACTAATAACAACATGGACATAAGATGGTGCCACTGTAACACAACAACACACTGCATGTTTACTTGCTACTAGTAACAACATGGGCATAAGATGGTGCCACTGTAACACAACAACACACTGCATGTTTACTTGCTACTAATAACAACATGGGCATGAGGTGGTGCCGCTGCAACACAACAACACACTGCATGTTTACTTGCTACTAGTAACAACATGGGCATAAGGTGGTGCCACTGTAACACAACAACACACTGCATGTTTACTTGCTACTAGTAACAACATGGGCATGAGGTGGTGCCACTGCAACACAACAACACACTGCATGTTTACTTGCTACTAATAACAACATGGACATAAGATGGTGCCACTGTAACACAACAACACACTGCATGTTTACTTGCTACTAGTAACAACATGGGCATAAGATGGTGCCACTGTAACACAACAACACACTGCATGTTTACTTGCTACTAATAACAACATGGGCATGAGGTGGTGCCGCTGCAACACAACAACACACTGCATGTTTACTTGCTACTAGTAACAACATGGGCATAAGGTGGTGCCACTGTAACACAACACACTGCATGTTTACTTGCTACTAGTAACAACATGGGCATGAGGTGGTGCCACTGCAACACAACAACACACTGCATGTTTACTTGCTACTAATAACAACATGGACATAAGATGGTGCCACTGTAACACAACAACACACTGCATGTTTACTTGCTACTAGTAACAACATGGGCATAAGATGGTGCCACTGTAACACAACAACACACTGCATGTTTACTTGCTACTAATAACAACATGGGCATGAGGTGGTGCCGCTGCAACACAACAACACACTGCATGTTTACTTGCTACTAGTAACAACATGGGCATAAGGTGGTGCCACTGTAACACAACAACACACTGCATGTTTACTTGCTACTACTAACAACATGGACATAAGATGGTGCCACTGTAACACAACAACACACTGCATGTTTACTTGCTACTACTAACAACATGGGCATAAGATGGTGCCACTGTAACACAACAACACACTGCATGTTTACTTGCTACTAATAACAACATGGGCATGAGGTGGTGCCACTGCAACACAACAACACACTGCATGTTTACTTGCTACTACTAACAACATGGGCATGAGGTGGTGCCACTGTAACACAACAACACACTGCATGTTTACTTGCTACTAATAACAACATGGGTTTGAGGTGGTGCCACTGCAACACAACAACACACTGCATGTTTACTTGCTACTAGTAACAACATGGGCATAAGGTGGTGCCACTGTAACACACTGCATGTTTACTTGCTACTACTAACAACATGGACATAAGGTGGTGCCACTGCAACACACTGCATGTTTACTTGCTACTAGTAACAACATGAGCATAAGGTGGTGCCACTGTAACACAGCAATACACTGCATGTTTACTTGCTACTAGTAACAACATGAGCATAAGGTGGTGCCACTGTAACACAGCAACACACTGCATGTTTACTTGCTACTAGTAACAACATGAGCATAAAGTGGTGCCACTGTAACACAGCAACACACTGCATGTTTACTTGCTACTACTAACAACATGGACATAAGGTGGTGCCACTGCAACACACTGCATGTTTACTTGCTACTAGTAACAACATGAGCATAAGGTGGTGCCACTGTAACACAACAACACACTGCATGTTTACTTGCTACTACTAACAACATGGACATAAGGTGGTGCCACTGCAACACACTGCATGTTTACTTGCTACTAGTAACAACATGAGCATAAGGTGGTGCCACTGTAACACAGCAATACACTGCATGTTTACTTGCTACTAGTAACAACATGAGCATAAGGTGGTGCCACTGTAACACAGCAACACACTGCATGTTTACTTGCTACTAGTAACAACATGAGCATAAGGTGGTGCCACTGTAACACAGCAACACACTGCATGTTTACATGCTACTAGTAACAACATGAGCAAAAGATGGTGCCACTGCAACACAACAACACACTGCATGTTTACTTGCTACTAGTAACAACATGAGCATAATATGGTGCCACTGCAACACAACAACACACTGCATGTTTACTTGCTACTAGTAACAACATGGGCATAAGGTGGTGCCACTGTAACACAACAACACACTGCATGTTTACTTGCTACTACTAACAACATGAGTATAAGGTGGTGCTACTGTAACACAACAACACACTGCATGTTTACTTGCTACTAGTAACAACATGGGCATAAGGTGGTGCAAATGCAACACACTGCATGTTTACTTGCTACTAGTAACAACATGAGCATAAGGTGGTGCCACTGTAACACAGCAATACACTGCATGTTTACTTGCTACTAGTAACAACATGAGCATCAGGTGGTGCCACTGTAACACAACAACACACTCCATGTTTACTTGCTACTAGTAACAACATGGGCATAAGGTGGTGCCACTGTAACACAGCAACACACTGCATGTTTACTTGCTACTACTAACAACATGGGCATAAGGTGGTGCCACTGTAACACAGCAGCACACTGCATGTTTACTTGCTACTAGTAACAACATGAGCATCAGGTGGTGCCACTGTAACACAACAACACACTCCATGTTTACTTGCTACTAGTAACAACATGAGCATAAGGTGGTGTCACTGTAACACAGCAACACACTGCATGTTTACTTGCTACTAGTAACAACATGGGCATAAGGTGGTGCCACTGTAACACAACAACACACTGCATGTTTACTTGCTACTACTAACAACATGGGCATAAGGTGGTGCCACTGCAACACAGCAACACACTGCATGTTTACTTGCTACTAGTAACAACATGAGCATAAGGTGGTGCCACTGTAACACAGCAACAAACTGCATGTTTACTTGCTACTAATAACAACATGAGTATAAGGTGGTGCCACTGTAACACAGCAACACACTGCATGTTTACTTGCTACTAGTAACAACATGAGTATAAGGTGGTGCCACTGTAACACAGCAACACACTGCATGTTTACTTGCTACCAGTAACAACATGGGCATAAGGTGGTGCCACTGTAACACAACAACACACTGCATGTTTACTTGCTACTACTAACAACATGAGTATAAGGTGGTTCCACTGTAACACAGCAACACACTGCATGTTTACTTGCTACTAGTAACAACATGGGCATAAGGTGGTGCCACTGTAACACAGCAACACACTGCATGTTTACTTGCTACTAATAACAAATTGGGCATAAGGTGGTGCCACTGTAACAATTGGTTTCCCTAGCGTCATGTGGTGACGACCTAAACCCCCATAATGTAATGTGTTTTGGGACATTACAAATTTACGCAACTACCTGTAAACATAAGTTTTTATTATATAATAATAGTAATTACAGATATACCTAATAATATACATACATAGCACATTCACTCACCTTGGAGTCAATGTAGCCGGTGAATAGGAGGGAGCCAATGACAATGAGCAGTGAACCGCCCAGGAAGAGTGTCACCGCCAGACAGATGGCCTTGTATGGCACCACAGGGGGCGGCTTACGGAACTACAACAAACAAGAGTACGGTGTGAGTATAAAACATCCCCAACTGATCGGTGGATAGAATACGTAGCTCGCAACAATCGCAGAAAACACGTAATGTTGTGAACAATTGATTAATATCTGGTTATCATCTGTTACGATCTGATAGTAACCCAGAGGGAATTTTAAAAATAACAACTCTGCATTTCTTCAGATGGGTCGTGGATGAATCCTTAAATGTTTGGCGCTTGAGATGTCAACTGTCTAGGAGGAACACGTTAACATATGCACATATATTAACTCAATTAATCCCCAAATGTTTGGTGCTTGAGATGCCAACTGTCTAGGAGGAACACGTTAACATATGCACATATATTAACTCAATTAATCCCCAACTGTTTGGTGCTTGAGATGCCAACTGTCTAGGAGGAACACGTTAACATATGCACATATATTAACTCAATTAATCCCCAAATGTTTGGTGCTTGAGATGCCAACTGTCTAGAAGGAACACGTTAACATATGCACATATATTAACTCAATTAAACCCTAAATGTTTGGTGCTTGAGATGCCAACTGTCTAGGAGGAACACGTTAACATATGCACATATATTAACTCAATTAATCCCCAAATGTTTGGTGCTTGAGATGCCAACTGTCTAGGAGGAACACGTTAACATATGCACATATATTAACGCAATTAATCCCCAAATGTTTGGTGCTTGAGATGCCAACTGTCTAGGAGGAACACGTTAACATATGCACATATATTAACTCAATTAATCCTCAAATGTTTGGTGCTTGAGATGCCAACTGTCTAGGAGGAACACGTAATATATGCAAATATATTAACTCAATTAATCCCCAAATGTTTGGCGCTTGAGATGCCAACTGTCTAGGAGGAACACGTTAACATATGCATATATATTAACTCAATTAATCCCCAAATGTTTGGTGCTTGAGATGCCAACTGTCTAGGAGGAACATGTTAACATATGCACATGTATTAACTCAATTAATCCCCAAATGTTTGGTGCTTGAGACGCCAACTGTCTAGGAGGAACACGTTAACATATGCACATATATTAACTCAATTAATCCCCAAATGTTTGGTGCTTGAGATGCCAACTGTCTAGGAGGAACACGTTAACATATGCACATATATTAACTCAATTAATCCCTAAATGTTTGGTGCTTGAGATGCCAACTGTCTAGGAGGAACACGTTAACATATGGACATATATTAACTAAATTAATCCCCAAATGTTTGGTGCTTGAGATGCGAACTGTCTAGGAGGAACACGTTAACATATGCACATATATTAACTCAATTAATCCCTAAATGTTTGGTGCTTGAGATGCCAACTGTCTAGGAGGAACACGTTAACATAAACACATATATTAACTCAATTAATCCCCAAATGTTTGGTGCTTGAGATGCCAACTGTCTAGGAGGAACACGTTAACATATGCACATATATTAACTCAATTAATCCCTAAATGTTTGGTGCTTGAGATGCCAACTGTCTAGGAGGAACACGTTAACATATGCACATATATTAACTCAATTAATCCCTAAATGTTTCGTGCTTGAGATGCCAACTGTCTAGGAGGAACACGTTAACATATACACATATATTAACTCAATTAATCCCTAAATGTTTGGTGCTTGAGATGCCAACTGTCTAGGAGGAACACGTTAACATATGCACATATATTAACTCAATTAATCCCCAAATGTTTGGTGCTTGAGATGCCAACTGTCTAGAAGGAACACGTTAACATATGCACATATATTAACTCAATTAAACCCTAAATGTTTGGTGCTTGAGATGCCAACTGTCTAGGAGGAACACGTTAACATATGCACATATATTAACTCAATTAATCCCCAAATGTTTGGTGCTTGAGATGCCAACTGTCTAGGAGGAACACGTTAACATATGCACATATATTAACTCAATTAATCCCCAAATGTTTGGTGCTTGAGATGCCAACTGTCTAGGAGGAACACGTTAACATATGCACATATATTAACTCAATTAATCCCCAAATGTTTGGTGCTTGAGATGCCAACTGTCTAGGAGGAACACGTTAACATATGCACATATATTAACTCAATTAATCCCCAAATGTTTGGTGCTTGAGATGCCAACTGTCTAGAAGGAACACGTTAACATATGCACATATATTAACTCAATTAATCCCTAAATGTTTGGTGCTTGAGATGCCAACTGTCTAGGAGGAACACGTTAACATATGCACATATATTAACTCAATTAATCCCCAAATGTTTGGTGCTTGAGATGCCAACTGTCTAGGAGGAACACGTTAACATATGCACATATATTAACTCAATTAATCCCCAAATGTTTGGTGCTTGATGCCAACTGTCTAGGAGGAACACGTTAACATACGCACATATATTAACTCAATTAATCCCCAAATGTTTGGTGCTTGAGATGCCAACTGTCTAGGAGGAACACGTTAACATATGCACATATATTAACTCAATTAATCCTCAAATGTTTGGTGCTTGAGATGCCAACTGTCTAGGAGGAACACGTAATATATGCAAATATATTAACTCAATTAATCCCCAAATGTTTGGCGCTTGAGATGCCAACTGTCTAGGAGGAACACGTTAACATATGCATATATATTAACTCAATTAATCCCCAAATGTTTGGTGCTTGAGATGCCAACTGTCTAGGAGGAACATGTTAACATATGCACATGTATTAACTCAATTAATCCCCAAATGTTTGGTGCTTGAGATGCCAACTGTCTAGGAGGAACACGTTAACATATGCACATATATTAACTCAATTAATCCCCAAATGTTTGGTGCTTGAGATGCCAACTGTCTAGGAGGAACACGTTAACATATGCACATATATTAACTCAATTAATCCCTAAATGTTTGGTGCTTGAGATGCCAACTGTCTAGGAGGAACACGTTAACATATGCACATATATTAACTCAATTAATCCCCAAATGTTTGGTGCTTGAGATGCCAACTTGCTAGGAGGAACACGTTAACATATGCACATATATTAACTCAATTAATCCCTAAATGTTTGGCGTTTGAGATGCCAACTGTCTAGGAGGAACACGTTAACATATACACATATATTAACTCAATTAATCCCCAAATGTTTGGTGCTTGAGATGCCAACTGTCTAGAAGGAACACGTTAACATATGCACATATATTAACTCAATTAATCCCCAAATGTTTGGTGCTTGAGATGCCAACTGTCTAGAAGGAACACGTTAACATATGCACATATATTAACTCAATTAATCCCCAAATGTTTGGTGCTTGAGATGCCAACTGTCTAGGATGAACACGTTAACATATACACATATATTAACTCAATTAATCCCCAAATGTTTGGTGCTTGAGATGCCAACTGTCTAGGAGGAACACGTTAACATATGCACATCTATTAACTCAATTAATCCCCAAATGTTTGGTGCTTGAGGTGCCAACTGTCTAGGAGGAACACGTTAACATATGCACATCTATTAACTCAATTAATCCCCAAATGTTTGGTGCTTGAGGTGCCAACTGTCTAGAAGGAACACGTTAACATATACACATATATTAACTCAATTAATCCCCAAATGTTTGGTGCTTGAGATGCCAACTGTCTAGGAGGAACACGATAACATATACACATATATTAACTCAATTAATCCCCAAATGTTTGGTGCTTGAGATGCCAACTGTCTAGGAGGAACACGTTAACATATACACATATATTAACTCAATTAATCCCCAAATGTTTGGTGCTTGAGATACCAACTGTCTAGGAGGAACACGTTAACATATACACATATATTAACTCAATTAATCCCCAAATGTTTGGTGCTTGAGATGCCAACTGTCTAGAAGGAACATGTTAACATATGCACATATATTAACTCAATTAATCCCCAAATGTTTGGTGCTTGAGATGCCAACTGTCTAGAAGGAACACGTTAACATATGCACATATATTAACTCAATTAATCCCCAAATGTTTTGTGCTTGAGATGCCAACTGTCTAGAAGGAACACGTTAACATATGCACATATATTAACTCAATTAATCCCCAAATGTTTGGTGCTTGAGTTGCCAACTGTGTAGGAGGAACATGTTAACATACGCACATCTATTAACTCAATGAAACAGTTAGATGGGCCGAGTCTCACCTGCAGGTCTGTGAAGCCATCGTCAGCCCTCGCCATGCGGTGGTACTTGGTGGCATCTCTTGCCATAGTGATGTCTCCTCGCACTTGTGTCCTGTGGAACGCAGCAGACACTCAACAACAGGTCACAGCGGAGAGGGGTGACTACTCCACAAAGGTATTCAATTATGATTACCATTAAAAAGTATAAGAATAATTACGAGTATGATTATTTGGAAGATTAATGCAGTGGATTACAATTACTGTTATATAACATTATGATTACACTCATGATTAGTTTGAATACATGACTTTGCTATTGTCTCTACACTGTTTACAGCTTCTTGGTTGTCGGATCTGATACAAATAAAACCGACTTTTCCTAGAACTGCCCCATGTCTGAATGCTTGCACTGTTCTTGGGATAAGAACAACCTAAATGAGCACAACAATTTTAGTTGTAATTGTAATCATGATTACAATTACTTTAATAATGTAATCAAATATGATTATTTCAATTTTTTAACAATGTAATTGAGTATGAATTTAAACATTCAATCATTGTTAACAATTATGTGTGATAATCATTACGATTACTGAACAAAAACTGTCTGTAACATTACACAAACAAGTTTACAAGCTGCCTGAGAAGTATGCCAAGTCAAGATACATACAGCTGTAATTAGGGTGATAACTTCAGCAATCCACTTGTATTAAACACCCTCTGCTTCAGTCCCAAATGATGCTTTTACAATCCTACAACAAACCTGCAATTTAAAACACTAGTCTGAGATGTGCTTAGTAAAGCTGCTGTAACAGGTCTCATGCAACAACTGGTGTCCACTGAAGTTTTGTCAATTATTTTTAGCACATCATAAAGCTCAATTTCATGGAAATAAATTGCTTATTATGATTATAATAAAGTATAATGCATTTATTGTAGGTATTCCATTATATGCTAACATACTAACTAGGTGATATTGTACCCTTCTTGATGTTTCAGCCCAGGATGGGTTCAGTCCACCATGGACCCTGTCAGTGGATGGTTTGGCCTAATTCACAAAAATCTGCTGCGTGGCGTTGGATAGTGGGAATTCAAAGACATCAAAGGATGGATGATTCAACTCACATTGTGTGTATGGATTGATTACATTAAAACAACTACGATCACACACACAAGCCTCATACGTACATAGTCGTACAAGGGCTGCCTACTTGAGAAAAAATGCCCCACCCCTACAATGGCCCCCCATACCATCCCACCCTATGGTACACTTGGTTTCCAATCAAGCCTTTTGTCTGAAATAGACACAGTGAGACACCCCATCCCCAGTGCCTGGGAATACTGTTACATCTACGAAGTTACTAATTTAATCAGTATATACTTTGTGTCAACATATTATGTTGCTACACTGTAACTTGCAAAACAAGCATCAAAGGGATGCTTGTTTTGAAACATCCAATAAGTTACATTATTGACTAATTGTAGCAGACTAAACTAATGTGCCCACTACAGTCATTGGCAGGCTGCCAGCTGTCAATTTGCAACATACAATAAGTTACATTATTGACTGACTGTAGCAGACTAAACTAATGTGCCCACTACAGTCATTGGCAGGCTGCCAGCTGTCAATTTGCAACATTCAATAAGTTACATTATTGAGTGAATGTAGCAAACTAAACTGATGTGTCCACTACAGTCATTGGCAGGCTGCCAGCTGTCAATTTTCAACATTCAATAAGTTACATTATTGACTGAATGTAGCAAACTAAACTGATGTGCCCACTACAGTCATTGGCAGGCTGCCAGCTGTAAATTTGCAACATCCAATAAGTTACATTGTTGACTGACTGTAGCAGACTAAACTAATGTGCCCACTACAGTCATTGGCAGGCTGCCAGCTGTCAATTTGCAACATCTAATAAGTTACATTATTGACTAACTGTAGCAGACTAAACTGATGTGCCCACTACAGTCATTGGCAGGCTGCCAACTGTCAAGTTGCAACCTTTTACACTGGCATAGTATTGGATGAAGTCAGCTTACTGACTTTGTAATCCCTATTTCCTAATCCATAATATTGTGATGTAGTTAACATATTATATTGATAGATTGTAATGAGTGAATGATGACATTGGAGTGGCAGTCTTTATAGATTGAACAGTTCTTTAATCTGTATCATTTGAAATATTTTTATTTCCATAATACGGTGGCAGTTTCCGTAATTCCGTAATCTGAGGTCAATTTCCGTAATGATTACAGAAAATCCATAACAGTAGTAGACAGCCCTGTCGTAAATGCACATGTGCTCATGCAATAGTCTAATATTAAATATACATATATACATTTATAGATGGTTCAGCCAAACCCTTCGTGGGCTGATCGACACACCCAGTACCAATATCGTAAATAAATTGGCACACTCCATCGAATCAGCATTGATCTAAGTCCGACGACTAACATTGCCATCAACCCACATTTCATCGTTTTGTCTTTTGCCTTTGGTGGAGCTTTCGTGACAGTCCGACTGTGTGCTATAGTCACTGACACAATCAGAGCGACATATATTATAAAGTGGCACAGAATCTGATACAGTTACGGTAACTCAGAGATACAGTACACACAAATATTGTTGTATAATGTAGATGTCAGTCAACACTCCAGTCACAAAAAACTCACGTACACAACACAGACATGAGACAGTGAGTGAGTGAGTCGAGTGATACTGATATTTTTAGGAAAGAAAACCATAATTTAACAAATGTATATCTATTAACACTTTAATGTATTGTACACCTACACCAGTATATACACTTACTTCTTATATAACTATAACGAAATCACATAATATCAAATACTCAAAACATCGGATTTCAAAATGTTTTCAATCCAGCATCGTGTACTTCCGGTGTATTTACAACGCCATCTGATGGAGTTGTTTGTAACCAAATCTACATCGATAACTGGAAGGACCGTGGAATGATGGACAACGTCAGGCGATATATACATATAACATCAGGATGAATATAATATTATATATATATATATATCTTAAATATATACAGTGTATATATATATATATTATTTTTTTATTGTGGGTTTGGCAGTGTGTGAAGTGTCGGCATCTGGCGAATGAACGTTGTGACGGGGTTGTGGCATCAGCGGATGTTGAAATGCGCATGACCGAGGAAGTGATTCATTATGGCGTCCGGGGAGGAGGAAGGGCTGGCGGAAGGGGGAGGAAAACTGTCAAATTCTGCAAGAGATAGCGACTTTGTACAACAGGACCCAACCGTCGCTCAGCACGAATTACTGATCACCGAGATCGAATCTTCTGATGGCCATCTTGGAACAACGCTTCGGTAACGATAGCATTTTAGTCCAACTTGGCGCTGGGCACCACCGCCCACTGACAGTGACAATGTGCAGTGTGCACTGAGTCTGAGGCTTCCGTCAGCAACTTACAGTTCCAAGTGCAACAATCCAACATTGGTTCTAATCACTGAATCAGACAGTTTAGTCTGCATTAGTAGCCCCAACCCTCTATATGAACAAGTGCCCCATGACTGACTACTTTCCGAGAGGTATTCAAATTGGGACTTTGTCTTTGCGGTTAACGTCAAAAAAAGCAGTAAAATCTCAGAGCAGCTGTCCCTGTAAGTTATTGTAATACTGTTAAGTACTAATATGGGTCCATAAGTTAACGAAGGGGATTTTGCAAGGTGTACGCCATCGTTGTCCAGCAGTAATTCCGGCATTTGTATCAAATATATTCGAATCCGGTTTGCATAAACATACGCTGCTCATTTTACGCGTGCGATGCGGTAAATGTATGGCCGCAGCGGTGCAAACTAGTGCAAACCAGGTCGCTATTTGGGTTTTAAAAGTATGCTAAGACACAATTTTTGTTATAAATATGCCGAGGATGATGTTGAATGATTGAATTTACACACTGAGGTATCAAATTAAAGAAAAATGTAGTTATAACAGCGAAATTGAGGTAGGTCTGGATTCAACACAAGTGTTGCACTTGCATTCCAGTTTGATTAAGTTCTTACTTCGAAACAATATTGGCGTTTAGGCCACATTTAGGCAGCCATCATTGCTAGACACGAATGCCATCTTAAGTGTCAGAATTCACCCACAAACAGTGGTGACTAATTTTTGTCTCTGTTGACAATGACCACCCATAGACTGTTATTAAGATACATTTGTGACTTATGAAGGTCTGTGATTTTTAAGATGCTGCACAAATGTGTGACTTAATTTGTAATGTCTTTGTCAACAATTACTTGGCGTGTGTTACAAGTACACATGGAATGCTTGCATACAAATGAAGGTTATAGGTTGATATTGTAATAGCAGCTGTAAACTCTTGTATGTGATGCAGGAACGTCTATGATGGGGATGACCCGGATGCATTTCTTGAGCGCCTGGATCTCCGCATCAAGGCTCACGATAAGGAGATTGAGCGCATGTGTAACTACCACTATCAGGGCTTTATAGAGTCCATCCGGAGTCTGCTGCAAGTGCGAACAGATGCAGACAATCTTAAGGTGATTCTTCACGCAAACTGCATTCTAACAAACAATAGTCCAGGCTGTGAATTTATAAAACAATTTTCCTTTGTATAAGTTGCATGTTGTTGTGATGATAATAAATTTATTACCTATCAATATTAATGATAGCAAACAGATCAGCAGGGCTACTTGCTGCACATAGAATAATCTTCACAGAAATGCTTTTCATTTTGTAATTGTACTTATTTACTGACATAGCCTCAACAATCATTGAAAATATCAGCATTGTTTGTGGATTAATTCATTTAGGAATCAGCTGTCTCCCAGGCCACACAATGGCAGCACCTACGTTATGGTTGGATACTGCTTTCCCCAAATATTTGCCAATCCCTGACACCATCGCAATAGTACTGCAATAGTAATAATACAGCTGTTGCCGTACTAAAGTATAAAACTATCTGCGGTAGTCACCCCTCCTTCTTAGGCAGGTAGAAGTGAACTTATACTATGATAGAAATGATACTTCTGATGTGCAGGTAAACATGCTGACCAAATGTGTTACGTAGTGCAGGTAAACATGGTGTGCAGGTAGAAATACTACCTGTGTTGCATGTAAACGTACTGACCAAATGTGTTACGTAGTGCAGGTAAACATGGTGTGCAGGTAGAAATACTACCTGTGTTGCATGTAGACATGGTGTGCAGGTAGAAGTTTTACTTGTGTTGCAGGTAAACATGGTGTGCAGGTAGAAATACTACCTGTGTTGCATGTAGACATGGTGTGCAGGTAGAAGTTTTACTTGTGTTGCAGGTAAACATGGTGTGCAGGTAGAAATACTACTTGTGTTGCAGGTAGAGATCAAGACAACCAATGAGCAGCTCCAAAGGTCAGGTCTGAGTCTGATGGCCAAAGGGCAGGAGCTGGTGACGTACCGCAAGATTGAACGCAACATCGACTCTGCCATTGAAACCCTCAACCTATGTCTACCTGGTGGGTCCATCTGTCTCATACATGGTACAGCCTACCTGTGACTGTCTCTTTCAAATATGATAATTATGTCATCTTAGGCCACACCAATTTTATTGTTAGGATTACAGATTTTTGAGACAATTTTGTTAGAGAGGAGGGGGGAATAAAAATAAAAAAGTAATTGCATGAGAAAGATGTTTTGTGTAAATACATGAATTGTCATATGAGCCAAACAGTACATGGCTAAAAAAAATCTTTTAGCCTTGTATCAAAACTTACTAAACACGTACTTTTATGAAAGTTTAATAAAAGTTGAAGACTATTAGAATATAGAATAATAAGTACTGATAACAAGACTTGGCAGATACCATTATGGTGTGTTAACATTACAGCCATAAACATGTAGATTAAAGGCAGGATATTTCTTGCTTTGATAATATTAATTTGACTGGCATAACTAGGATTTGATTGTCGTACCTCCAAATATAACTACAGTATTCTGTTCCGAAGTAAAGCAATGCGATGCTGACATTGAAGAGAGTGTCTACAACCCGTTTTCCCAGCGTGCTAACTTGATTGGTCAAAATCTGATATTCAGATTTTTGTATGTAGACAGAATGAGTATCGCGTTAAACATGCGCACGTTACTGGTTTCGACTGTGTTGCGAGTTGGCAGTTTATTTTCTTTATTGCTATTTTGCATCGTGTCTAAAATGTCAGCCTTCGGGTTGCCTTTTCGCTACATTTCAGTAGCACTAACGTTGTCATTGTTCAAGAAAATAAATGTTAAACGTTCAATTGCTCACGTAGCATCCGCAAGGACGCTCGCTGTCATTTCGACAACAATCAGCGCATTCTATGCCAACACATACTTTCAATATCAGAGCAGCGTCGCTACAAACACGGGAAATGACATTGTTGATCGTGTCGGACAATTTAATTTTTTATTTCCTTTTGGGAAGCAGCATCAAACTTAAATTTCTTGAGCTCACTCGCTGAACTCAACATATGACATCAGTTTATAAAACATGATTATGGTATCTGTTTTAATTTCCAGATGTACCACCTGTGAGTATTCTACATGGTGCATGGCAAGGACAAACAGCGTTTACTGCATGTGATTGGTTAATATTGTGTTGTTACATGCTGCGCCACCTAGTCGTATTGGTATTTAGGACAATATTACATTTTTTCGTGACATCTTGGGTTTCTTTCTTGCAGTGCTCGAGACTTATGGCAAACTGCGGGAACAGATGAAGAACAAACGGTGAGTGAGTGACTGGGTAAGTGAGTGACTGGGTGAGTGAGTATATATGCAGTATGACACTACTACTACTAATAACAGTGTTTCCCCTGGTATATGACAAGTGATGCGGGCCGCCTCGCCCAAAATATGCCGAAATTGTCGTCTCGTTGCTATTGGTGTGCCCAATTTTTTTTCTTTTGTGATATCTTCAGCATTGGCGAGCGGCACGGAATGACACCACACAGTCACTTATATTCCTGCAAAATCGCAGATTTGTAGCAACATCATTTAGTCGTCTAGTAACGACGAAATCGAGGTGGGTCTGGATTCGACACATATGCTCACAAGATTATTCAGCTAATGTTTTATGCTGTTTTTTTTTTATAGCAAAATAAGGAATGTGATTCCTGAAATATCTTTGTGTTAAATATATAATATACAGACAAAGTTGTGCAAACAAACTTTTATGAAAGTTGATTTCGGTGAAGTACTTACGAATATAAACCACCGAAGTTCACTTCTCATAAAATATGCATATTGCCCCCAACCGTGTATACTAATGGGTTATCAATAACTTGGGTTAGACAATGATACGTTTTCTCAGAAATTGGATGTATACTAAACAACTTATACTTTTTTTTATAAAAAGGACAATTTGATAAATGTTCTTGCGATTAACAGAAACATACTTTTGTAGCATTCAAAAATGACTGTTTAATGAATTGCATAGCAACAAATAAAATATAATCTTTGGAACATAAATCACAAATATACCATAATATTATTATATTATAATTATTTAAAGGTGATAATGAATGAGTCTTCAGATGATATTACTGGATGCTTCCCAGAGAAGTCGAGATGGTGTTCGACTGATCAGGTCTGCCTGGAAATAAAGTGTAAAGCACTTTGAGCAGTCCTTAGGACTGGATACTGCGCTATATAGAAACTTACCTTTTACTTTTTAGTCCTTTGGCCGACACTCACTGGCACTCACTCTGCCATCACTCTGCGTCCGCCATTAGCTGCCGTATCTCAGAAACCGTTCAGCAACTTTTTCTCTAATTTTGCATAGACATCTTAGGGCACTGCCACTATGCACGAGAAATCTGTATTTGATTGAATCATTTTAAGGGCTCCCTAGGGCCTCCAAGGACCCCAAAACTGGTGAAAATGTAACTTTTTGTCTATTTTTTCAAAAACTGTTCAGCAACTTTTTTTCTAATTTTGCATAGATGTATCTTAGGGTGCTGCCACTATATACCAGAAATCTGTATTTGATTGAGTCATTCTAAGGGGCCCCCAAAGTGCAAAAGTTTTACATTATCTAGTGATGTGGTTTTGAGAAGGGCCCTTGAGACCACCCCAACAGTAGATTTTGTTTATAGTGCCAGAAAGCCAGCAGCATGACTAAACTCTGCAGCCTACTGCTATTGTTCCATTGAGACTTTGAATAATCTTTAATTGGTCACAGGGCCCAGGCAGAGTAGACACATTTGACCCCTGTTAGACTGAACAGTTGCCTAAAACTTTTAAACTGTATCTTCAAAACTATTGATTTTCTATAATTGCAAGTTGTGTTTATTTTGATGTTCATTTAATTATTATAAAATGGTGTGACTGTGGTGTCTATTGGTTAAAGATGTATTGTCTGTAGAAACCTGTAGGTGACAAACATAGAAAAATTATATTCTGGACAACTGTAGAGTGAAATATCCTACACTTTATTGATATCAAATGCATTCTACTGTTCTGTTTACGCTTGCCATGCCTTGTGTAGACATGGTACTGTGTAAATCAATTGTATCAATATAGACTAATAATTGCAGATTCACAATATAGTTGACACCTGAAACAACAAAATGTCAACCATTAGAAGAGTTGACATAGTTCCGCTATACACAAGCAAGAAATCAGTATTTGATTGAATCATTCTAGTGTCATCAGCATATAGTAGAACATACATTTTCTACATCATCATCCCTAAGGTTGTTGTAAATTTCACCAGCTGCCATGTCAAGTCTGTTATAATTGTGACTAACAGTGTTCAAAATTATTCAGGTTAATAGCAAATAACAAAGGACACAAGTTTTCTCCTTGCCATACCTCTACATCACATGAGAAGAAAGCTGACACAGCCTGGCCTTGATTTATACATGATTTAGCATTTTTGTACATGTTGTATACAACTTTCAACACATTACCATTAATACCGCATGGAATTATCTTAGACCACCGTGAGGACTACTAAATCAAATGCTTTCTTATAATCGATGAAGGCACAATAAAGCCTTTTGCATCGAGACAAATACAATTCAACCAATACCCCTATCTGAACACTGCCTGTTCGTCACCTACTTGGCAGGTTTAATTGATCTATTCAGCAATGAGGACACTGCTTAGGCCTCACTCTGGACACTGTCACTCACAGTGTTGTGTATTGTCTTTTTGGTGCATTGAGCTAATCTACTTGACCATGAATCAGTGGTGGCTCTGGTTGTGTATTACACCCAGCTGTGGAGCTAAGATTCTCTGCCTGCTATTGTTTGATGGAAACTGTGACTGATCTGTAATTGGTCACTGGCAGTAGCTTGTGTCAACAGACAGCATTAAGCCACTAGACCCCTGTTAAACTGGACAGTTGCCTGTAGGTTTTAAACTGTGTCAAACAGTGAGTCTACCTTTTGCTCTCAAATAATCTGTCCTCTTAGTTTTACACATAAATACATAATCTGGCATTGCTTGATAAGTCTTTGTAGCAGCACATTTGTACTTCCAGTGTATCATTGCAACATAACATACATATTACATACTGTGTGCCACATTTGAATGTTGTGCATGTAATATTTCCACGCAATCCATTTGCATATATGATGTAAAACTTCAACAGCCGTTTTCTTCATTTTAACTTTTTGACCCCTACCATGTTCAATGCTCCATAACTTGGCAAATTTTTGTAGCAGTCATAATTTTTTGTAACCGTGTAAAGCACCCTACCAAACCTTTACAAGGATGTAAGAAAACAATGTTACAATTTTTCCGACTTATCACTCATTTGGTCAGCCGGGGTCACATATAGACATATTAGTCCAAAGGACTTCAGGGCCACTTGGCCCATTTTTTACTGACTCTCACTGTGGTAACAAGGCCTAGGGTTATGGCAAGAAAAAACATCACCAGTGGTCAAGTGGAAACCACACCTCAGCTAAGTACCAGTGGTCAAGTGGAAACCACACCTCAACACGATGAAACAATCATGATTACTGACTTTTATCAATCATGATTATTACATTTTCAAGTAGTGTCTTGTTGTTATATATCTTCCCCTCTTCGCACCTACCCCACCCTCTAGATCCTCATGTAATGGGGTGCCTGTTGGAGGTAATATCCCACACTCTAGACCCTCATATAATCGGGTAACTGTTGCAGGTACTACCCCACCCACTAGATCCTCATGTAATGGGGTAACTGTCGCAGGTACTACCCCACACTCTAGACCCTCATGTAATGGGGTAACTGTTGCAGGTACTACCCCACCCACTAGATCCTCATGTAATGGGGTAACTGTTACAGGTACTACCCTACCCTCTAGACCCTCATGTAATGGGGTATGTTGCAGGTACTACCCCAACCTCTGGACCCTCATGTAATGGGGTATGTTGCAGGTACTATCCCACCCTGTAGACCCTCATGTAATGGCGTATGTTGCAGCTACTACCCCACCCTGTAGACCCTCATGTAATGGGGTATGTTGCAGATACTACCCCGCCCTGAAGACCCTCATGTAATGGGGTATGTTGTAGATACTACCCTGCCCTGAAGACCCTGGAGCAACTAGAACACACGTACCTGCCTCGGGTGAGCAACTATCGGTTCTCAAAGGTGATGTGTGACACCATCCCTCACCTGAGGGACAACATCAAGGAGGCGTCAATGTCCGACCTGAAGGACTTTCTGGAGAACATCCGCAAACACTCGGACAGGATCGGAGAGACTGCCATGAAGCACGTGTGTACTCCTTCACTGTCTTCTCTCCTCAGTTTGTCTTCTCTCCTCAGTTCACGTTCATGATATGTCAGTTTTTGATTAAGATTACGTCACTTGATCAGTCATAGTGGCAGTGTCTTTTGTAACAGTTCTGAGACTCTGATCTGTGTGACACTTGACTGTTATGCCCATTTCATAATTTTCTGTTGAACATTTTTGACAATGTAAAACTTCTCTAATACTAAGCAGTCTACAATAAAACATGTTTTGGACGACCTCTCTTGTGAGCAATCACTTGTGTTGGGCCACCACAATCCTAGGCATGGATTGAGTCTACCGTAAATCCTATATTGATAACAACAGCTTCAATTACAATATTGTGTAGCCGAATTGGTGACTAATTGATAGAGTAATCTGTGTGCTAGTGACTGATGACAGTTATTGAATCTAGCCAATAGTAATCCATGAATTAATCTTTCTCAAAGTTGCTTCTGTCGGTGCCCAACACCCTCTCTGTTTCCCTGACACCCTTTTTCCCTGTCTGACAACTTCTCTCTCTCTCCCATCTGTCTTTCCCCCGACACTCTCATCTGTTCCCTGTTTCCCCCCTGACTCCCTCTCTCCCTGTCTCAGGCGGCAGAACAGGCCCACATGGATCCATCCCTGGCCATGAAGAAGGGGAAGAAGCGAAAAGCCCCACGTCCTCCCAACCCCTTCACAGGGAAGGTGGAGGTGGAGGAGGAGGAAGACAAGGGGAAGAATCCCTTCAACGACGAGGAGCCCGACCCGGCAGAGGTGGGAAGTAACCTTCAGTGTGATCACTAGCATATTTGACAGAGTGCTAGAATATGTATCTAATAATTTGTTATAATAAAAGACATAGTTTTCATATACCAACATATAAATAGCAGTCTCCAAGCTGAAAACCCAACTGACGGTGACCAAATTTGGACAACGAAACATAAATAATGCCCAATTCATCCATTTTATCGCTCATTCAGTTGCGTTTCGAACATAATGTCAACTTGCCTTTAGTTCAGTGTCAAAAATGTCCCATCCAACAAAATAATGGCGCAAACTTCGTCATTAGTAAACGACTATGATGCCGCTATTTTTGAAGGTTCGCAGGTGGTGAACTCCTATAGTAAAAAAACTCAATTTTTTCAATGCAAGCACATGTCGAAAGTACCCACAATTCATAGCTCAGATATAAAGGAATCAGCCAGTATTAGTCTCTTAAATATCCACAAGATGGGGCCACCGCTAGAGGCTTTATCTCCACCGGGCGCTCTGGGGAAAAAACACCCGGGCGCTTTCGGACGCGCAAGGTCTGATGGATTAAGATAACACAGCTGTAGAAACATCAGCAGATGTTCATTTACAATGTATATCTAATAATTAAATTATAAATATTTGTTTATAAAGGAGGGCTTTTGGCTCTGTTAAAATATAGCACAAGCACATGCCTCTGGTATTCTAGTGTAATTTTCATTAGTATGCTAATTACACACTACCTGACATGGACAAGAAACATGAATAGTTAAAAGAATGTAAGAATATCAATACCAAGTATATAGGTGTATGTGAGCATTGATGTGTGTGTGGTGTGTTTCAGGGTCTGAGTGCGCAGGACCTGGTTGACTTCTCTCCTGTGTACCGTTGTCTCCACATCTATTCCGTCCTGGTGGGTCGATGTGTGTACTGACATCTTAATAGTTCAGTAGTTTTTTATTTATTGCTAAACTGAGGTAGACTTTAAAAAAAGCAACCTTTTGAGAAACAAGGTCATTTTTACTCTTTTTGCCTATTGTTTTTTTTAATGTATGGGTTCAAAAATGAATGTATTTTATTTGTTTTGGATTGTTTGTAGAGGAAAAAATGGACATTGAAATATAAGATTATGAAGTGTGTATTTCTGCCAAAATCACCAAATTGATGGGACATGACCTGGACAGCTATTTATGGCTCATGTGCAGAATAGGCCTATGCCACTTAATACCTAATTCACTGTGGCTGGCCACGTGTTATAATAGGTGTGTTACAATAGGTGTGTTATAATTGGTGTGTTATGTAGTTACATCAGGAATGTGTTACTCTGAATACTGGTTTTCCACCAAAAAAATGTGTAAAACTGTCTTGTGTTGGGTGTGAAAGATTTGTAATAAAGTAAGATATTATCACAACGGTGGGATACACTTGTGTATCACTGTAACCTGCTGTTACAGTGAGTGGGATACACATGTGTATCACTATAACCTGCTGTTACAGTGAGTGGGATACACGTGTGTATCACTATAACCTGCTGTTACAGTGAGTGGGATACACATGTGTATCACTATAACCCGCTGTTACAGTGAGTGGGATACACATGTGTATCACTGTAACCTGCTGTTACAGTGAGTGGGATACACTTGTGTATCTATGTAACCTGCTGTTACAGTGAGTGGGATACACGTGTGTATCACTATAACCTGCAGTTACAGTGAGTGGGATACACATGTGTATCACTATAACCTGCTGTTACAGTGAGTGGGATACACTTGTGTATCACTATAACCTGCTGTTACAGTGAGTGGGATACACTTGTGTATCGCTGTAACCTGCTGTTACAGTGAGTGGGATACACTTGTGTATCTCTGTAACCTGCTGTTACAGTGAGTGGGATACACGTGCGTATCACTGTAACCTGCTGTTACAGTGAGTGGGATACACGTGTGTATCTCTGTAACCTGCTGTTACAGTGAGTGGGATACACGTGTGTATCACTGTAACCTGCTGTTACAGTGAGTGGGATACAGGTGTATCACTGTAACCTGCTGTTACAGGGTGTTCGAGACACGTTTGAGTCGTACTATCGCAAGCAGCGGCGGAAGCAGGCAAGACTGGCGCTGCAGCCCCCACAGAACATGGTGAGTGCCACATGAACAGGGTAACGTGTCAGTAAGGCTGAAGGAAGTCCTCATTAGGTTGCAAGACCTGCATATATATGCAATACATTGGGTAATTGTGTGACTGTTGGGAAGTTGTGAACTCGTCTTACGTGCAGCCGGTAGTGCCCTCTGCTGTTGGTAATGCATGGCGTCCTGTTGTGATGTAGATTAAGTTTCCTTTCTCCCACTGTGTAGTTGTCGTATTGTTAGTGTCAGTGTGACCTTGTAGTAGTTGATTATTGTCTGGGCATAGTCTTCACTTGTAGTAGTTGATTATTGTCTGGGCATAGTCTTCACTTGTAGTATTGCATTATTGTCTTAGCAAGTAGTTAGTTAGAACAAATGTTTAAGTGTAGTAGTTTTCTGTTCTTGGTTGTTGTCTATAGTTGAAGTGAAGGTTTGCTGCATAATATGCAGCAGTTGTTATTGTGACACATTTACCTTTGCAGATCTACACCATCTGGCAGTGTCAGTTGTAAAATGTTTACTTATTGGATAGTATGTTTTACCATTTACTGTTGCTCATCCCGAATTACTTTACCTGCTTGTTGCAGTGCTGTGTCATTAGTGAACTTAGTTCAGTCCCAAATCCAGATGTTCAAAGTGCAACAGAGAATGAACAAGTAAATCTTTGAGGCAAACTGTCGTAGCTTGTGGACATTTTGTTTAAAGTAAGCACTGGCTGATGTGTTATTTCGAAATTGCACAAGTTGGCTACATTTTAACTACAATTTGTTGTTGAGATTCCTCACACTAGTACCACACTGGTTAGTGTTTGTGTTACGTTGACCGTGTTGTGTTGAAGCGTTGTGTTGTGTTCACTAATGCACAGGAGAGAGCTCGTCGTCTTGCTCAGGCTCAGAGCTCCGATACTGGCCCAGTAAGTACCGCTTCCTCTCTTGGCCACCAGGTGTCTCTGCTTCATCTGTTGTGTGCACTACTAACAACGACTAATACCTTGCAGTTGTGGCCGCCGGGGGCACTGCATGATTCAGCCCACAGACAACGACGTGGCTGAGATCAATTACACCACCATCTAGATGTTAACATAGCTGGACATCTAGATGTTAGCATAGCTGGACATCTAGATGTTAACATAGCTGGACATCTAGATGTTAACATAGCTGGACATCTAGATGTTAACATAGCTGGACATCTAGATGTTAACATAGCTGAACATCTAGATGTTAACATAGCTGGACATCTAGATGTTAACATAGCTGGACATCTAGATGTTAACATAGCTGGACATCTAGATGTTAACATAGCTGGACATCTAGATGTTAACATAGCTGAACATCTAGATGTTAACATAGCTGGACATCTAGATGTTAACATAGCTGGACATCTAGATGTTAACATAGCTGGACATCTTATGCTCATACATACTTCTCTAACATCTTTTTAAAATACATTTCTTGTTATAATATCCAAAGTTTAATGTATCCGTGTAGAAAGTTAACCCTTATTAAAAAGATGGCTTGTGGTCACATGACATGATTATATACATGAGTGGACAGCAAGGGTTGTGCCGTAGAGTACAGGACTGTTGGCGAAGGTGATAGCGGTTTCATTCCTCCTTCCACCATTACCAAACTCTGACAATATTTTCTCATAATGGTGCCTGTGTCTTTCAGAAAGACACTACGATCTGTTGGTGCCTTCTACCTGGCATCTGTCCCAGGGGAAGTAAAAGATCTCCCACTCAGGGGGTAGATGTGTAACCTGTCGTGGACTCACAGTCTCTGTCTCTAACCCCCTGGAGCTTGCTCCGTGCAGTCAGAGCTGCTTCCTGGTTGGGTGTTTGAAGAACACAGAATGTGCCAAGAAGGATGAAAGTCTCTTATATATTAATGTACATTGGATATTATAACAAGAAATTAGAATGATCTACCTTGAAAATTGGTACTCTGTAATATCCATGTGTAATACAGTGTCTCTTTCTCTGTGTGTGAATCTGCTTTGATTGTCTGGGTCTCTCTACCTCATACTTGTGTCAGTGTTGCTTTGGTTGTCTGGGTCTCTCTACCTCACACTTGTGTCAGTGTTGCTTTGGTTGTCTGGGTCTCTCTATCTCACACTTGTGTCAGTGTTGCTTTGGTTGTCTGGGTCTCTCTACCTCACACTTGTGTCGGTGTTGCTTTGGTTGTCTGGGTCTCTCTACCTCACACTTGTGTCAGTGTTGCTTTGGTTGTCTGGGTCTCTCTACCTCACACTTGTGTCAGTGTTGCTTTGGTTGTCTGGGTCTCTCTACCTCACACTTGTGTCAGTGTTGCTTTGGTTGTCTGGGTCTCTCTACCTCACACTTGTGTCAGTGTTGCTTTGGTTGTCTGGGTCTCTCTACCTCACACTTGTGTCAGTGTTGCTTTGGTTGTCTGGGTCTCTCTACCTCACACTTGTGTCAGTGTTGCTTTGGTTGTCTGGGTCTCTCTACCTCACACTTGTGTCAGTGTTGCTTTGGTTGTCTGGGTCTCTCTACCTCACACTTGAGTCGGTGTTGCTTTGGTTGTGTGGATCTCTCTACCTCACACTTGTGTCAGTGTTGCTTTGGTTGTCTGGGTCTCTCTACCTCACATTTATGTCAGTGTTGCTTTGCTTGTCTGGGTCTCTCTACCTCACACTTGTGTCGGTGTTGCTTTGGTTGTCTGGGTCTCTCTACCTCACACTTGTGTCAGTGTTGCTTTGGTTGTCTGGGTCTCTCTACCTCACATTTGTGTCAGTGTTGCTTTGGTTGTCTGGGTCTCTCTACCTCACACTTGTGTCGGTGTTGCTTTGGTTGTCTGGGTCTCTCTACCTCACACTTGTGTCAGTGTTGCTTTGGTTGTCTGGGTCTCTCTACCTCACACTTGTGTCAGTGTTGCTTTGGTTGTCTGGGTCTCTCTACCTCACACTTGTGTCGGTGTTGCTTTGGTTGTCTGGGTCTCTCTACCTCACACTTGTGTCGGTGTTGCTTTGGTTGTCTGGGTCTCTCTACCTCACACTTGTGTCGGTGTTGCTTTGGTTGTCTGGGTCTCTCTACCTCACACTTGTGTCAGTGTTGCTTTGGTTGTCTGGGTCTCTCTACCTCACACTTGTGTCGGTGTTGCTTTGGTTGTCTGGGTCTCTCTACCTCACACTTGTGTCGGTGTTGCTTTGGTTGTCTGGGTCTCTCTACCTCACACTTGTGTCAGTGTTGCTTTGGTTGTCTGGGTCTCTCTACCACACACTTGTGTCAGTGTTGCTTTGGTTGTCTGGGTCTCTCTACCTCACACTTGTGTCAGTGTTGTTTTGGTTGTCTGGGTCTCTCTACCTCACACTTGTGTCAGTGTTGCTTTGGTTGTCTGGGTCTCTCTACCTCACACTTGTGTCAGTGTTGCTTTGGTTGTCTGGGTCTCTCTACCTCACACTTGTGTCAGTGTTGTTTTGGTTGTCTGGGTCTCTCTACCACACACTTGTGTCAGTGTTGCTTTGGTTGTCTGGGTCTCTCTACCACACACTTGTGTCAGTGTTGCTTTGGTTGTCTGGGTCTCTCTACCACACACTTGTGTCAGTGTTGCTTTGGTTGTCTGGGTCTCTCTACCTCACACTTGTGTCCGGTGTTGTTTTGGTTGTCTGGGTCTCTCTACCTCACACTTGTGTCAGTGTTGCTTTGGTTGTCTGGGTCTCTCTACCACACACTTGTGTCAGTGTTGTTTTGGTTGTCTAGGTCTCTCTACCACACACTTGTGTCAGTGTTGCTTTGGTTGTCTGGGTTTCTCTACCTCACACTTGTGTCAGTGTTGTTTTGGTTGTCTGGGTCTCTCTACCACACACTTGTGTCAGTGTTGCTTTGGTTGTCTGGGTCTCTCTACCTCACACTTGTGTCAGTGTTGTTTTGGTTGTCTGGGTCTCTCTACCACACACTTGTGTCAGTGTTGCTTTGGTTGTCTGGGTCTCTCTACCACACACTTGTGTCAGTGTTGCTTTGGTTGTCTGGGTCTCTCTACCACACACTTGTGTCAGTGTTGTTTTGGTTGTCTGGGTCTCTCTACCACACACTTGTGTCAGTGTTGCTTTGGTTGTCTGGGTCTCTCTACCTCACACTTGTGTCAGTGTTGTTTTGGTTGTCTGGGTCTCTCTACCACACACTTGTGTCGGTGTTGCTTTGGTTGTCTGGGTCTCTACCTCACACTTGTGTCAGTGTTGCTTTGGTTGTCTGGGTCTCTCTACCTCACACTTGTGTCGGTGTTGCTTTGGTTGTCTGGGTCTCTACCTCACACTTGTGTCGGTGTTGCTTTGGTTGTCTGGGTCTCTACCTCACACTTGTGTCGGTGTTGCTTTGGTTGTCTGGGTCTCTACCTCACACTTGTGTCAGTGTTGCTTTGGTTGTCTGGGTCTCTCTACCACACACTTGTGTCGGTGTTGCTTTGGTTGTCTGGGTCTCTACCTCACACTTGTGTCAGTGTTGCTTTGGTTGTCTGGGTCTCTCTACCTCACACTTGTGTCGGTGTTGCTTTGGTTGTCTGGGTCTCTACCTCACACTTGTGTCAGTGTTGCTTTGGTTGTCTGGGTCTCTACCTCACACTTGTGTCGGTGTTGCTTTGGTTGTCTGGGTCTCTACCTCACACTTGTGTCAGTGTTGCTTTGGTTGTCTGGGTCTCCACCTCACACTTGTGTCAGTGTTGCTTTGGTTGTCTGGGTCTCCACCTCACACTTGTGTCGGTGTTGCTTTGGTTGTGTGGATCTCTCTACCTCACACTTGTGTCGGTGTTGCTGCTTCAGTGTCACTGTATCATTTACTAACATTTCATTATTGTCATCGCTAATTCTACCAGCGTTCATAGGGTGCTGGTAACATATGCTGGAAACAACTGCTTTTAAACATGGAAAAAACTAAAATTATTTGATACAGAAGCATTATTAAGTAATGTGTGAGTGTTGTTTGTTTTGAAGCGTTTATCAAAACCAAAACACATATGAAATTTTTCATAACTTTGTTATGAAAGCTACCTAATTGAATGAAGATCGACAACATTGGAGACTAAGAGACTAAGATGTAACCAAATTGAAGTGTCTTAAATATTGACTGGTTATAAAGGTATTGATAGAAATATTTCTATAACCACAACTTAAAGAAGACAGTAGAACCAAAGGCCACAAGGCAGCATCAGGCAAAGAACAGTATAGATCAGATATGAGAA
Organism: Paraescarpia echinospica; assembly: GCA_020002185.1. NCBI lineage: Eukaryota > Metazoa > Annelida > Polychaeta > Sabellida > Siboglinidae > Paraescarpia > Paraescarpia echinospica. The sequence goes on along the minus strand of CM034534.1, from coordinate 886,853 downwards.
AGTTCGCATTCTCATAGATAAATAATAGGAATGGAAATTACTGTCATAAGGGTGGGTTATATATAAATGAGAAATTGTTGGACTATAAACCTTGCCCACTTGCCACCTAAGGTTCGTGCTCTGGTGGTGATCTTGTTAGATCTGTAGGTCAAGAGAATCACTTGCTACCAGTGTTGTGTTTTGTTTGCCACCATTGGTTGGTTGTTTAATGCAACATGCACAGTGACATTCACTGTCTCACTGACACTCGCTGTCTCACTATCTCACTGACACTCACTGTTTCACTGACACTCACTGTCTCACTGACACTCACTGTCTCTCTGTCTCACTGTCTCATTGTCTCTCTGTCTCACTGTCTCTCTGTCTCACTGACACTCACTGTCTCACTGACACTCACTGACACTCACTGTCTCACTGACACTCACTGTCTCACTGACACTCACTGTCTCTCTGTCTCACTGACACTCACTATCTCTCTGTCTCACTGTCTCACTGACACTCACTGTCTCTCTGTCTCACTGACACTCACTATCTCTCTGTCTCTCTGTCTCACTGTCTCACTGTCTCACTGACACTTACTGACACTCATTGTCTCACTGACACTCACTATCTCTCTGTCTCTCTGTCTCACTGTCTCACTGACACTCACTGTCTCTCTGTCTCACTGACACTCACTGTCTCACTGACACTCACTGTCTCTCTGTCTCACTGACACTCACTGTCTCTCTGTCTCACTGACACTCACTGTCTCACTGACACTCACTGTCTCACTGACACTCACTGTCTCTCTGTCTCACTGACACTCACTGTCTCACTATCTCTCTGTCTCACTGTCTCACTGACACTCACTGTCTCTCTGTCTCACTGACACTCACTATCTCTCTGTCTCTCTGTCTCACTGTCTCACTGACACTCACTGTCTCACTGACACTCACTGACACTAACTGTCTCACTGACACTCACTATCTCTCTGTCTCACTGACACTCACTGTCTCACTGACACTCACTGTCTCTCTGTCTCACTGACACTCACTGTCTCACTGACACTCACTGTCTCACTGTCTCTCTGTCTCACTGACACTCACTATCTCTCTGTCTCTCTGTATCACTGTCTCACTGACACTCACTGTCTCTCTGTCTCACTGACACTCACTGTCTCACTGACACTCACTGTCTCTCTGTCTCACTGACACTCACTGTCTCACTGACACTCACTATCTCTCTGTCTCACTGACACTCACTGTCTCACTGACACTCACTGTCTCTCTGTCTCACTGACACTCACTGTCTCACTGACACTCACTGTCTCACTGACACTCACTGTATCTCTGTCTCACTGACACTCACTGTCTCTCTGTCTCACTGACACTCACTGTCTCACTGACACTCACTGTCTCTCTGTCTCACTGACACTCACTGCCTCACTGTCTCACTGACACTCACTGTCTCTGTCTCACTGACACTCACTGTCTCTCTGTCTCTCTGTCTCACTGTCTCACTATCTCTCTGTCTCACTATCTCTCTGTCTCACTCTCTCACTATCTCTCTGTCTCACAGTCTCACTGACACTCACTGTCTCACTGACAATCACTGTCTCTCTGTCTCTCTGTCTCACTGACACTCACTGTCCCTCTGTCTCACTGTGTCACTGACACTCACTGTCTCTCTGTCTCACTGTCTCACTGTCTCTCTGTCTCTCTGTCTCACTGACACTCACTGTCCCTCTGTCTCACTGTCTCACTGACACTCACTGTCTCTCTGTCTCACTGTGTCTCTGTCTCACTGACACTCACTGTCTCTCTGTCTCACTGCCTCACTGTCCCTCTGTCTCACCGTCTCACTGTCTCACTGACACTCACTGTCTCACTGCCTCACTGTCTCACTGACACTCACTGTCCCTCTGTCTCACCGTCTCACTGTCTCACTGACACTTACTGTCTCACTGTCTCACTGACACTCACTGACACTCACTGTCTCACCGTCTCACTGTCTCACTGACACTCACTGTCTCTCTGTCTCACTGTCTCACTGACACGCACTGACACTCACTGTCCCTCTGTCTCACTGTCTCACTGACACTCACTGTCTCTCTGTCTCACTGTCTCACTGTCTCACTGACACTCACTGTCTCTCTGTCTCACTGTCTCTCTGTCTCTCTGTCTCTCTGTCTCACTGCCTCACTGTCTCACTGTCTCTCTGTCTCACTGACACTCACTGTCTCACTGTCTCTCTGTCTCCCTGTCTCACTGTCTACTGGTCATGCCACTTTCAGTGATGTAAGTTGTTTTATGTATTGTGACATGCTGGCTGAGAATAACGTAATTCTTTGCCATAATTCTTCACCACTTAAACTGTTATCTTTGCATGCTTCACAGTATAATGATATAGCACCTTTGCAGCATATAAAAGTTTAATGTGGCTTCTAAATTAAAGGAAATAAAGAACCCAGTGTAGAAGTTGTTGTAGGATGTTGTAGGCTGTTGTAGGCTGTTGTAGCACATCATTGTAGCACATCATCGCATTCCACTGAAACGTAGCACATCATTGTAGCACATCATTGTAGCACATCATTGCATTCCACTGAAACGTGACTCCAATGGACCGTAACTGGCCAATACCAAGTAGCTTGACTCTTATTGGTCAAGCATCAGGGGTTGTCTCAATATGCCAGTGATCAGGAACTAACAAAGGTTATAAGAATGCACCCTAATGATTGGATGTAGTCGCACACCTAACATAATTATTAAATTCTCATCTGTCCAAAAACATTTAGGTATAGAATATATTTCACAGACGCTACATGAGTATTTACGAAGAGAAACAAGTCCTGACGTTGTGTATCATTTGACTACATGTCCTATTAACAGGGCCTTGTAACATCATTTGACTACACGTTGTTCTATTAACAGGACCTTGTAACATCATTTGACTTACATGTCCTATTAACAGGGCCTTGTAACATCATTTGACTACACGTCCTATTAACAGGGCGTTGTAACATCATTTGGCTACACGTTCTATTAACAGAACCTTGTAACATCATTTGACTTACATGTCCTATTAACAGGACCTTGTAACATCATTTGACTTACATGTCCTATTAACAGGGCCTTGTAACATCATTTGACTACACGTCCTATTAACAGGGCGTTGTAACATCATTTGACTACACGTTCTATTAACAGGACCTTGTAACATCATTTGACTTACATGTCCTATTAACAGGACCTTGTAACATCATTTGACTTATATGTCCTATTAACAGGGCCTTGTAACATCATTTGACTTACATGTCCTATTAACAGGGCCTTGTAACATCATTTGACTACACGTCCTATTAACAGGGCGTTGTAACATCATTTGACTACACGTTCTATTAACAGGACCTTGTAACATCATTTGACTTACATGTCCTATTAACAGGACCTTGTAACATCATTTGACTTATATGTCCTATTAACAGGGCCTTGTAACATCATTTGACTTACATGTCCTATTAACAGGGCCTTGTAACATCATTTGACTACACGTCCTATTAACAGGGCGTTGTAACATCATTTGACTACACGTTCTATTAACAGGACCTTGTAACATAATTTGACTTACATGTCCTATTAACAGGACCTTGTAACATCATTTGACTTACATGTCCTATTAACAGGGCCTTGTAACATCATTTGACTTACATGTCCTATTAACAGGGCCTTGTAACATCATTTGACTACACATCCTATTAACAGGGCCTTGTAACATCATTTGACTACACATTCTATTAACAGGACCTTGTAACATCATTTGACTTACGTGTCCTATTAACAGGGCCTTGTAACATCATTTGACTTACATGTCCTATTAACAGGGCCTTGTAACATCATTTGACTACACATCCTATTAACAGGGCCTTGTAACATCATTTGACTACACGTTCTATTAACAGGGCCTTGTAACATCATTTGACTTACATGTCCTATTAACAGGACCTTGTAACATCATTTGACTTACATGTCCTATTAACAGGGCCTTGTAACATCATTTGACTTACATGTCCTATTAACAGGGCCTTGTAACATCATTTGACTACACATCCTATTAACAGGGCCTTGTAACATCATTTGACTACACGTTCTATTAACAGGACCTTGTAACATCATTTGACTTACGTGTCCTATTAACAGGGCCTTGTAACATCATTTGACTTACATGTCATATTAACAGGGCCTTGTAGCATAATTTGGGAGAAGTTATTCTTTACAAAAATATCTCTAATAATTACATAGGAACAAAGAAAAAATATGTTTACAGAAGTGTTCGAAAATATATAGTACACAAATATATTAATGGTCACTGCAGTTTAACAATTACTTTAGAATTGTGTTCATAGCAGATTATGTTTATTTAGCAGTCAGATATCCTTTATGAGTTTTATATTTAATAAACACATTCGTTCAATTTATATGTAGGATCCCTTCTTTCAGTACATTAATTAATACACATAGATATATTTACATGCCATTCAGTTGAATATTGGTTATATTGACAGCAGGAGACATTGGAGGGTTACAAGACATACTTCCATGAAATCATTGGGTGAGTTCTTCACTTAGAAATGCATATCTTTGAAAACTGAAATATGAAGGCTTCTGCTGACACTGGAGATTACTCCACTAATCCTTCTCGTTTGCCAATAAACCAATTATGCTGTTGACACTGAAGATTACTGCACTAATCCTTCTCGTTTGCCAATACACCAATTATGCTGTTGACACTGAAGATTACTGCACTAATCCTTCTCGTTTGTCAATACTCCAATTATGCTGTTGACACTGAAGATTACTGCACTAATCCTTCTCGTTTGTCAATACACCAATTATGCTGTTGACACTGAAGATTACTGCACTAATCCTTCTTGTTTGCCAATACACCAGTTATGCTGTTGACACTGAAGATTACTACACTAATCCTTCTTGTTTGCCAATACACCAGTTATGCTGTTGACACTGAAGATTGCTGCACTAATCCTTCTTGTTTGTCAATACACCAATTATGCTGTTGACACTGAAGATTACTGCACTAATCCTTCTTGTTTGCCAATACACCAGTTATGCTGTTGACACTGAAGCTTACTGCACTAATCCTTCTTGTTTGTCAATACACCAATTATGTTGTTGACACTGAAGATTACTGCACTAATCCTTCTTGTTTGTCAATACACGAATTATGCTGTTGATACTGAAGATTACTGCACTAATCCTTCTTGTTTGTCAATACACGAATTATGCTGTTGATACTGAAGATTACTACACTAATCCTTCTTGTATGCCAATACACCAATTACGCTGTTGACACTGAAGATTACTGCACTAATCCTTCTTGTTTGCCAATACACCAATTATGCTGTTGACACTGAAGATTACTGCACTAATCCTTCTTGTTTGCCAATACACCAATTACGCTGTTGACACTGAAGATTACTGCAGTAATCCTTCTTGTTTGTCAATACACCAATTATGCTGTTGACACTGAAGATTACTGCACTAATCCTTCTTGTTTGCCAATACACCAATTATGCTGTTGACACTGAAGATTACTACACTAATCCTTCTTGTTTGCCAATACACCAGTTATGCTGTTGATACTGAAGATTACTACACTAATCCTTCTTGTTTGCCAATACACCAGTTATGCTGTTGATACTGAAGATTACTACACTAATCCTTCTTGTTTGCCAATACACCAGTTATGCTGTTGATACTGAAGATTACTACACTAATCCTTCTTGTTTGCCAATACACCAGTTATGCTGTTGACACTGAAGATTACTGCACTAATCCTTCTTGTTTGCCAATACACCAATTATGCTGTTGACACTGAAGATTACTGCACTAATCCTTCTTGTTTGCCAATACACAAATTATGCTGTTGATACTGAAGATTACTGCACTAATCCTTCTTGTTTGTCAATACACCAGTTATGCTGTTGATACTGAAGATTACTACACTTATCCTTCTCGTTTGCCAATACACCAATTATGCTGTTGACACTGAAGATTACTGCACTAATCCTTCTTGTTTGCCAATACACCAGTTATGCTGTTGACACTGAAGATTACTGCACTAATCCTTCTTGTTTGCCAATACACCAATTATGCTGTTGACACTGAAGATTACTGCACTAATCCTTCTTGTTTGCCAATACACCAATTATGCTGTTGACACTGAAGATTACTGCACTAATCCTTCTTGTTTGCCAATACACCAATTATGCTGTTAGAACGTGTCAACATTTGTCTTGTTGTACACCGTAGATGAGAAATATTATTGGTGAGAAAGAGCACTTAGTTCGTTTTATATATTGGCACAAGTCACTGTATTAATAGAGCAATACAGTGCTGTATATTGGCACAAGTCACTATATTAATAGAGCAAGACAGTGTTGCAAATAAATACTTTTTTAAATCGCACGCTTGCAGGTTTTGGGGGTGCAGGTTTCTAGTTGTTCACACTTTGTCTTGTATAATGTGAACTTTTCTGTAGCAGACTTCAACACATCTGCTCAAAGGCATCCTAGTTCATTACGTACTAACAAAATTAAATTAATGTATTTCTGGAAAGAAGCAGAGTAAAAGCTGAAATATTGTCTCTAAAATATGTTAATTCTCTTGTAGATTCTTTGTCGTAGAGGATCACATCTTGAACACAACATCTGGCCTCGTAAACCGCGCCTACATTGATGAGTTGTGGGACATGGCCTTGTCTAAGGCTGTCGCCGTCCTTAGAACACACATTGTAAGTCATCAGGTGTGGACATGGCCTTGTCTAAAGACGTCGCTGTCCTTAGAACACACATTGTAAGTCATCAGTTGTGGACATAGCCTTGTCTAAAGACGTCGCTGTCCTTAGAACACACATTGTAAGTCATCAGGTGTGGACATGGCCTTGTCTAAAGACGTCGCTGTCCTTAGAACACACATTGTAAGTCATCAGGTGTGGATATGGCCTTGTCTAAAGACGTCGCTGTCCTTAGAACACATATTGTAAGTCATCAGGTGTGGACATGGCCTTGTCTAAAGATGTCGCTGTCCTTAGAACACACATTGCAAGTCATCAGGTGTGGACATGGCCTTGTCTAAAGATGTTGCTGTCCTTAGAACACACATTGTAAGGCATCAGTTGTGGACATGACCTTGTCTAAAGATGTCGCTGTCCTTAGAACACACATTGTAAGTCATCAGGTGTGGACATGGCCTTGTCTAAAGACGTCGCTGTCCTTAGAACACATATTGTAAGTCATCAGGTGTGGACATGGCCTTGTCTAAAGACGTCGCTGTCCTTAGAACACACATTGTAAGTCATCAGGTGTGGACATGGCCTTGTCTAAAGACGTCGCTGTCCTTAGAACACACATTGTAAGTCATCAGGTGTGGACATGGCCTTGTCTAAAGACGTCGCTGTCCTTAGAACACACATTGTAAGTCATCAGGTGTGGATATGGCCTTGCCTAAAGACGTCGCTGTCCTTTGAACACACATTGTAAGTCATCAGGTGTGGACATGGCCTTGTCTAAAGACGTCGCTGTCCTTAGAACACACATTGTAAGTCATCAGGTGTGGACATGGCCTTGTCTAAAGACGTCGCTGTCCTTTGAACACACATTGTAAGTCATCAGGTGTGGACATGGCCTTGTCTAAAGACGTCGCTGTCCTTAGAACACACATTGTAAGTCATCAGGTGTGGACATGGCCTTGTTTAAGGCTGTCCTTAGAGCACACATTGTAAGGCATCAGGCGTGGACATGGCCTTGTTTAAGGCTGTCCTTAGAGCACACATTGTAAGGCATCAGGTGTGGACATGGCCTTGTCTAAAGATGTTGCTGTCCTTAGAACACACATTGTAAGGCATCAGTTGTGGACATGACCTTGTCTAAAGATGTCGCTGTCCTTAGAACACACTTTGTAAGTCATCAGGTGTGGACATGGCCTTGTCTAAAGACGTCGCTGTCCTTAGAACACACTTTGTAAGTCATCAGGTGTGGACATGGCCTTGTCTAAAGATGTCGCTGTCCTTAGAACACATATTGTAAGTCATCAGGTGTGGACATGGCCTTGTCTAAAGATGTCGCTGTCCTTAGAACACACATTGTAAGTCATCAGTTGTGGACATGACCTTGTCTAAAGACGTCGCTGTCCTTAGAACACACATTGTAAGTCATCAGGTGTGGACATGGCCTTGTCTAAAGACGTCGCTGTCCTTAGAACACATATTGTAAGTCATCAGGTGTGGACATGGCCTTGTCTAAAGACGTCGCTGTCCTTAGAACACACATTGTAAGTCATCAGGTGTGGACATGGCCTTGTCTAAAGACGTCGCTGTCCTTAGAACACACATTGTAAGTCATCAGGTGTGGATATGGCCTTGTCTAAAGACGTCGCTGTCCTTAGAACACATATTGTAAGTCATCAGGTGTGGACATGGCCTTGTCTAAAGATGTCGCTGTCCTTAGAACACACATTGTAAGTCATCAGGTGTGGACATGGCCTTGTCTAAAGACGTCGCTGTCCTTAGAACACACATTGTAAGGCATCAGTTGTGGACATGACCTTGTCTAAAGACGTCGCTGTCCTTAGAACACACATTGTAAGTCATCAGGTGTGGACATGGCCTTGTCTAAAGACGTCGCTGTCCTTAGAACACATATTGTAAGTCATCAGGTGTGGACATGGCCTTGTCTAAAGACGTCGCTGTCCTTAGAACACACATTGTAAGTCATCAGATGTGGACATGGCCTTGTCTAAAGACGTCGCTGTCCTTAGAACACACATTGTAAGTCATCAGGTGTGGACATGGCCTTGTCTAAAGACGTCGCTGTCCTTTGAACACACATTGTAAGTCATCAGGTGTGGACATGGCCTTGTCTAAAGACGTCGCTGTCCTTAGAACACACATTGTAAGTCATCAGGTGTGGACATGGCCTTGTCTAAAGACGTCGCTGTCCTTAGAACACATATTGTAAGTCATCAGGTGTGGACATGGCCTTGTCTAAAGACGTCGCTGTCCTTAGAACACACATTGTAAGTCATCAGGTGTGGACATGGTCTAAAGACGTCGCTATCCTTTGAACACACATTGTAAGTCATCAGGTGTGGACATGGCCTTGTCTAAAGACGTCGCTGTCCTTAGAACACACATTGGTCATCAGGTGTGACATGGCCTTGTCTAAAGACGTCGCTGTCCTTAGAACACACATTGTAAGTCATCAGGTGTGGACATGGCCTTGTCTAAAGACGTCGCTGTCCTTAGAGCACACATTGTAAGGCATCAGGTGTGGACATGGCCTTGTCTAAAGACGTCGCTGTCCTTAGAGCACACATTGTAAGGCATCAGGCGTGGACATGGCCTTGTTTAAGGCTGTCCTTAGAGCACACATTGTAAGGCATCAGGCGTGGACATGGCCTTGTTTAAGGCTGTCCTTAGAGCACACATTGTAAGGCATCAGGCGTGGACATGGCCTTGTTTAAGGCTGTCCTTAGAGCACACATTGTAAGTCATCAGGTGTGCACATGGCCTTGTCTAAAGACGTCGCTGTCCTTAGAACACACATTGTAAGGCATCAGTTGTGGACATGACCTTGTCTAAAGATGTCGCTGTCCTTAGAACACACATTGTAAGTCATCAGGTGTGGACATGGCCTTGTCTAAAGACGTCGCTGTCCTTAGAACACATATTGTAACTCATCAGGTGTGGACATGGCCTTGTCTAAAGACGTCGCTGTCCTTAGAACACACATTGTAAGTCATCAGGTGTGGACATGGCCTTGTCTAAAGACGTCGCTGTCCTTAGAACACACATTGTAAGTCATCAGGTGTGGACATGGCCTTGTCTAAAGACGTCGCTGTCCTTAGAACACATATTGTAAGTCATCAGGTGTGGATATGGCCTTGTCTAAAGACGTCGCTGTCCTTAGAACACACATTGTAAGTCATCAGGTGTGGACATGGCCTTGTCTAAAGATGTTGCTGTCCTTAGAACACACATTGTAAGGCATCAGTTGTGGACATGACCTTGTCTAAAGATGTCGCTGTCCTTAGAACACACATTGTAAGTCATCAGGTGTGGACATGGCCTTGTCTAAAGACGTCGCTGTCCTTAGAACACATATTGTAAGTCATCAGGTGTGGACATGGCCTTGTCTAAAGACGTCGCTGTCCTTAGAACACACATTGTAAGTCATCAGGTGTGGACATGGCCTTGTCTAAAGACGTCGCTGTCCTTAGAACACACATTGTAAGTCATCAGGTGTGGACATGGCCTTGTCTAAAGACGTCGCTGTCCTTAGAACACATATTGTAAGTCATCAGGTGTGAACATGGCCTTGTCTAAAGACGTCGCTGTCCTTAGAACACATTGTAAGTCATCAGGTGTGGACATGGCCTTGTCTAAAGACGTCGCTGTCCTTAGAACACACATTGTAAGTCATCAGGTGTGGACATGGCCTTGTCTAAAGACGTCGCTGTCCTTAGAACACACATTGTAAGTCATCAGGTGTGGACATGGCCTTGTCTAAAGACGTCGCTGTCCTTAGAACACACATTGTAAGTCATCAGGTGTGGACATGGCCTTGTCTAAAGACGTCGCTGTCCTTAGAACACATATTGTAAGTCATCAGGTGTGGACATGGCCTTGTCTAAAGACGTCGCTGTCCTTTGAACACACATTGTAAGTCATCAGGTGTGGACATGGCCTTGTCTAAAGACGTCGCTGTCCTTAGAGCACACATTGTAAGGCATCAGGTGTGGACATGGCCTTGTCTAAAGACGTCGCTGTCCTTAGAGCACACATTGTAAGGCATCAGGCGTGGACATGGCCTTGTTTAAGGCTGTCCTTAGAGCACACATTGTAAAGCATCAGGCGTGGACATGGCCTTGTTTAAGGCTGTCCTTTGAACACACATTGTAAGTCATCAGGTGTGGACATGGCCTTGTCTAAAGACGTCGCTGTCCTTAGAACACACATCGTAAGTCATCAGGTGTGGACATGGCCTTGTCTAAAGACGTCGCTGTCCTTAGAACACATATTGTAAGTCATCAGGTGTGGACATGGCCTTGTCTAAAGACGTCGCTGTCCTTTGAACACACATTGTAAGTCATCAGGTGTGGACATGGCCTTGTCTAAAGACGTCGCTGTCCTTAGAGCACACATTGTAAGGCATCAGGTGTGGATATGGCCTTGTCTAAAGACGTCGCTGTCCTTAGAGCACACATTGTAAGGCATCAGGCGTGGACATGGCCTTGTTTAAGGCTGTCCTTAGAGCACACATTGTAAAGCATCAGGCGTGGACATGGCCTTGTTTAAGGCTGTCCTTTGAACACACATTGTAAGTCATCAGGTGTGGACATGGCCTTGTCTAAAGACGTCGCTGTACTTAGAGCACACATTGTAAGGCATCAGGTGTGGACATGGCCTTGTCTAAAGACGTCGCTGTCCTTAGAGCACACATTGTAAGGCATCAGTCGTGGACATGGCCTTGTTTAAGGCTGTCCTTAGAGCACACATTGTAAAGCATCAGGCGTGGACATGGCCTTGTTTAAGGCTGTCCTTAGAGCACACATTGTAAGGCATCAGGTGTGGACATGGCCTTGTTTAAGGCTGTCCTTAGAGCACACATTGTACGGCATCAGGCGTGGACATGGCCTTGTTTAAGGCTGTCCTTAGAGCACACATTGTAAGGCATCAGGCATGGACATGGCCTTGTTTAAGGCTGTCCTTAGAGCACACATTGTAAGGCATCAGGCGTGGACATGGCCTTGTTTAAGGCTGTCCTTAGAGCACACATTGTAAGGCATCAGGCGTGGACATGGCCTTGTTTAAGGCTGTCCTTAGAGCACACATTGTAAGGCATCAGACGTGGACATGGCCTTGTTTAAGGCTGTCCTTAGAGCACACATTGTAAGGCATCAGGCGTGGACATGGCCTTGTTTAAGGCTGTCCTTAGAGCACACATTGTAAGGCATCAGGCGTGGACATGGCCTTGTTTAAGGCTGTCCTTAGAGCATACATTGTAAGGCATCAGGCGTGGACATGGCCTTGTTTAAGGCTGTCCTTAGAGCACACATTGTAAGGCATCAGGCGTGGACATGGCCTTGTTTAAGGTTGTCCTTAGAACACACATTGTAAGTCATTTGTTGTGTTTCTATCCTGATCTGTGTTTTGCCCTGATCCATGTTTGTTGTGTTCCAGGGATTCTGCACGGATCCGTCATTGATGCTCCAGATCAAGAACTTGTTGATGCTGTTCTGCCACACTCTCCGGGTAAGCATTCAGCCACAGCTCTGTCAGTAACAGTGTTGTAGTTTGTGATGTTTCTGGAATCTGTCTGGACAAGGATCTCAGTCCATTGTAACAATTATGCCATCTCAGTTGGCAGAGGTCTGGACAGGTGAATTCATATTCCTGTTTCGAACACAAAACGCGAAGGAATAACAACAGCTTAGGTGACGCTGGCTCAAAGGGAGATAGTCCACGTTTCGTAGTTATAACAAATTCCGATGGCGTCATATATAGCGTAAGCTAAAAATTTAATGGTTGAACAAAATTATTAGCGAAACAGCAGTGATTTGAACATTCATAATTGTTAATATGATTGTTTGTATAATTTATATTGGCTAACTTATATATTAAGCACTGTTGCATTAGAAACAACCAGTCATTTATATGTAATTGCATGACAGGAATGATTTTATTATCTAAATTATTTTGGTTGTTACTGTGGTGCAAATATTGCACAAATTGATGTTAGAAAAGTCAGCCACACCGTAAAACTGTATTATTTAGATGCAGAGATCATAACATTGTGATATTTTAGGTATTTCACACAATGTATTATTTTTCAAAGTTAACTTTAAAATAAAATATTTCTTTTCTGAACAGAAATGGGCTTCTTTAGCCAGTATCCCATTTTTAAATGGAAAATGTGTCATTTGACACACAAAAATGCGTCATTTGAAACAGAATTTCTTTTTCTGAAACAGAAAATACATCGTTTGTAAACGAAATTTGCCTTTTTCTGAAACGGAAAATACGTAATTTGAAATGGAATTTGCCATTTTCTGAAACAGAATTTGCCTTTTTTTTAAACGGAAAATCAGTGTCCCTAAATATATCAGTTGAGTAAAGTTAGTTATCCAGAAGAATGCTCAGAAAAATTATCTGAACACATGTGGTGCAATATATTAGTTGAGTGAAGTTAGTTATCCAGAAGAATGCTCAGTAATCAGTATCTGAACACATGTGGTGCAATATATCGGTTGAGTGAAGTTAGTTATCCAGAAGAATGCTCAGTAATCCGTATCTGAACACATGTGGTGCAATATATCGGTTGAGTGAAGTTAGTTATCCAGAAGAATGCTCAGTAATCCGTATCTGAACACATGTGGTGCAATATATCAGTTGAGTGAAGTTAGTTATCAAGAAGAATGCTCAATAATCAGTATCTTAACACATGTGGTGCAATATATCAGTTGAGTGAAGTTAGTTATCCAGAAGAATGCTCAGTAATCCGTATCTGAACACATGTGGTGCAATATATCAGTTGAGTAAAGTTACTTATCCAGCAGAATGTTCAGTAATCAGTATACGAACACATGTGGTGCAATATATTAGTTGAAGTGTTAACTTGTAGCAGCTGTTGTGTTGTTGTCTGTGCTGTAGAGATGTGTTTGTGATCAGTGTTAGCTTGTAGCAGCTGTTGTAGTGTTGTCTGGGCTGTAGAGATGTGTTTGTGAACAGTGTTAACTTGTAGCAGCTGCTGTATTGTTGTCTGGGCTGTAGATATGTGTTTGTGAACAGTGTTAACTTGTAGCAGCTGCTGTGTTGTTGTCTGGGCTGTAGAGATGTGTTTGTGAATAGTGTTAACTTGTAGCAGCTGCTGTGTTGTTGTCTGGGCTGTAGAGATGTGTTTGTGATCAGTGTTAGCTTGTAGCAGCTGTTGTATTGTCTGGGCTGTAGAGGTGTGTTTGTGAACAGTGTTAACTTGTAGCAGCTGCTGTATTGTTGTCTGGGCTGTAGATATGTGTTTGTGATCAGTGTTCGCTTGTAGCAGCTGTTGTATTGTTGTCTGGGCTGTAGAAATGTATTTGTGATCAGTGTTGGCTTGTAGCAGCTGTTGTATTGTTGTCTGGGCTGTAGAAGTGTATTTGTGATCAGTGTTAGCTTGTAGCAGCTGTTGTCTGGGCTGTAGAAGTGTATTTGTGATCAGTGTTAGCTTGTAGCAGCTGTTGTCTGGGCTGTAGAAGTGTATTTGTGATCAGTGTTAGCTTGTAGCAGCTGTTGTCTGGGCTGTAGCGATGTGCTTGTGAGGAGATGTGTTTGTGAGGAGATGTGTTTGTGTGCTGCAGGGCTACGGCTTCACTGTGAGTCAGCTGTATGACCTGCTGCTTGAGATAAGGTTCGTTTTCCTACAAACACACACCAGTATGATTGTCACTAATTGTATTTGTCAGTAGATACAAACCTGTGGGCACATTCAACAGATATCTTGTATTGTTACATACACATGCACCATGCTCTACTCAACAGATATCTTGTATTGTTACATACACATGCACCATGCTCTACTCAACAGATATCTTGTATTGTTACATACACATGCACCATGCTCTACTCAACAGATATCTTGTATTGTTACATACACATGCACCATGCTCTACTCAACAGATATCTTGTATTGTTACACATGCACCATGCTCTACTCAACAGATATCTTGTATTGTTACATACACATGCACCATGCTCTACTCAACAGATATCTTGTATTGTTACACATGCACCATGCTCTACCACTCAGTGGTGCAGTTATGATCATACAACTGCATATATCTGGTTACGATGAAGGTAACTGTTTATGTTATGGCACATCCATGACATACAAAATTATGCTAGACGTGGTGATGCAACAAAAACTATTGTCCTATATATCATGGCTCGTTACATTTCAGTTGTTTCAAAACCAAATTTTAACCAACATAATCCACAACTTTGATTTTGTTCAAATCATTATAGGTGAGCGGCAAATCCCCAAAAAGTGCTTTATTTTAGGAGTTTAAATGTTCCCCCTACACACGCCCAAATGTTATATCATTGGAAAATCCTGCATCTTCCCGTCACGATTAGGCCTGTCGTAGAGTTGCCAAGTGGTGCAGTAAGCGTGAATCCAATGTCAAACAAGGTCACCATCAAACGATCAATTTTAGAAATTGGGCGCTTCCGAAAACTTCTTAATATTACAATGGCGATCTAGCTACTTTATTTAACTAAAAAATGGCCAAGTGATATATTGTTGGAAAGCGTATTGTCGCATGTTCAAGACTGTACGATATGATGCTGTATCCTGGAATGATAAGAGTGACGACAAGGTCAAACAAAGTCACTCATCAAATGACGAATATTCGAAAGTTTACAATGCCGCGAACATCATAAAGTTACACTGACTGTGTTTCTACTTCATGACTACGGACAAGTCATATACTATATGAAAGGACAATTTCTCCCCGTTAAAATGCGGTTTGACATGGCGCTGTGAGGTGAAGTAATTTGTGTGCAGCGGCGTTCAAACAGGGTCACCGTCAATTGATGAATGTTAGAAATTGCTCTATTCCACAAACGTTACACAATTTCATTGGTTGCTTATATCTACGTCATCTACATACTCATGGCCAAGTCATATACCACTGGAAAGCATAATTTCTCACCGTGAAAAGGAGGTATAAAGTCGAACCATCGAGTGACGCAGTACGCGTGTAGTGAAGGTCAAACAAAGTCCCCACCAACTTCTTAATATTAAAAATTACGCCATTCCATAAACAGTATACAATTACAATGTCTGTCTATTTATTTGTCAATGTACACAAGGCAACATCGTATACCATTGGAAAAGGTACTGTATCCCCGTAAAAATGAGGTATTACATGAGACTGTTTAACAGAGCTACAATTATGTGAAGCGGACGTTGAACGGTCAACATCGATGTACCCGGTAGTTACCATTTATGTTTTACAACACCTTAAAAATCGAGCAATTTTCTTTTCTTTTTGTATCTGCAAAAATATTCAATCATCACAAAGGATTGCACATTGGTGGGTCAATTTGCTGAGGCTACTAGAAACATTCTACCCACCTTTACTTTCTATTCACTGTCATCGTCACGTAGGACGTCTTGGTTGCCAGTCGAACGTGGGTTTCCACAGTTTTTATTCCCACGACATGTGCACAGCTCTGTGCAACACAAACTGTTCTGACTGCATGAACAATTGATTGTGCAGCGACTTCTACTTGCGCAGGAACAGATGAGTCCTTCCAGGAACTCTGACGACATTGGACCTTTGAAGAAGACAGGTACAAGTTTGTCATTCTTTCTCATCCATTCATGCTGCAGTGGGGACCCTGTATCTGGCTTGGCCACATGTGAAGACATCCAAGTCTTCGTTTGCCACTATGCCGCGTTGCATGTTCCTCGAAACTTGCTACACATGAGGGAAGCTTCGCTTCTACTTGTCCTTCTTGTTGATAAGTCTTAGCCGCAAATGGTTGAGTTTGATGTGTGCACTCTTCTCTGTGTCCCTTAGGTTGTACAAGGCTGCTGTGAATGCCCGCGCTGCTGATAGTGCAGCCTCTTTATCGCTGTTTCCTACGTCGGCAAGATTCATGAAGTGGCCTGCCCCCTTCTGCATAACAACGTTGAAAACAGTTTTTTCCAAATTCCAAACAGGGAGGAAACAGAGTCACACCCTGTTAATGAATGCATGGCGGGAAGTATGTTGCAGAAATCGAATGCACAGGTACAAATGCCAGTTTCAATCCACATGTTGACTGTATTCGCCATTTTGGGAAAGTAGTATGCAGCAAGCACTAAGACATCTGTGTCTGATGACTTAATTATTATGGTTCCTAGAACACTACGTGCTCTGAAGTCTGGATCAGCAAAACCAGCAGGCAGAAGCCTCCTGGTGTCAGCTTCTTCTTGTGTACTGGCAAAGTGTCTGTCTTCTACACTTCGACTACTGATGGATTTGACTACCTCACCATCTGCGAAGCCTCCAACAACCAGGAGTGTACACCGTGTGTGTGCTTCCAGCCATTGGGATGATGCATGGCAGACCACATATTCACAAAGAAAGTTCACTAGTGATTGCTTGTTAGATGGAACATTGAGGAACCTTTTCCACGGACGTACTGGACGCCCACCAATCACCTGGTACTACTTGCAAGCAGATGTTGATCCTGCGCAGCTGTCCTTTTCAGCAGTTTTCACAGAGTTATCGTCATCATATCTATCAAATGCTTCCACAACTGTGTCAGCTCTCTGAAATCCTGTCAGAAGTTGCCTGAAGTATGCTACTGCTAATGCATCAAATGAATTGAATTGGTCCCTCGCCGTCATTTGAATGGCGTCCATGGCATCCCTAATATACACTGTGGTTGCAGTGGTGCTTTGTGGTAGTTCAGACACTCTCTCGCCTTGAGCTTCTAGTTGATGGTCCGGTTCCACTTTGTTAGTTTTCCGCATTGTACCATCATCATGAAAAATGGCCATCGGCACTGGCCCTATTGGGTAGCCGAGAACGGTGGCCATAGAAACATCATCTCTGCACCTCGCCAACGACAGGGCTCTGCGGAACACAATCTCTAGACTAATAGCTGCTGTTACAACGCCTCCCTTGCCACACTTCAACTTGGTCTTTTTCGCCATGTCAGCAAATGTTATCAGGCCTGACTTGCTGATGGGGCTGTAGAAGCTGCACGTTTCACCTGATTCAAGTGCGCCGTGCACAAATCTCTCCAGCTTCTCCTCCCCAGCACCTACGATGTCGAGGAGCGAATTTTACACATCCAGTGTTGCATGCAGCCCCGTAGATAAGTTGGTGAGTGCATCTGGGTGAAATTCAGGCTCGAACGGATTGGTCACGTTGTTAACAGCATGCTCGTCATCCCTCTTCAGTGTGGATGCCAGTACTTCTTTGTGATCCTTGTCTTCAGTACTTGTGGACAAACCACTCTTACTCAGGTAGGATGAAAGACATGATGAGTGGTACACGGCATCCTTAGCTATCAAGTCCTCCGATATTGGGCATATCATTTCTTCGTCTCCTTTTTGACATGTAGCCTTCTTCAGGTTGGTTGCCCGTTCAAATGTTTCAATTTTACGGAACCTTTTGTCTTTCCTGTGTGACTTCTTCGAACACACAATACAGACAGACCATCTGTCGAACCAGTGCTCTTTCTCATTGCCATACTAGGTATAGGCGATACTGATTGGTGAGAATCAGTGTCATTTGGTGTTTCTGGTTTGTGTGGATCAGCTCGTATTTATTATGCTTCTTAGAATGTGCAATTTTGACAAACATGGCGTATATGTGTATATATATATGTATATATATAATATATATATATATTATATATATATATTTAGATATATATATATATATACATATATTGATATGCTAAAACTTAAATAATTATACTTTTCATCGTTTGACTTCAAAGCAATTGTTACAACAATTTGTCTTAATATTTCCAGAATAGTACAATTTCGAAAATTCATCATTTGACGGTGACCTTGTTCAACCTTTGCTCCACACTTACAGCACCAGTTGATAGCTACGTGTCATACCTCAGTTTGACGAGGATACAATAAGGTTTACAATGGTATATGAAGAGGCTTTATGCACATAGGCAAATAGATACGCAACCATTATAAACCTAGGCCTACAATGATTGTGGAATGGTGCAATTTTGAATAGTCATCATTTGGTAGTGACCTTGTTTGACATTCACTACACACATAATGCTCCATTTAATGGCTATATGTTATACATCATTGTAACGGGAAGACAGTAAGCTTCCCAACGGTATATGAAATGGACATCAGTTAATAGGTAACGTAGCTCCATAACCATTAAGATTTTTTAAAGCTTGTGTGGTGGCGCAATTTCTAACATTCATCAATTGACGGTGACCCTATTTGAACGCTGCTCCACAGAAACTGCTTCACCTCACAGCGCCATATCACACAGCATTGTGACGGTGAAATTGTCCTTTCATACTGTGTATGATATGTCCGTAGTCGTGAAGTAGAAACACAGTCGGTGTAACTTTATGATGTTCGCGGCATAGTGAACTTTCGAATATTCGTCATATATTTGAATATGTGATATATTTGATGGGTGACCTTTTTTGACCTTGTCGTCACTCTTATCAATCCTGGATACAGCATCATATCGTACTCTGTCTTAAAGGTGAGACAATACGCGTTCCAAGAATACATGACATGGTCATTTTCTATTTAAATAAAGTAACTAGATAGCCATTGTAATATTAAGAAGTTTTCGGAAGCGCCCAATTTCTAAAATTGATCGTTTGATGGTGACCTTGTTTGACATTGGATTCACGCTTACTGCACCACTTGGCAACTCTACGACAGGCCTATTCGTGACGGGGAGATGCAGGGCTTTCCAATGATATAACATTTGGGTGTGTGTAGGTGGGTCATTTAAATCGGTTAGTTAGGTGGTTCTACCGCTCGCCTATTAGACGTTTTTAAAATAAAAGGTACCTTTGTGACCTGCATTAGAATGTTGTGTCTCAAGTGTTGTGTTACAGAGATCAGTACAATGAGATCCTCTTACAGAAGTGTTGTGTTACAGAGATCAGTACAATGAGATCCTCTTACAGAAGTGTTGTGTTACAGAGATCAGTACAATGAGATCCTCTTACAGAAGTGTTGTGTTACAGAGATCAGTACAGTGAGATCCTCTTACAGAAGTGTTGTGTTACAGAGATCAGTACAGTGAGATCCTCTTACAGAAGTGTTGTGTTACACAGATCAGTACAGTGAGATCCTCTTACAGAAGTGTTGTGTTACAGAGATCAGTACAGTGAGATCCTCTTACAGAAGTGTTGTGTTACAGAGATCAGTACAGTGAGATCCTCTTACAGAAGTGTTGTGTTACAGAGATCAGTACAGTGAGATCCTCTTACAGAAGTGTTGTGTTACAGAGATCAGTAGAATGAGATCCTCTTACAGAAGTGTTGTGTTACAGAGATCAATACAGTGAGATCCTCTTACAGAAGTGTTGTGTTACAGAGATCAGTACAGTGAGATCCTCATGCAGAAGTGGGTTGGGGTGTTCAACAAGATCTTTGACGAGGACAACTACACTGCCATCATGGTGGAGACAGACGATGAGTACGATGTCGTCATCAGCAAGTTCCCCTTCAGAGACGAACAACTCGAGCAGGTCGGTGTCTAATAGCGGGTTGTACCCTAATAGTGGGTTGTACACTAATGGCGGGTTGTACCCTAATGGCTGGGTTGTACCCTAATGGCGGGTTGTACCCTAATAGCGGATTGTACCCTGATGGCGGGTTGTACCCTAATAGTGGGTTGTACACTAATTGCGGGTTGTACCCTAATAGCGGATTGTATCCTAATAACGGGTTGTACCCTAATGGCTGGGTTGTACCCTAATGGCTGGGTTGTACCCTAATAGCTGGGTTATACCCTAATGGCTGGGTTGTACTCTAATGGCGGGTTGTACCCTAATGGCTGGGTTATACCCTAATAGCTGGGTTATACCCTAATGTCGGGTTATACCCTAATGGCGGGTTGTACCGTAATGGCGGGTTGTACCGTAATGGCTGGGTGTACTCTGATCATGTGTGGCTCTTGGTTTCTTAAACTTCTAGGGCATTGTTTCTTCACCAATATTCTAATTCTTCCCTGTGTTTTGCTATTCACCAAGAGTGGTTTCAATCTTTTAGTTCTCTCAGGATAACAAATTGCAGGAATTATGTTTTTCCAGGAATGTTTTTTGTTGTTATTCCAGGAATGCCCCCCCAAGTGGCTGCCGTTCTCGCAGTTTGTGCCCAAGGTGTATCATCAAGTGAAGGAATACATCTACGCCTGTCTCAAGTTCTCTGATGATCTACATCTCAGGTTAGTGCACAGTTTATGCATGTGTAATTGTTACAGTTGTAATTGTTACAGTTGTAATTGTTCTGGTTACAGACGCATGCATACTTCTAAAGTCAGTTTCGTCAAGATGCTCTTTTAGTTTTTATATTTAAACTAAGTGAGTAAAGATTCAGTATCGCTGACAATTGTATAACTTTAATATATTCTAGAATTCCTCACAACCAACTGCTACAATGTGTCTGTGTAGTTTAGTACAAATACAGATCTTACATTTGTTTGCGCAACGTCTATCAAATATGTATTCTGTGTCCCGAGTATTGTGAATTGTATGATGGTGTGAGTGTGTTGTATTCTGTGCCCCGAGTATTGTGAATTGTATGATGGTGTGAGTGTGTTGTATTCTGTGCCCCGAGTATTGTGAATTGTATGATGGTGTGAGTGTGTTGTATTCTGTGACCCGAGTATTGTGAATTGTATGATGGTGTGAGTGTGTTGTATTCTGTGCCCCGAGTATTGTGAATTGTATGATGGTGTGAGTGTGTTGTATTCTGTGGCCCGAGTATTTTGAATTGTACGATGGCGTGAGTGTGTTGTATTCTGTGCCCCGAGTATTGTGAATTGTACGATGGCGTGAGTGTGTTGTATTCTGTGCCCCGAGTATTGTGAATTGTAGGATGGTGTGAGTGTGTTGTATTCTGTGGCCCGAGTATTGTGAATTGTACGATGGCGTGAGTGTGTTGTATTCTGTGCCCCGAGTATTGTGAATTGTACGATGGTGTGAGTGTGTTGTATTCTGTGCCCCGAGTATTGTGAATTATATGATGGTGTGAGTGTTGTATTCTGTGCCCCGAGTATTGTGAATTGTATGATGGTGTGAGTATGTTGTATTCTGTGTCCCGAGTATTGTGAATTGTATGATGGTGTGAGTGTGTTGTATTCTGTGCCCCGAGTATTGTGAATTGTATGATGGTGTGAGTGTGTTGTATTCTGTGCCCCGAGTATTGTGAATTGTATGATGGTGTGAGTGTGTTGTATTCTGTGCCCCGAGTATTGTGAATTGTATGATGGTGTGAGTGTGTTGTATTCTGTGCCCCGAGTATTGTGAATTGTATGATGGTGTGAGTGTGTTGTATTCTGTGACCCGAGTATTGTGAATTGTATGATGGTGTGAGTGTGTTGTATTCTGTGCCCCGAGTATTGTGAATTGTATGATGGTGTGAGTGTGTTGTATTCTGTGGCCCGAGTATTGTGAATTGTACGATGGCGTGAGTGTGTTGTATTCTGTGCCCCGAGTATTGTGAATTGTATGATGGTGTGAGTGTGTTGTATTCTGTGCCCCTGTTATTGTGAATTGTATGATGGTGTGAGTGTGTTGTATTCTGTCTGTATTCTGCCCCGAGTATTGTGAATTGTATGATGGTGTGAGTGTGTGTGTATTCTGTGCCCCGAGTATTGTGAATTGTATGATGGTGTGAGTATGTTGTATTCTGTGCCCCGAGTATTGTGAATTGTATGATGGTGTGAGTGTGTTGTATTCTGTGCCCCGAGTATTGTGAATTGTATGATGGTGTGAGTGTGTTGTATTCTGTGCCCCGAGTATTGTGAATTGTATGATGGTGTGAGTGTGTTGTATTCTGTGCCCCGAGTATTGTGAATTGTATGATGGTGTGAGTGTGTTGTATTCTGTGCCCCGAGTATTGTGAATTGTATGATGGTGTGAGTGTGTTGTATTCTGTGCCCCGAGTATTGTGAATTGTATGATCGCGTGAGTGTGTTGTATTCTGTGCCCCGAGTATTGAGAATTGTATGATCGCGTGAGTATGTTGTATTCTGTGCCCCGAGTATTGTGAATTGTATGATGGTGTGAGTATGTTGTATTCTGTGCCCCAAGTATTGTGAATTGTATGATGGTGTGAGTATGTTGTATTCTTTGCCCCGAGTATTGTGAATTTTATGATGGTGTGAGTGTGTTGTATTCTGTGCCCCGAGTATTATGAATTGTATGATGGTGTGAGTATGTTGTATTCTGTGCCCCGAGTATTGTGAATTGTATGATGGTGTGAGTGTTGTATTCTGTGCCCCGAGTATTGTGAATTGTATGATGGTTGTGAGTATGTTGTATTCTGTGCCCCGAGTATTGTGAATTGTATGATGGTGTGAGTGTGTTATATTCTGTGCCCCGAGTATTGTGATTTGTATGATGGTGTGAGTGTGTTGTATTCTGTGCCCTGAATATTGTGAATTGTATGATCGTGTAAGTGTGTTGTACCCGAGTATTGTGAATTGTATGATGGTGTGAGTGTGTTGTATTCTGTGCCCCGAGTATTGTGAATTGTATGATGGTGTGAGTGTGTTGTATTCTGTGCCCCGAGTATTGTGAATTGTATGATGGTGTGAGTGTGTTGTTTTCTGTGCCCCGAGTATTGTGAATTGTATGATGGTGTGAGTGTGTTGTATTCTGTGCCCCGAGTATTGTGAATTGTACGATGGCGTGAGTGTGTTGTATTCTGTGCCCCGAGTATTGTGAATTGTATGATGGTGTGAGTGTGTTGTATTCTGTGCCCCCAGTATTATGAATTGTATGATGGTGTGAGTGTGTTGTATTCTGTGCCCCGAGTATTGTAAATTGTATGATGGTGTGAGTGTGTTGTATTCTGTGCCCCGAGTATTGTGAATTGTATGATGGTGTGAGTGTTGTATTCTGTGCCCCGAGTATTGTGAATTGTATGATGGTGTGAGTATGTTGTATTCTGTGCCCCGAGTATTGTGAATTGTATGATGGTGTGAGTATGTTGTATTCTGTGCCCCAAGTATTGTGAATTGTATGATGGTGTGAGTATGTTGTATTCTGTGCCCCGAGTATTGTGAATTTTATGATGGTGTGAGTGTGTTGTATTCTGTGCCCCGAGTATTATGAATTGTATGATGGTGTGAGTATGTTGTATTCTGTGCCCCGAGTATTGTGAATTGTATGATGGTGTGAGTGTTGTATTCTGTGCCCCGAGTATTGTGAATTGTATGATGGTGTGAGTATGTTGTATTCTGTGCCCCGAGTATTGTGAATTGTATGATGGTGTGAGTGTGTTATATTCTGTGCCCCGAGTATTGTGATTTGTATGATGGTGTGAGTGTGTTGTATTCTGTGCCCTGAATATTGTGAATTGTATGATCGTGTAAGTGTTGTATTCTGTGCCCCGAGTATTGTGAATTGTATGATGGTGTGAGTGTGTTGTATTCTGTGCCACGAATATTATGAATTGTATGATGGTGTGAGTGTTGTATTCTGTTCCCCGAGTATTGTGAATTGTATGATGGTGTGAGTGTGTTGTATTCTGTGCCCCGGGTATTGTGAATTGTATGATGGTGTGAGTATGTTGTATTCTGTGCCCCGAGTATTGTGAATTGTATGATGGTGTGAGTATGTTGTATTCTGTGCCCCGAGTATTGTGAATTGTATGATCGTGTAAGTGTGTTGTATTCTGTGCCCCGAGTATTGTGAATTGTATGATGGTGTGAGTGTGTTGTATTCTGTGACCCGAGTATTGTGAATTGTATGATGGTGTGAGTATGTTGTAGCCAGCACCAGAAGCTGCCTAGGTGTCTCTCTGTTGAGGACAATGCCTAGGTGTCTCTCTGTTGAGGACTATGCCTAGGTGTCTCCCTGTTGAGGACAATGCCTAGGTGTCTCTCTGTTGAGGACAATGCCTAGGTGTCTCTCTGTTGAGGACAATGGACTCTCAGTTGCTCTTGTCATCATTTTGTAGCTTGTTTAATTTGTTTGTTTCACTTTGCCTCACTCGGTTGTGTAAAGAAATACCTATCCATAGGCTGGCAGATATACTGTATGTGAACAAATAGTTTTCATACAGTAATTGCAGAGTGGCTGAATGCTTCCAAGAAAAGTCAAGATGGTGTTCAAACGAACAGGTCTGGCTAGGAGTGAAATACAGCAGGGTAGGGATGTTAGAGGGAGTATTACGTCACCCTCACAGCAGGGTAGGGATGTTCCAGGGAGTATTACGTCACCCTCACAGCCGGGTTGGGATGTTCGAGGGAGTATTATGTCACACTCACAGCCGGGTTGGGATGCTAGAGGGAAGTATTAAGCCACATGTTGTCACTCAGCTACACGGAAAAGGAAGCAATGATATGTCGGTGTTTCAACTCACTCCTCTGCGAGACGCTCAAGGAGACTCTGTCCGCTCTCATCATTCGACCCCACCTAGGTCTACTTGAGGTAACGCGTACAGGTCAATAGTTCAATTGTTTGTCATGGTTACCAGTGCTCAATGATAGTTACACCACATTCCACTTAACAACCCCCCATCTGTCGGAAAACAATCAACTTTTGAGTTTGATTCTGAATCAATTTTTTTACAGGTATAAGTACATTTGTAGTCACCATTCAAATTAAGCCGTTACATAAGTGTTTTATTATCTGTTTAGGGCTAAGCATACAAAATATAATTATATGTTTTTACTAATTACATGTACACAAAAGGTACATATTTATGCCAGTGTCTTTGTCTTTTCAAAGTTGGTTTTACGTAATGTTAAAACGACATGTCATTTTTGATTATATATACCTTTTATTGAGACATGTTGGAGAAATTGCACTATTAATTGTAATATTATTATTATTTGAGTCGCAATTATTTGTGCTGCAGATCCTGATGTTGTTAACATAATGCAAAAACGGAAACTGACAGACTTTCACTGATGTATTTGGAAGAGAGGGGCTTCAGTTAAAGTGGAACGTGATGTGTCTATATCTCACCCACGCACTCCTAGGGTTGA
This sequence comes from Paraescarpia echinospica, assembly GCA_020002185.1. Classification (NCBI taxonomy): domain Eukaryota; kingdom Metazoa; phylum Annelida; class Polychaeta; order Sabellida; family Siboglinidae; genus Paraescarpia; species Paraescarpia echinospica. Next base: position 861,091 of record CM034534.1, on the reverse strand, counting down.
TATAGGTTGTCTCTTGTGATGCGTAACCATGATGACTCACTTCATCTTCTGTCTCTCCCGCGCTCTCTCACTCGCTGCTGGTTACCTAGCTGCTCACAAGGTGGGGGTTTCACTCACATACTTACAGCGCATTAGTAGGTGGGGGTGTCACTCTCAAATGTACCTTGCGATAGCGTACAAATGTTGAATAATAATATTAATTTATGTTTGATGATTTCCGGTTGGTACATGTGTGTTTTTTTCAGTTAATTATGTATAAGTATGAATGTAAACATGAATAATAATGAAATATATAAATGTGAATGTAAAATTAATACATATACCAATATAATTTTGCCTAGCACAATCAACATGTTAATCACCATTTACTCTGCCACAAATTATTGTTCAGCTTTGGCTATAAACAATCAGTGGACACTGCAGCGGGTTGTCTTTATGCTCAAACATGCTCTGTATATGATGCACTATATATGATGCACTGTATATGATGCACTGGATATGATGCACTGTATATGATGCACTGTATATGATGCTCTGTATGTGATGCACTGTATGTGATGATCTGTATATGATGCTCTGTATGTGATGAACTGTATGTGATGATCTGTATATGATGCTCTGTATGTGATGCACTGTATATGATGCACTATATATGATGTACTGTATATGATGCACTGTACATGATGCACTGTATATGATGCACTGTATATGATGCACTGTATGTGATGCACTGTATGTGATGCACTGTATGTGATGCACTGTATATGATGCACTGTATATGATGCACTATATATGATGCACTGTACATGATGCACTGTACATGATGCACTGTATATGATGCACTGTATGTGATGCACTGTACATGATGCACTGTACATGATGCACTGTACATGATGCACTGTACATGATGCACTGTATATGATGCAGTGTATATGATGCAATGTATATGATGCACTATATATGATGCACTATATATGATGCACTGTATATGATGCACTGTATATGATGCACTGTACCTGATGCACTGTATATGATGCTCTGTATATGATGCAGTGTATATGATGCACTGTATGTGATGCACTGTACATGATGCACTGTACATGATGCACTGTACATGATGCACTGTACATGATGCACTGTATATGATGCAGTGTATATGATGCAATGTATATGATGCACTATATATGATGCACTGTATATGATGCACCATACATGATGCTCTGTATATGATGCAGTGTATATGATGCTCTGTATATGATGCTCTGTATATGATGCACTGTATATGATGCACTGTATATGATGCACCATACATGATGCTCTGTATATGATGCAGTGTATATGATGCACTGTATATGATTCTCTGTATATGATGCACTGTATATGATGCACTGTACGTGATGCACTGTTTATGATGCACTGTACATGATGCACTGTATATGATGCACTGTATATGATGCACTGTATATGATGCACTGTACATGATGCTCTGTATATGATGCACTGTACATGATGCACTGTACATGATGCACTGTACATGATGCACTGTATATGATGCACTGTATATGGTGCTCTGTATATGATGCACTGTATATGATGCACTGTACATGATGCACTGTACGTGATGCACTGTATATGATGCACTGTATATGATGCACTGTATATGATGCACTGTACATGATGCACTGTACATGATGCTCTGTACATGATGCACTGTACATGATGCTCTGTACATGATGCACTGTACATGATGCACTGTACATGATGCACTGTATATGATGCACTGTATATGATGCTCTGTATATGATGCTCTGTATATGATGCACTGTACATGATGCTCTGTATATGATGCAGTGTATATGATGCACTGTATATGATGCACTGTATATGATGCACTGTACATGATACACTGTATATGATGCACTGTACATGATGCACTGTATATGATGCTCTGTATATGATGCAATGAATATGATGCAATGTATATGATGCAATGTATATGATGCAATGTATATGATGAACTGTATATGAAGAGTATATATGATGCTCTGTATATGATGCTCTGTATATGATGCTCTGTGTATGATGCACTGTATATGATGCTCTGTATATGATGCACTGTACGTGATGCACTGTATGTGATGCACTGTATATGATGCAGTGTATATGATGTTCTGTATATGATGCACTGTATATGATGCACTGTATATGATGCATTGTATATGATGCACTGTATATGATGCTCTGTATATGATGCAATGTATATGATGTAGTGTATATGATGCAGTGTATATGATGCTCTGTGTATGATGCACTGTATATGATGCACTGTATATGATGTAGTGTATATGATGCTCTGTGTATGATGCACTGTATATGATGCACTGTATATGATGCACTGTATATGATGTAGTGTATATGATGCTCTGTGTATGATGCTCTGTATATGATGCACTGTACATGATGCACTGTACATGATGCAATGTATATGATGCACTGTATATGATGCAGTGTATATGATGCTCTGTATATGATGCACTGTATATGATGCACTGTACATGATGCACTGTACATGATGCACTGTACATGATGCACTCTATATGATGCACTGTATATGATGCAGCATATATGATGCTCTGTATATGATGCACTGTATATGATGCACTGTATATAATGCACTGTATATGATGCACTGTATATGATGCAATGTATATGATGCACTGTACATGATGCAATGTATATGATGCACTGTACATTTTGCACTGTACATGATGTACTCTACATGATGCACTGTATATGATGCACTGTATATGATGCACTGTATATGATGCACTGTATATGATGCAGTGTATATGATGCAGTGTATATGATGCTCTGTATATGATGCACTGTATATGATGCACTGTATATGATGCACTGTATATGGTGCTCTGTATATGATGCAGCGTATATGATGCAGTGTGTATGATGCACTGTATATGATGCACTGTATATGATGCACTGTATATGATGCACTGTATATGATGCACTGTATATGATGCTCTGTATATGATGCACTGTATATGATGCACTGTATATGATGCTCTTTATATGATGCTCTGTATATGATGCGGTGTATATGATGCAGTGTATATGATGCTCTGTATATGATGCACTGTACATGATGCACTGTACATGATGCAATGTATATGATACACTGTATATGATGCAGTGTATATGATGCTCTGTATATGATGCACTGTACATGATGCACTGTATATGATGCACTGTATATGGTGCTCTGTATATGATGCACTGTATATGATGCACTGTACGTGATGCACTGTATGTGATGCACTGTATATGATGCACTGTATATGATGCACTGTACATGATGCACTGTACATGATGCTCTGTACATGATGCACTGTACATGATGCTCTGTACATGATGCACTGTACATGATGCACTGTACATGATGCACTGTACATGATGCACTGTATATGATGCTCTGTATATGATGCTCTGTATATGATGCACTGTACATGATGCTCTGTATATGATGCAGTGTATATGATGCACTGCATATGATGCTCTGTATATGATGCACTGTATATGATGCACTGTACATGATACACTGTATATGATGCACTGTACATGATGCACTGTATATGATGCTCTGTATATGATGCAATGAATATGATGCAATGTATATGATGCAATGTATATGATGAACTGTATATGAAGAGTATATATGATGCTCTGTATATGATGCTCTGTATATGATGCTCTGTGTATGATGCACTGTATATGATGCTCTGTATATGATGCACTGTACGTGATGCACTGTATGTGATGCACTGTATATGATGCAGTGTATATGATGTTCTGTATATGATGCACTGTATATGATGCACTGTATATGATGCATTGTATATGATGCACTGTATATGATGCTCTGTATATGATGCAATGTATATGATGTAGTGTATATGATGCAGTGTATATGATGCTCTGTGTATGATGCACTGTATATGATGTAGTGTATATGATGCTCTGTGTATGATGCACTGTATATGATGCACTGTATATGATGCACTGTATATGATGTAGTGTATATGATGCTCTGTGTATGATGCTCTGTATATGATGCACTGTACATGATGCACTGTACATGATGCAATGTATATGATGCACTGTATATGATGCAGTGTATATGATGCTCTGTATATGATGCACTGTATATGATGCACTGTACATGATGCATTGTACATGATGCACTGTACATGATGCACTCTATATGATGCACTGTATATGATGCAGCATATATGATGCTCTGTATATGATGCACTGTATATGATGCTCTGTATATGATGCACTGTATATAATGCACTGTATATGATGCACTGTATATGATGCAATGTATATGATGCACTGTACATGATGCAATGTATATGATGCACTGTACATTTTGCACTGTACATGATGCACTCTACATGATGCACTGTATATGATGCAGTGTATATGATGCACTGTATATGATGCACTGTATATGATGCACTGTATATGATGCACTGTATATGATGCAGTGTATATGATGCAGTGTATATGATGCTCTGTATATGATGCACTGTATATGATGCACTGTATATGTTGCACTGTATATGGTGCTCTGTATATGATGCAGCGTATATGATGCAGTGTGTATGATGCACTGTATATGATGCACTGTATATGATGCACTGTATATGATGCACTGTATATGATGCACTGTATATGATGCTCTGTATATGATGCACTGTATATGATGCTCTTTATATGATGCTCTGTATATGATGCGGTGTATATGATGCAGTGTATATGATGCTCTGTATATGATGCACTGTACATGATGCACTGTACATGATGCAATGTATATGATGCACTGTATATGATGCAGTGTATATGATGCTCTGTATATGATGCACTGTACATGATTCACTGTATATGATGCCCTGTATATGGTGCTCTGTATATGATGCACTGTATATGATGCACTGTACGTGATGCACTGTACGTGATGCACTGTATATGATGCACTGTATATGATGCACTGTATATGATGCACTGTACATGATGCACTGTACATGATGCTCTGTACATGATGCACTGTACATGATGCTCTGTACATGATGCACTGTACATGATGCACTGTACATGATGCACTGTATATGATGCACTGTATATGATGCTCTGTATATGATGCTCTGTATATGATGCACTGTACATGATGCTCTGTATATGATGCAGTGTATATGATGCACTGTATATGATGCTCTGTATATGATGCACTGTATATGATGCACTGTACATGATACACTGTATATGATGCACTGTACATGATGCACTGTATATGATGCTCTGTATATGATGCAATGAATATGATGCAATGTATATGATGCAATGTATATGATGAACTGTATATGAAGAGTATATATGATGCTCTGTATATGATGCTCTGTATATGATGCACTGTATATGATGCTCTGTATATGATGCACTGTACGTGATGCACTGTATGTGATGCACTGTATATGATGCAGTGTATATGATGTTCTGTATATGATGCACTGTACGTGATGCACTGTATGTGATGCACTGTATATGATGCAGTGTATATGATGTTCTGTATATGATGCACTGTATATGATGCACTGTATATGATGCATTGTATATGATGCACTGTATATGATGCTCTGTATATGATGCAATGTATATGATGTAGTGTATATGATGCAGTGTATATGATGCTCTGTGTATGATGCACTGTATATGATGCACTGTATATGATGCACTGTATATGATGTAGTGTATATGATGCTCTGTGTATGATGCACTGTATATGATGCACTGTATATGATGCACTGTATATGATGTAGTGTATATGATGCTCTGTGTATGATGCTCTGTATATGATGCACTGTACATGATGCACTGTACATGATGCAATGTATATGATGCACTGTATATGATGCAGTGTATATGATGCTCTGTATATGATGCACTGTATATGAAGCACTGTACATGATGCACTGTACATGATGCACTGTACATGATGCACTCTATATGATGCACTGTATATGATGCAGCATATATGATGCTCTGTATATGATGCACTGTATATGATGCACTGTATATGATGCACTGTATATAATGCACTGTATATGATGCACTGTATATGATGCAATGTATATGATGCACTGTACATGATGCAATGTATATGATGCACTGTACATTTTGCACTGTACATGATGCACTCTACATGATGCACTGTATATGATGCACTGTATATGATGCACTGTATATGATGCACTGTATATGATGCAGTGTATATGATGCAGTGTATATGATGCTCTGTATATGATGCACTGTATATGATGCACTGTATATGATGCACTGTATATGGTGCTCTGTATATGATGCAGCGTATATGATGCAGTGTGTATGATGCACTGTATATGATGCACTGTATATGATGCACTGTATATGATGCACTGTATATGATGCTCTGTATATGATGCACTGTATATGATGCACTGTATATGATGCTCTTTATATGATGCTCTGTATATGATGCGGTGTATATGATGCAGTGTATATGATGCTCTGTATATGATGAACTGTATATGATGAACTGTATATGATGCACTGTATATGATGCAGTGTATATGATGCTCTGTATATGATGCTCTGTATATGATGCACCATATATGATGCACATTGCCTATCAGTTGCCCTAAATGTGGTGCACTAAACAACAGTGTACTACAGTGCAATGCACCAGAAGGGTGGGATACACGTAGATACTACAGTGCAATGCACCAGAAGGGCGGGATACACGTAGATAAAAATGGCTGGACTCTTGATAAGCCAAAATACTTCCTTGTCCACCTGCCATCTAGAGTTAATTCTCTGGGTGACAATCTTGTTTAATCTAGTGTCCAGTCTCTGCACCAGAGCACATTGCCTCTGAGCTGCATAGTGCACTGGTCAAAGAAGTGGTTGAAAACTACTGACCAACCAATCACTCACTGACCAGTCACTCAGTGACCAACCGATCACTCACTGACCAACCAATCACTGACTAGTCTCTCACTGACTAACAAATCACTCACTGACCAACCAATCACTGACCAGTCACTCACTGACTGACAAATCACTCACTGACTGGCCTATCACTCACTGACCAATCACTCACTGACTAACTGATCACTCACTGACTGACTGACTGATCACTCATTGACCAATCACTGACTGACTGACCAATCACTCACTGATTAATCACTCACTGACTGGCCAATCACTCACTGGCTGACCAATTACTGACTGGCCAACCAATCACACATTGACCAACCAGTCATCCACTGCCCAACCAATGACATGCTGACCAACCAATCAAACATTGACAAACTAATCACTCACTGACCAATCAATCACTCAATGTGTAGATAGTAGATACAGCCATTAACAACATTGCAGGTTCGACGTCAAGAAGAAAGATTTCAAGAGCTGAGTTTGTGGTTGTGGTTCCACTGTCATGGTAGCGCTTGAGGTTGTGGTTCTCTGCTCGGTTAATGTCAGTTCACACCAAGGTCAACCCTTATTGACAAGGTCACACCAGAAACTCGTCAATTATAAATTACAAATAAATAATTCCTCATTATTCTTGTTTTGAACAGAAATTTCTGGCAAGATTTATTGTGGAAAATTCCAAAAAAGAAAAGAAACGACGACCAATCATTGGTGTCTAATGACATTGTTCAGTCATTGGTGTCAACTGACATTGGTCTGTCATCAGTGTCACTGATGACCTTTGACCTGTCTGTCGCTTGCTGTCCTTGCAGTCAGACGGAGATAGATGACATGATCCGCAAGCTTGCCAACGTCCTGCTAACTCGCACTCTCGGGGGCTGTCTAACGCAACTCATAAAGCGGCCTCATCTTAACTTATTGCAGGTAACTCAGGTGTCCTACAGGTAACTAGTGTCTGACAGGTAACTAGTGACTGATGGGTAACTAGTGTATGTCAGGTAACTAGTGTATGATTGGTAACTACCGTCCGATTGGTAACTATTGTCTGAGGGGTAACTAATGTTTGACGGGTAATTAGTGTCTGTCAGTTAACTAGCATCCGATTGGTAACTAGTGTCTGATGGGTAGTTAGTGTCTGATGGGTAATTAGTGTACATCATGTAACTAGTGTCGAACATGTAACTAGTGTCCAACATGTAACTAGTGTTCAACAGGTAACTACCGTCCAACTAATGTATGACGGGTAAATATAGTATTCATTGGGTAACTCTAGTGTCTGATGGGTAACGCTAATATCCAATGGGTAAATCTAGTGTCTGATGGGTAACTTTAATGTCCAATGGGTAACTCTATTGTCCAGTGGGTAACTCTGATATCCATAAGGTAACTCTATTGTCCGATGGATAACCAGTGTTCAGCAGCTAACTAGCGTCCAACTAATGTCTGACGGGTAACTGTGATGTCCATTGGGTAACTTTAGTGTCTGATGGGTAACTGTAGTGTTCTATGGGTAACTCTAATGTCTGATGGGTAACTCTAATATCCAATGGGTAACTCTAGTGTCTGATGGGTAACTCTAATGTCCAGTGGATAACTTTATTGTCCAGTGGATAACTCTAATATCCATAAGGTAATTCTATTGTCTGATGGGTAACCAGTGTTCGCGTTAACATAGTTTTTAGCAATATTACAAGGTTTTTCGAGGTGGAACGTGGTTTTTGAATTGTGTCTTTGATCTCAAATACAGACAACGGCTATGTCGACAACAAATTGAACAATGGCCTGAATTGGAATTATTTAAATTGCATCTTGCATTGACGACTTGACATTAAGTACACTCTAAGCAATACCCTTATACCTTGTGTACCCCTTGTATGTGGTTGACACTGTTTATAAGCTTTAGACAAGCACCAAGAACAGCGTTTTTTGCCATCGATACCCTATCGCTCATTGTACATTTTTCAAGTTTTGCAGAACAAAGTGCAATCCATTGACATCCACACATATAAGGTCCATCCACACATATAAGGTCCATCCACACATATAAGGTCCATCCACACATCTACAGGATATGCATGTTTTTAAAATCATGTATATTTGCTAAATATTACAATTGGGGCACATAATAAATGAAAAAAATTAAAAGCATCTTTTAATTATCGTATAAGCCTCCATCACCAAGGCTCACAAATAATACAGTCATTACAAATGCCTCCATCACCAAGGCTCACAAATAATACAGTCATTACAAATGCCTCTGTCAGCAAGGTTAACAAACAGTACAGTCATTACAAATGCCTCTGTCAGCAAGGGTAACAAACTTTGAAAAAAACGACAATGCTAAGTTCTAGTCTTACATATAAAGATTATGTCAGTTGTGAGATTAAAGATTATGTCAGGAGTTGAACAAGTGTCCTCATGTTATGAACATTTATTTATTTATGTATCAATGCCATACATTAATTTAGTCCATTTAATAGTTCACATCTTTGTACCCAATTTTTGGGACCCTGTTTTGTTCAGACCCATTGGGTCCCAGGACCCCGTTTTTAAAACTGCAATGCGAACACTGGTAACTCTAGTGTCCAATGAGTAACTCTAGTGTCCAATGAGTACATTTAGTGTCCGATGGATCACTCTAGTGTCTGATGAGTAACTTGTGTCCAATGGGTAACTCTAGTGTCCGATGGGTAACTTTAGTGTCTACTGGGTAACTTTAATGTTCACTGGGTAACTTTAATGTCCGATGGATAACTCTAGTGTCCAATGGGTAACTCTAATGTCCGATCGGTAACTCTAGTGTCATCAGGTGGTGGATATTGTCTCTCACTCTCAGTGACTCTTTTTGAATGTTATAATCTTGTGCTTTGTTTTATAAGTTCCAATGACCTTCAGGCTGATCATGTGTTTACTAATTATAGCTGACAGAATTACCAAAGGAACATTATTATTTATTGAATAAAAGTAAGCAAACAAAGGATTACAAACTATGGTGAAACTTAAGTTCTAGTTGTAGACTGGTGCATGTCAAATCTTAAATGACTACATTAAATGTAGGTTGAATTAAATGTTCTTTCAATATATTTGATATATGAATATGATCCACAATACCTCATCACTGCAATTCAGCAATATTTGTACTTTCACTTCAGTGCAGTATGACTATGTTCCAAAGAAACAAACCTATTGTTGCTTAGAGTGGCTTAATCAATGCTTGTATATTTCCTTATTAAACAGTCAACATAGATATATTTAAATAGACCATTGTTATTATTTATATTTCTTCATGTGCCGTGTATTTCAGCTGATCCAGATTGCCATCAACATGAACTACCTGGAGCAGTCATGTACGTACCTGGAGGAGTTCATCTCTAATGTGATTGGGTGAGTTCAACGTGGCCCTGTCATGTTCTTCTTACACCCTTTGTGCTCTCTCATCTGCTATTTCTGAAGTTATTGATGGATCCATTATGTCGCCTTCTGCCTTGCAACCAGGGGTACAGTGACACAGGTGTCACATAAATAGTGTCCTCTGTGATACAGTGGCAGAATGTGCCATTGGTACATTGTCACAGAATTAATGTCCTCTGTGATACGGTGGCAGAACAACAAACTCACCAGAATGGTCACTACAGATGTAAAGTTGTTGGATGTTCTGTTGTACTTTTTCTGGGAATTCTCACTCAAAATGTTTTCTTTGCAACAAAGAGCAAACTGGTGAAATGTCAGTGCTGATAAAACCCTGTAAGTAAAAAACTAGTTTTGCGGGAGACCAAAAGAAACGTTTTTAATCCTTTGGTCCAAGGGACTATTGCCATCATTCTGCGTCTGCCATCTTCCGTCCGCCGTTAGCTGCCGCATCTCAGAAACCATTCAGTAACTTTTTCTCTAATTTTGCATAGACGTATCTTAGGGAATGCCACTATGCACGAGAAATCTGTATTTGAATGAATCATTCTAAGGGCCCCCAAGGGCCAAAAAAACTTGTAATTTGTCACATTTTGACTATTTAAAAAAAAAAGTTCAACTTTTTTTCTAATTTTGCATAGATGTATCTTAGTGTGCTGCCACTATATCATTCTAAGGGCACCTCAGGGGCCCATAAAGTTCAAAAGTTTTACATTATCTAGTGATGTGGTTTTGAGAAGGGCCCTTGAGACCACCCCCAACAGTAGATTTTGTGTATTGTGCCAGAAACAGTGCCCAGCCTCACTCCACTCTGCATTGTTCCATTGAGACCTTGACTAGTCTGTAATTGGTCACAGGCAGAACAGATACACTTGACCCCTGTTAGACTCAGTTGTCTGCAGCTTTTAAACTGTATCTTCAAAACTACTGATTTTCTATAATTGCAAGTTGTGTTCATTTGATTATTATAAAATGGTGTGACTGTGGTGTCTATTGGTTAAAGATGTATTGTCTGTAGAAACCTGTAGGTGACAAACATAGAAAATTAATATTCTGTCACCTGTAGGTGACAAACATAGAAAATTAATATTCTGGACAACTATAGAGTGAAATATCCTACACTTTATTTATATCAAATGCATTCTACTGTTCTGTTTACGCTTGCCATGCCTTGTGTAGACATGGTACTGTGTAAATCAATTGTATCAATATAGACTAATAATTACAGATTCACAATATAGTTGACACCTGAAACAACCAAATGTAAACCATTAGAAGAGTTGACATAGTTCCTCTATACACAAGAAATCTGTATTTGATTGAATCATTCTAGTGTCATCAGCATATAGTAGAACATACATTTTCTACATCATCATCACTAAGGTTGTTGTAAAATTCACCAGCTGCCATGTTAAGTCCCTTAAAATTATGATTAACAGTGTTCAAAATTATTCAGGTAAATAGCAAATAACAAAGGACACAAGTTTTCTCCTTGCCGTACCTCTACATCACACGAGAAGAAGGCTGACACAGCCTGGCCCTGTTTTATACATGATTTAGCATTTTTGTACATGTTGTATACAACTTTCAACACATTACCATTAATACCGCATGAAATTATCTTAGACCAGAGTGAGGACCGGTCTACTAAATCAAATGCTTTCTTATAATCGATGAAGGCACAATAAAGCCTTTTGCGTCGAGACAAATACAATTCAACCAACAAGTGCAAAACAAATATATGATCAAGAGTGGAATACCCCTATCTGAACCCTGCCTGTTCTTCACCTATTACATTCGCTTTGTTTAGGTATGTGGTCCGTCTCGCGTTAATGGAGGCTGTAAACAACTTGCCTATGCAGCTTAATAGTGTAATGCCACGATAGTTGTCTGGGTCATCTATTGACCCCTTCTTTTTGTATATAGGCTTAATGATCCCAATTCACCAATCTGTTGACACAATGCCAGATAATAGAATTAGGTTAAACATCTTAACAATAACTATAATTAGTTTTGTGGGGCTGTTTAGGGCTGCCCAAAATGCTAAATTTTCCTAGTAGTTCCCTACTGCACTGGGCAGCTGTAAGCTTGGTGCATTATGCTAAGCATATGTAATGTTTAGGAAAGATAGAATAGGAAGAAAGGGAGGTGGAGTTATTTTATATATTAAAGAATCTATCCAGGCTTATGAAATAAAATTAGAAAGAGAAGCAGATTGCGAAGAAGCTGTTTGGTGTAACATAGTTACAGGAAACTCAACGTTAACAGTTGGGTTAGTTTATCGAAGTCCAAACATAAGCATAGAAGAGAATGAAAAAATACAAAACGCTATAAGGGAAGTAAGCAAACGGAACTGTATTATTATGGGGGACTTTAACCATGGGCATATACAATGGAAATGTCTACAGAGTATGGGGAGTGAGGACCACAAGTTTTTAGTTTTAGTACAAGATAGTTTCCTTTCTCAACATGTGCTAGAACCAACCAGGGGAGAGAATGTGTTAGACTTAGTTTTGTCCTCACAGAAAGAATTAGTTGACAATGTCAAGATATGTGAGCCACTGGGGAGTAGTGATCACAACCAGATACATTTTACCATCAAAGTAAAATCAGAAAGGAATAGTAAAAAGCAGTATAGGAGAAATTTCCACAAAGGAAGGTATAAGGACATGAGGAAATATTTAGCAAAGATAGACTGGAATAACACACTGAAAAATAAGACGGCAACAGAATGCTGGAATGTATTAAAGAGTGAAATTAAGTGCATAGTCGATAAATTTGTACCCTTCAAAAAACAAGGAAAACGGTCCAAAAAGAAACACTTATCGAAAGAAGCCATTAGAAAAATTAAGTATAAACAAAAGATGTGGAAGTCATATAGATGTACTGGAAATGATGAAGACTACAACATTTATAAAGAAGCACTTAATCAAGCTACAGCTGAAATTAGAAATTCAAAGAGAAGCTATGAAAAAAAATTAGCTAGTAATATAAAACATGACAGTAAGAGTTTTTATGCGTATATTCGAAGCAAACAGAAAGTTCAGGATAAGGTCGGTCCTCTAGAAGATAGTGCTGGAAATACAATATCAGAGGGATTCTTAATGGCAGAAGACCTGAATGAGTATTTTAGTTCAGTGTTTACCAGGGAAGATATTAGTTCACTGCCAGTACCAGAGGCTAAGTTCAAGGGGGCAGATTCAGACTATTTAGGACAGTTAGTTGTAACCTCGGAAATGGTAGCTAAGAAAATAAGGGCCATGAAGGATAATAAATCACCTGGAGTGGACGGGATTCCGCCCAAACTACTATTGGAAATTGTAGAACAAATTAGCGTACCGCTTGCAACAGTTTTCAATTTGTCATTAGAAGAGGGAGTGGTTCCTTTAGAATGGAAAGAGGCAAACATTATACCGCTATTTAAAAAAGGTTCGAGAAACAAGTCGGAGAACTATAGACCAGTGAGTTTAACATCAGTGATTTGCAAATTATTAGAAAGACTAATTAAAGATCACATGGTGGATTTTCTTGTTAAACATAATTTGATAAACCCATCTCAACATGGGTTTTTAAAAGCGAGGTCATGCTTAACAAATATGTTATGTTTTTTGGAAGACATCACTAGGTGGGTAGATGAGGGATCACCAGTAGATATCATCTATTTAGATTTTCAAAAAGCTTTCGACAAAGTACCACATCAAAGATTACTCCTTAAGCTAAAGGCCCATGGCATAGGAAATGGTATAATAAACTGGATAGAAAAATGGCTGAATGACAGAAGACAACGTGTAGTAGTTGATGGGGAGGCTTCAAACTGGAAATCGGTATTGAGTGGGGTACCACAGGGATCAGTACTAGGACCTATATTATTCTTAATATATATCAACGATTTGGACGATGATATAACAAGCAAGGTGTTAAAATTTGCGGATGATACAAAAGTGTTTAGAAGGATTAAAAGTGATGGAGACAGACAGCATTTACAAGATGATCTTGATAGGTTGATCAAATGGTCTGAAAAGTGGCAAATGCTGTTCAATTTTGGGAAATGTAAATGCCTCCACACAGGTCATGGGAATGAAGAGGTAAAATATAAAATGGGGGGTACTGTTCTAAGTACTACTGTAAAAGAAAAGGACTTGGGGTTAACCATTAGTGCTGATATGAAGGTTTCAGAGCAGTGCGGAATTGCAGCGTCAAAGGGAAATCAAATCCTTGGATTAATTAGGCGAAATATAGCGTATAAGAAAAAAGAATTAATAGTACCGCTGTACAAAACAATAGTGAGGCCTCATTTAGAATATTGTATACAAGCATGGAGGCCATATCGCAAGAAGGACATAGATATGCTAGAAAGAGTACAGAGGAGAGCGACTAAAATGATACCAAATCTGAGGGATCTTAGTTACGAAATACGCCTAAAAGAATGTGGTTTAACAACATTAGAGACCAGGAGATTGAGAGGAGATCACATAGAAGTGTTTAAAATATTGAATGGTTATGAAAATATTGATAGAAACATTTTTTTCTCAGTTAAGAAAAATAGAAGGACCAGAGGACATGAAGCTACATTAGTAAAGGAGCAGTGTAGATTAGATATAAGAAAGTTCTCATTCTCACAAAGGACTGTAAATGAATGGAACAGATTATCTCCTGATTGTGTTGGTGCTAGTAGCGTGAATATGTTTAAAAATAAAATCGACACACACCTTAAAAAGGCGGGATACATGTAGATAAAAAGTATTGGACTCTCGATAAGCCAAAAGGCTTCCTTGTCCACCTGCCATCCAGAGTAATTTTCTGGATGGCAATCTTGTTAAATCTTGTTAAATTAGATTTGCTTCCGCCACTGATGTCTATTGATAACTGGATAGTGAACAACGTTGGCAAGTTTAACCCTTCCCCGGGTTTAACCTGGGTTGGGCTTCAGAACTATGTAGCATTTCTAAACAATCACTAAGGATTAATGAACACTTGTGCACAATGTCACCCACTTGGGACTGAGGGGCAGGTTTAATTGATCTATTCAGCAATTCCAAGACACTGCTTAGGCCTCACTCTGGACACTGTCACTCAC
This sequence comes from Paraescarpia echinospica, assembly GCA_020002185.1. Lineage (NCBI taxonomy): Eukaryota > Metazoa > Annelida > Polychaeta > Sabellida > Siboglinidae > Paraescarpia > Paraescarpia echinospica. The sequence continues at coordinate 845,559 of CM034534.1, read as the reverse complement.
AGTGTTGTGTATTGTCTTAGTTGGTGAGTTGAGCTAATCAACTTGACCATGAATCAGTGGTGGCTTTGGTAACTTTAGAGAATGGAGGATGAATCCAGTTGTTGGCAGTGAACGCTAGTGGTGAGAGGGTAGATTACTACCTACCAGTCTCCAAAAGCTCTATATTTTCAAAAACTGTTCAGTAACTTGTTTTCTAATTTTGCATAGATATCTTAGGGTACTGTCCCGCTGATCTCTATAACAGGCAGACATACAGACAGACAGATAGACAGACAGTATTTTTTTACCATCATAAGCACATAAACTACAATGTAATATTCATTGTAAGGTCAGGGAGGCTCCCATTAAGACAATTATATGCAGCTATCATGGGAGCCACCCTACTATTTCTCTACTGCTGCCTCCTGCAGCCACTGATTTCTATTTATAACTGGATAGTGGACTTTGCCCTGATCACTGGGGTTGCTCAGTTGGGGGACCAGCTGTAAATCTGTGTATTGGACAATGGCAGTCTTGCTGCCTGCTATTGTCCCAGTGTCAAACTGAATGCCTCCATGTGGGCTGTAACTACAATGTGTAATAGGAATCCAATATCAATACTGCATGCCTTTTTGTTTTTGAGTTTTTTAATTTGCATTAGTACCTCATCTTGCTTGAATGGTCTGTTTACGTGCTCGTTTGACTTTCTTGGATCAAAAGGTATCTCACTAGCTGCAGTTTCACTTTCAGGTTTTTTACCGAGTTTTTCAAAGTGGTTCATAACTTATCCAGGGAAATATTTCCACATTTTTCACTGCTGTTACTTGCTTTATTAAGTATATCCCAGTATTCTGCAGTCTTGCTATGTTTTAGGTTGCGCAAGTTTTCATGTAACTGTTTATGGTAGCATTTTGATATTTGTTTTATAAAGCATTTATACCCACTAGCCAATTCTCTTAAGGATAGCCATTACCCGAAAACAGCCATAGGCCATATCTCTGTTAATACTGAACATATCTTAGCCAAATTTGGAGTACTAGTTGGTTAAATGAATAGTACATGATATGTTGAATGACAGCTCATTTGCTTGTGCAGTATCATGGCCATGAACGTTTCTAGTGTGATAGAGGGGCATGCATCCTTGAAAATTATTCTGAGCTAACAACTGTATATGTGATCATGCAATTGTCAAGAATCATTAGCCAGAATGCTCCTCTGTCAGAAAAGGTGGTTTTGGTCAAGGAAGTCTGACTGCAATGACTGTTGTGAGATGGGACTAGGTTTGAGCTTTTTTCAAGGCGTCTTGAAAAAAGCTCAAATCTGAACAACAGTCAGTGAAGTCAGATATCCTTGCCCAGAACCACCTTATCTGACAGAGGAGCATTCTAACTAATGATTCTTGACATACAGTTGTTAGCTCAGAATAATTTTCAAGGATGTGAAAATCCGTCTCACTTGAAGCGTTCATTGCCATGGTAATACATTGTAATACATTGTAACACATAAACAAATGAGCCCATATTTCACATATCATATACCATTCATTTTTCTAATCAGTGCTCAAAATTTGGTTTTGATATGTTCAGTAATAACAGAGATATGGCATATTGGTTATATGGGCGTTTTCGGGTAGTGGCTAACCTTAACTCTGCATTAGCTTCGTCATTGATAGTTTTTTTTAGTCTACTTTTTGCTCTAAAATAATCTGTCCTCTTAATTTTACACATAAAGACAATCTGGCATAACTTGATAAGTCTTTGTAGCAAAACATTTGTACTTCCGGTGTATCATTGCAACATAACATAAATACTGTGTGCCACATTTGAATGTCATGCATGTAATATTTCCATGCAATCCATTTGCATATATATTATAAAACTTCAACAGCCGTTTTCTTCATTTTAACTTTTTGACCCCTACCATGTTCAATGCTCCATAACTTCGCCAATTTTTGTAGCAGTCATAATTTTATAATGTTATAATTTCTCTGACTTATCACTCATTTGGTCAGCCGGAGTCACATATCGACGTATTAGTCTAAAAGACTTCAGGGCCTCTTGGCCCGTTTTTTAAAATATTTATTGCTATTATAGGTATCTTGACTAGCTATTATAGGTATCTCAACTAGCTTGTATAGGTATCTCATGTAGCTATTAAAGGTATCTCGACAGGGCATTTTGTGTAAGTTATCCTTGGACTATCACTACCTTGGTTCATGAGCAGGAGCCCTGTGTTCTCCTCGGCAGTCAGTTTACCCAAAAACTCACAAGTTTTTATTAGCTTTTTAACAGTCCATTTGTGGTGTGATCTGTTCTTTAAATTAAGTTTCCTTGCTTCTCCTTAAACGGAACATCTTGACCTTGGTTTGACCTTGTGTTGTCCTTAGTGCGGACCAGGAGAATGTACACATGTGCAGACTTCAAGGCACGGCCATGTTTAAGGTGAGACACGTCTTTCTTGGTCTCATAACAGCTGTCTGTTCTCTACACTACATACAACTCAGAGCTGTGCAGTGGAATAGGGTTTGTTCAGATACAGGGTACATTGTATCTCAACATTATTTCATAGAAATAGAAAAGAATTACCAAATGCTAATATACACTTATTTGCACAATTGATTTATTCAGAAAATTTGTTAATCAGGACACATTTACTGTGGGGAACAATGTGTCTGCATTAACAAAGTTCTTATGTTTAAAAGATGGTTATGTTGATAGTGTAACACATTATTACAATGTTATGTTACACGATCCACACATTGATAGTGCAACAAATTGTTATGTTACAAGAAGCACACATTGACTGTTACATTATCAATATGTGCAACACATTGTTACATAGTTATCTTACAGGATGCACACGTAGATAATCTCACAGTGTTACATTGTTTTACATAATTGTAACAGTGATAATGTAACAGTGTTACATTGTTATGTTACATAATTGTCACATTGATGATGTAACTCACTGTTACATTGTTATGTTACATAATTGTCACAGTGATGATGTAGCACAGTGCTACATTGTTATGTTACATAATTGTCACAGTGATGATGTAACACACTGCTACATTGTTATGTTACATAATTGTCACAGTGATGATGTAACACACTGTTACATTGTTGTGTTACATAATTGTCACAGTGATGATGTAACACACTGCTACATTGTTATGTTACATAATTGTCACAGTGATGATGTAACACACTGTTACATTGTTATGTTACATAATTGTCAAAGTGATGATGTAACACACTGTTACATTGGTATGTTACATAATTGTCACAGTGATGATGTAACACACTGTTACATTGTTATGTTACTAAATTGTCACAGTGATGATGTAACACACAGTTACATTGCTATGTTACTTAATTGTCACATTGATAATGTAACACACTGTTACATTGCTATGTTACATAATTGTCACAGTGATAATGTAACACACTGTTACATTGCTATGTTACTTAATTGTCACAGTGGTAATGTAACACACTGTTACATTGCTATGTTACATAATTGTCACAGTGATAATGTTACACACTGTTACATTGCTATGTTACATAATTGTCACACTGTGATAATATAACACACTGTTACATTGTTATGTTACATAATTGTCACATTGATAATGTAACACTGCTACATTGTTATGTTACATAATTGTCACAGTAATAATGTAACACACTGCTACATTGCTATGTTACATAATTGTCACAGTGATGATGTAACACACTGTTACATTGTTATGTTACATAATTGTCACAGTGATGATGTAACACACTGTTACATTGGTATGTTACATAATTGTCACAGTGATGATGTAACACACTGTTACATTGTTATGTTACTAAATTGTCACAGTGATGATGTAACACACTGTTACATTGCTATGTTACTTAATTGTCACATTGATAATGTAACACACTGTTACATTGCTATGTTACTTAATTGTCACAGTGGTAATGTAACACACTGTTACATTGCTATGTTACATAATTGTCACAGTGATAATGTTACACACTGTTACATTGCTATGTTACATAATTGTCACAGTGATAATATAACACACTGTTACATTGTTATGTTACATAATTGTCACATTGATAATGTAACACTGCTACATTGTTATGTTACATAATTGTCACAGTAATAATGTAACACACTGCTACATTGCTATGTTACATAATTGTCACAGTGATAATGTAACACACTGTTACATTGCTATGTCACAGGATGCTCGCAGTGAAGCTGAGGAACAGATCTACAAACAGATAAACAAGAAGATTGACGAGTTCTTTGAGTTAGGTGAATAATGAGGCATATTATTGAGAGGGATTCATGTTATCAGTTTGATCAATTAAATAGTTGTCATTATCATGCAGACCCTTTGATTAGTTATGTAATGGCAGATTAACAATTGTAAGTTTTTGATCATTATTCAGAAGTATATATGTACGATGACATTTGCAGAAATGTTTGGTGAGTATAAGTAATTGTGTTTGTAACTGGATAGGTGTATAATAAAATAATACAATTTAAAAAGTTTGCGTAATCTACAAATAAAAAGTGAGTCATCAAATACTTCTAGGTTATTTAAAAATTGGAGGAATAATCTAAACAAATTATGATCAGTTAAGAATGTAAAATAAGTGGTTGATTTTTTCTTTTGAGATGATACCTTAATTGTTATTTTTGAGATGACCATTTATTATTTAGAAGGCCAATTAAGTTAATATTTTGAATCCTTAATTTTATGTTTTGTTATGTTGTTATGTTATGTTTTTTGAAATGCTCCCTTCATGTTGTGGTTGTGTTGCAGCTGAGTATGACTGGCAGATCAGTGAAGCTACGGGCGTCGCCAGCGACTACATCAGTGACATGATCACCTTCCTCCGAAGTACATTTGAGTCATTCACAAACCTTCCAGTAGGTGTCACTCTCATACATTCATGTTGTCGCGCATTTGGAATTTGCTCCCTCTTAGTGTTAGATCAGTTGAAAATATTACAGTTATTACAGTTAAAATTACTAAGATCAGACAAGTAGATGTATAAGTAACTAAAATAGAACAATTTAAATTTACTATAATAAATAGCAGTAACTAAATCTTAAATAATCTAAAATCTTAAATAAATAATTATTTTAAGTTATTTTAAAATATGTGTTTCCTATCTAATATGCGAAAGGTAACATGTTGAGTGTTGGTAATGTTGGAGAAGAAAGTATGTGGAGTATAAAGGTAACATGTTGAGTGTTGGTAATGTTGGAGAAGAAAGTATGTGGAGTATAAAGGTAACATGTTGAGTGTTGGTAATGTTGGAGAAGAAAGTATGTGGAGTATAAAGGTAACATGTTGAGTGTTGGTAATATTGGAGAAGAAAGTATGTGGAGTATAAAGGTAACATGTTGAGTGTTGGTAATGTTGGAGAAGAAAGTATGTGGAGTATAAAGGTAACATGTTGAGTGTTGGTAATGTTGGAGAAGAAAGTATGTGCAGTATAAAGGTAACATGTTGAGTGTTGGTAATGTTGGAGAAGAAAGTATGTGGAGTATAAAGGTAACATGTTGAGTGTTGGTAATGTTGGAGAAGAAAGTATGTGGAGTATAAAGGTAACATGTTGAGTGTTGGTAATGTTGGAGAAGAAAGTATGTGGAGTATAAAGGTAACATGTTGAGTGTTGGTAATGTTGGAGAAGAAAGTATGTGGAGTATAAAGGTAACATGTTGAGTGTTGGTAATGTTGGAGAAGAAAGTATGTGGAGTATAAAGGTAACATGTTGAGTGTTGGTAATGTTGGAGAAGAAAGTATGTGGAGTATAAAGGTAACATGTTGAGTGTTGGTAATGTTGGAGAAGAAAGTATGTGGAGTATAAAGGTAACATGTTGAGTGTTGGTAATGTTGGAGAAGAAAGTATGTGGAGTATAAAGGTAACATGTTGAGTGTTGGTAATGTTGGAGAAGAAAGTATGTGGAGTATAAAGGTAACATGTTGAGTGTTGGTAATGTTGGAGAAGAAAGTATGTGGAGTATAAAGGTAACATGTTGAGTGTTGGTAATGTTGGAGAAGAAAGTATGTGGAGTATAAAGGTAACATGTTGAGTGTTGGTAATGTTGGAGAAGAAAGTATGTGGAGTATAAGATGTGAAACAGGAAAGTGTTTAATGAAAATATGTTGAGTAAAAGATGTGTTACAGTTGAAAGTGTGGTGATGGTCGGGTGCAAGATGTATTTGAGGACAAGTGTGTTAGTGAGTGTGTTGAGTGCTAGATGTGTTTCAGGAGAAGTGTGTTAGTGAGTGTGTTGAATGATGTGTTGCAGAAGTGTGTTATTGAGTGTGTTGAGTAAGATGTGTTTGAAAAGTGTGTTAGTGAGTGTGTTGAGTGCATGATGTGTTTGAGAAGTGTGTTGGTGAGTGTGTTGAATGTAAGATGTGTTTGAGATGTGTGTTAGTAAGTGCAGGACTGCCTACCATTATGGATTTTCCGTAATCATTATGGAAATTCACCTCAGATTACAGCATTACGGAAAGTGCCGCCGTATTACAGGAATACAAATATCAGACTACAGAAAATGATACACATTAAACAATTGCTAAATCTATAAATTCTGCTGCTCGAGCTGCTCTGAAGAAACTGTCATCATTCACTTGTTACATTTTATCAAGAAATATTTAGTCCACTACAAGATCTACAAAGTCAGTACGGTGACAATGTTACAACTTTGACTGCCAACAGTCTGCTGATGACTGCTTCTGGCACATGGAGGCAGGTACCTCATGCCACATGAGCATATTATTATGTCTGCATTTGTCAGTCAACAGCAATTACAGCGGCCAAAAATATCAGTGTCATTAATGCGTCTAGACATTAATACAATTTACAGGTGTAGAATTACATAATGAAAGAAAGAAATTAAGATGACGTGAGGTAGAACCATTAAATTACATTAAATAGTTATGGTTTTCTGAAAGTTATGAATATAATTATAAAATGTCTTAGAAGAATATAAAATGAGTATTATAATTGTTGTAATTGCAATATAAAACTATCATATTTTTATTCAAAGGTTTTTATTTGAATACAACAATTTAACTTTGTCATTGATTGTTAGTAATAATTATAATGTTCCTGCTGTGCGCTGTCTTTCTCACGGTGATGCTCTACAGACGTAAACACTTGGACATGTCTGGCCATGCAGGCACTTTGACAGCTGTAATTAACACAATGTAACTTATTGGATGTTGCTAAACAAGCATCCCTTTGAAGTGCTAACAGAAGACCTTAACTGCCGACAGGAGTTACAGTGTAGCAACATGATGTATTGCTGGAGAAGTGTATTAGTGAATGTGTTGAATGATGTATTGCCGGAGAAGTGTATTAATGAATGTGTTGAAAGATGTATTGCTGGAGAAGTGTATTAGTATTAGTGGTGAATGATGTGTTTCTGGAGAAGTGTGTTAGTGTATGTTTGTTGAATGATGTGTTTCTGGAGAAGTGTGTTAGTGACTGTGTTGAGTAAGATGTGTTTGAGAAGTGTGTTAGTGAGTGTGTTGAGTGCATGATGTGTTTTAGAAGTGTGTTGGTGAGTGTGTTGAGTGCATGATATGTTGGAGAAGTGTGTTGGTGGGTGTCCTGAGTGTAAGATGTGCTTGAGAAGTGTGTTGGTGAGTGTGCTGAGTGTAAGATGTGTTTGAGAAGTGTGTTAGTGAGTGTGTTGAGTGTTGCAGGAGAAGGTGGCCCAGACAGCGTGTATGTCTGCGTGTAAACACATCTCCCACGGCATGCAGACGTTCCTCACCAACAACGAGGTGCGATGTGTCTCCCTCCCCGCACTGCACCAGTTCAACCTGGACCTCGTCCAGTGCGAACGTAAGTCACAGCCGTTTCCTTTCTTTATATTCTTGTAGAAACCTTCAAGCATCTTCCTCAACTGGTTGAGTCCATCACGAGTTCGGTTGATGTCCAGATACGACGTGTTCCTTGGTGTCCAGATACGACATGTTCTTTGGTGTCCAGATACGACGTGTTCTTTGGTGTCCAGATACGACGTGTTCTTTGGTGTCCAGATACGACGTGTTCTTTGGTGTCCAGATACGACGTGTTCTTTGGTGTCCAGATACGACGTGTTCTTTGGTGTCCAGATACGACGTGGTCTTTGGTGTCCAGATACGACGTGTTCTTTGGTGTCCAGATACGACGTGTTCTTTGGTGTCCAGATACGACGTGTTCTTTGGTGTCCAGATACGACGTGTTCTTTGGTGCCAGATATGACGTGTTCTTTGGTGTCCAGATATGACGTGTTCTTTGGTGTCCAGATATGGAATGTGTGAATAGTTTAAATAATATCCAGTCGGTTTTATAAAACGTATACATTTGTTTAAGTGCTTGAAAGACTAGACTTTGGTCATTACATGTGGTAATTGGCCAATAGCCAGGCCAACATTTAGCGTCCAATCCACTCAATTTGTCCGTCATGTAATTCTTAGCAATATAAATCGACAGCATCAACCTGATAACACCAAAATTTTGAAAGGTGCAATAAAAAATAAGTTAAGTGTTTTTCGTCAGATTTTCAAGAAACAAAATAACAAGTTTGTAGAAATGAGCCAGGATGTTGAAATCGATACTTGATAGTTCTGTTTGTCATGAAATGAGACCAGTGAAAAAATCTAATTGTGGAGGAACCTTGGACATTAGTAATAGGAAGAAACATTGGTTGTGTTTCACCAAACTGTCCACAGATGACATTGCTGTCTAAATTGTTTTTGCAGAGTTTGCCTCATCGGAGCCTGTCCCAGGACTCAACGATGGAACGTTGCAACTTGCATTCGTTGACCTTCGTCAGGTGAGTGACCTTGAGTATAATAGGGGCTGTGCCCTTGGTGAGGGCATTGTGACCTTTGTAAGGGCATTGTGACCTTTGTAAGGGCATTGTGACTGTGGAGAAAATAGTCAGCCAGTTTTTATTTGTATGAGCAAGCCTATCCAGGTACAAACAGAGGGCACGGGCCAAGGGAAAGAAAACAAACAAATAAACAGAAAGTCAAGGCCAGGTACAAGAGAATCAAGAAAGAAACAAGAAGAGCTAACCGGCAAGCTTACCAGGAATACTTTGATGACTTCATCAATGAAGACAAATCAAAGAACCTATGGCGTCTCATCAAAAATCAGAGATGTAACTCGGTTGGCGTGGCTCCCCTGAAGAAGGATGGGCTGACGTACAGTGAAAGCAGGGTGAGGGTAGACACTCTCAACGCGCAATTCTGCTCTGTCTACACCAACGAAGATCTCACCACAATGCCGACTCTTGACAACAGCCTAAATCCAGACATGACAGAAACCAGTGCTAGTGCCAATGACATCACAAAGCTCCTTAAAAACCTAAACCCTCGGGAAGCAGCTGTGCCAGAGGGCATTCCTGCCATCTTCTACAGTCAGTAGCAAAAGAGCGCGCTCCTGCACTCGCTCCTGCACTCCTGCACTCACTCCTGCACTCAAACAACTGTTCCAAAGATCACTACAAACAAGTGAGATTCCTGCGGTATGGAAACATGCAATGGTACAACCAGTGTTTAAGAAAGGAGACCGAAGCCAGGCTGCAAACTATAGACCTATCTCCATCACATGCATCTACTGTCAACTACAGACCTATCTACCTCACATGCATCTACTGTAAACTATAGACCTATCTCCCTCACATGCATCTACTGTAAACTATAGACCTATCTCCCTCACATGCATCTACTGCAAACTACAGACCTATCTCCCACACATGCATCTACTGTAAACTATAGACCTATCTCCCTCACATGCATCTACTGTAAACTACAGACCTATCTCCCTCACATGCATCTACTGTAAACTATAGACCTATCTCCCTCACATGCATCTACTGTAAACTACAGACCTATCTCCCTCACATGCATCTACTGTAAACTATAGACCTATCTCCCTCACATGCATCTACTGTAAACTACAGACCTATCTCCCTCACATGCATCTACTGTAAACTATAGACCTATCTCCCTCACATGCATCTACTGTAAACTACAGACCTATCTCCCACACATGCATCTACTGTAAACTATAGACCTATCTCCCTCACATGCATCTACTGTAAACTACAGACCTATCTCCCTCACATGCATCTACTGTAAACTACAGACCTATCTCCCTCACATGCATCTACTGTAAACTACAGACCTATCTCCCTCACATGCATCTACTGTAAACTATAGACCTATCTCCCTCACATGCATCTACTGCAAACTACAGACCTATCTCCCTCACATGCATCTACTGTAAACTACAGACCTATCTCCCTCACATGCATCTACTGTAAACTATAGACCTATCTCCCTCACATGCATCTACTGTAAACTACAGACCTATCTCCCTCACATGCATCTACTGTAAACTATAGACCTATCTCCCTCACATGCATCTACTGCAAACTACAGACCTATCTCCCTCACATGCATCTACTGTAAACTACAGACCTATCTCCCTCACATGCATCTACTGTAAACTACAGACCTATCTCCCTCACATGCATCTACTGTAAACTATAGACCTATCTCCCTCACATGCATCTACTGCAAACTACAGACCTATCTCCCTCACATGCATTTACTGTAAACTACAGACCTATCTCCCTCACATGCATCTGCTGTAAACTACTGACCTATCTCCCTCACATGCATCTGCTGTAAACTCCTCGAACATGTCATCATATCCGAGGTTACTGCACATCTGGACCGAAACAGCATCTTCACCAATACTAGTTTTCAGAAACGGAGATCATGCAAAACACAGCTAATACCAACCAATGACGACCTCACAACTGAAAAAAATAAAGGGGTACACCGACACCTAGACTTTGCCAGTCCCACACCAGCGCCTCCTCAAAAAGAGCCACCACTGTGGCATCCAAGGCTGCACACCAAAATGGATCGAGGCATTCCTCTCTGGCAAGACACAGGAAGTAGTTGTTGAGGGAACGAAATCATCAATAGGACATGTTATCTCGGGAATACCCCAGGGATCTGTCCTGGCCCCAACACTCTTTCTGATATATATAAACGACATCGGTGACAACATCCACAGCAAAATCAGACTCTATTCAAATGATGCCATCCTGTACTCTCCCGTAAAACACCAATGACAGCAAGAGACTCCAGCAAGACCTGGACACTCTGGAGTCATGGGTAGAGACATGACAAATGCAAGTCAACTTAGACAAATGCCATGTGATGACAGTCACAAAAAAAGTCCAACTATGCTAGACTTTTGAATCAATGTGACTGAATGGTGGCTGGGCATACTTTGAGGTTTCTGTAGATGAAGGTGGCCTTACTGTGTTTCCCCCAGCAGTGGAGATGTTCATTAATCTTGAAACCGAGGTACTTTACGCTGGTTTCTTGTTTGAGTGTCTGACCGTGTCGTAGTGTACATTTTAACCTTGTAATGTGTACAGTGGTGTAGACCTCTGACCATGAAATGTGTACAATGGAATACATTTCTAACCATGAAATGTGTACAATGGTGTACACTTTTAACCATGTAATGTGTACAATGGTGTACACTTATGACAATGTAATGTGTACAGTGTGTACACTTCTGATCATGTAATGTGTACAATCGAGTACATTTCTTACCATGTAATGTGTACAGTGGTGTACAATTCTGACAATGTAATGTGTTCAATGTGTACATTTTTGACCATGTAAAAAATGGTGTACACTTTTGACCGTGTAATGTGTACAATGGTGTACATTTCTGACCACGTAATGTGTACAATGGAGTACATTTCTGACCGTGTAATGTGTTTAATGGTGTGCACATATTTGCCCACAAACATGTCATCAGACACCTGTGTGTGTTACAGCTGCCATCAGACATCTGTATGTGTTACAGCTGTCGTGCCATCAGACATCTGTGTGTGTTACAGCTGTCATGTCATTAGACACCTATGTGTGTTACAGCTGTCATGTAATCAGACATCTCTGTGTGTTACAGCTGTCATGTCATCAGACACCTGTATGTGTTACAGCTGTCATGTCATCAGATGCCTGTGTATGTTACAGCTGTCATGTCATCAGACACCTATGTTTGTTACAGCTATCATGTCATCAGATGCCTGTGTGTGTTACAGCTGTCATGTCATCAGACGCCTGTGTGTGTTACAGCTGTCATGTCATCAGACGTCTGTGGGTGTTACAGCTGTCATATGATCAGATGCCTGTGTGTGTTTCAGCTGCCATGTCATCAGACACCTGTGCATGTTACAGCTGTCATGTCATCAGACGTCTGTGGGTGTTACAGCTGTCATATGATCAGATGCCTGTGTGTGTTTCAGCTGCCATGTCATCAGACACCTGTGCATGTTACAGCTGTCATGTGATCAAATGTCTATGGGTGTTACAGCTATCATGTGATCAGATGCCTGTGTGTGTTACAGCTGTCATGTGATCAGACGCCTGTGTGTGTTACAGCTGTCATGTGATCAGATGTCTGTGTGTGTTACAGCTGTCATGTCATCAGACGCCTGTGTGTGTTACAGCTGTCATGTCATCAGACGCCTGTGTGTGTTACAGCTGTCATGTCATCAGACGTCTGTGGGTGTTACAGCTGTCATGTGATCAGATGCCTGTGTGTGTTTCAGCTGCCACATCATCAGACACCTGTGCATGTTACAGCTGTCATGTGATCAAATGTCTATGGGTGTTACAGCTGTCATGTGATCAGATGCCTGTGTGTGTTACAGCTGTCATGTGATCAGACGCCTGTGTGTGTTACAGTTGTCATGTGATCAGACGTCTGTGTGTGTTACAGTTGTCATGTGATCAGACGTTTGTGTGTGTGTTACAGTTGTTGGACCTGTTCATCTCATGGGACTGGACCAACTACATCGCAGACTTCGGCAAACCCTACAACAAATACCTGAGAGTGAGTCCCAACACCTGCATTGTTCTCCTGGAGAAGTAAGTCACTCACTCACTCACTCATGCACTCACGCACGCAATCACTCACTCACTCAGTCACTGACACACTGACACCCTCACTCATACACTCACATTCACTCACTCATTTACTCATTCAGTCACTCACTCGCTCACTCACTGGGGTCGAACTCTGCTGTGTATAGATGCCTCATGTCAGGTTGCCACTCAGAACAGTCACAAGATTCATTCTAGTCTAATTGCTCTCATGCCTACACTTACAGAACAGTCAGTTACTGTTTAATTATTTTTTATATAGTCTTATCTTATTGTATATATCTTATACAGAATTTTCTTGAAAGTACTTTCTGAGAAACAAATTTGTAAAGTTCTGAGAACTGCATTGGATGGAACTTTTAAAAATCTATAATTTACATTCAAATACACATTTGGAAAAAAATACTATTGTGGCAATTAACTGAGGGGAAACTATGGTTGTTGTTGCCAGACTGAAGGAAGGGGACAAGAAGAAGAACAACCTCTTTATGACGTTCAAGCGCAATGAGAGAGACAAGAAGAAACTGCTGGAGACGGTGTTGAAGCAACTGAGACAGCTGTGTACCAACTCACATACACAGATACACTAGAGACAGGACATATAGAAACAGGAACCACACACACAGATACACTAGAGACAGGACATATAGAGACAGGAACCACACACACAGATACACTAGAGACAGGACATATAGAGACAGGAACCACACACACAGATACACTAGAGACAGGACATATAGAGACAGGAACCACACACACAGATACACTAGAGACAGGACATATAGAGACAGGAACCACACACACAGATACACTAGAGACAGGACATATAGAGACAGGAACCACACACACAGATACACTAGAGACAGGACATATAGAGACAGGAACCACACACACAGATACACTAGAGACAGGACATATAGAGACAGGAACCACACACACAGATACACTAGAGACAGGACATATAGAGACAGGAACCACACACACAGATGCACTAGAGACAGGACATATAGAGACAGGAACCACACAAACAGATACACTAGAGACAGGACATATAGAGACAGGAACCACACACACAGATACACTAGAGACAGGACATATAGAGACAGGAACCACACACACAGATTCACTAGAGACAGGACATATAGAGACAGGAACCACACAAACAGATACACTAGAGACAGGACATATAGAGACAGGAACCACACAAACAGATACAATAGAGACAGGAACCACACACACAGATACGGTAGAGACAGGAAACACACACACAGATACAATAGAGACAGGACATATAGAGACAGGAACCACACACACAGATACACTAGAGACAGGACATATAGAGACAGGAACCACACACACAGATACACTAGAGACAGGAACCACACACACAGATACAATAGAGACAGAACATATAGAGACAGGAACCACACACACAGATACACTAGAGACAGGAACCACACACACAGATACACTAGAGACAGGAACCACACACACAGATTCACTGACACTATACAATGTCTTTACCAAAGTTTTTGTACTGACTATATGGGTTGGGCTTTGTTATATCAAGTTTGATGAATTATTTGCCTCTCCCTGCGGTAGAGTCTCGCTGTGGGTGACTGCTCCTTCGGTCTCCTTAATGAGTGCAAGGGCTTCAAGTTATGATCTGCTGAAGTAATCTGATTGTAGTTGCATTTGTAGAGGTTTGACAGATTCGTCTGGTGATGTTATGTACATAATATGTATATATTTGTTTGTTGCTATGCCTAGTCATTTACTTGTGTGGTTAACTGATTTTTAACTTAATTTAAAGTATTTTTTTTATCAGATATGTAATTTTTGCATGTAGGCTATATTACAAAGGTCTGATAGTTGTGTAACTGGTTACACCGGTGTGTAACCTGTTAACTAAATGTTTACAGCTGGAAAAGTTCGATGATCTTGTTGTTATCAACTTTCTGAGATGCTGGAGGCTAGAGATTGATAGCCATATAAAGGCAAGTTGCGTGCAAACACATGACGCACATTATTATGCACGGACATTGAATAGTGAGATTTAATATGTCAAATAATGGCCATAATCATACCTTGTAGTATTCTAATTAGTGATTCTTCTTGTATGAAAATATAAATAGGTGTTGATTTTGCACATGTGAGATTCTGTAGATGTCAAATGTAATGTATGGCTTCTTTATGGGCATTGTAAGCATAGACTGACCGCTGACATGTCGTCCATTGCTGTTATCCGGCGGTTCTGTCTGTCTACTGTGACCACACCACCTTTAATGTTCCATCTGTATCCACCTGTGTAAATACTAAATGGCTTTGCCAAGTTATTTTTGGTTATTGATCTTTTGTTATTGCTGTCCCTCCATCGAGGGTGTCCCCGCATAGAGGGGTCCAACAAATGCCACTATTGTCACAAACTTAAAGTATTATCTACACCAACAGATGGTTTTCACTGTTTTTATTGTCTTCTCTCACTTCTCTATGTCTACAGCGTAAACAACTAAACTATCCACATCGCACTGTCTGCATTCTATCATTAATAGTATACTTGAATTGTGACACGACTGGTAACCACAAACTAAACATGTCATTGCACAAGTTTAAATCACGACACAAAATAAAGTCAACAAACCATATCTTGATTGAATTCAAATCAAGTTAAGACATGAAGTCATGTCACGTTAGACATGAAGTCATGTCACATTAGACAGTCAAGTCTGATTTCCAAGCGGTCATGGCAGATCTAAGAAATACGTTAAAAACATAAGAGTGTATTGTGCTGAACATGTGATTGTATGAATGGAACAAGAAATAAATGTTCACACATTTTCCGTGTCAACAAAGATGCACCTTCGGAGGATATAAATGTGTTGTTTACAATCACCATTTTAATGACACTATAATTGTTATTACTATATATATGAATATTGTATATGATAAAATATCACTGGCCCTGGGAATTAATAATGACAGCTGAAGACAGTTGTTGAAATGTAGACAGGACTTCATGCTTCTATTCATACATGTCCATTTTAGTCAGGTGACTGTTATAGCGAGTTGACCATTCTAGCAGTGTTGTAACTTGGCTACTGTGGTTGTGTGACACAGCGCACTCACATAACTATTGTGTGACAGTGTGCACTCACATAACTGTTGTGTTACAGTGTGCACTCACATCACTATTGTGTGACAGTGCGCACTCGCATCACTATTGTGTGACAGTGCACACTTACACAAACATGCCAGTGGCAAGTGCCTTAAGTTGCTTCGCCTCAGAACTAATGTGATAAAGACGCTGTCATTGTGTGATCCTTGTAAATGCTTGTAAATAAACAGTCTACATACACGATTGTTGAGCGACTGTCGGCAGTTAAAGTTCATCTGCTCCTAAGTTGGCTGAACGAAACAATAAAAGACAATAAAATTATCACAAATGTCCCAAGTAAATGTGTGTTATATAACTTTGTATATCCTATAAATTATGCAACAATTCCTGTTTGTGCTCTCCACTGACGTAGCTAAAACATCCTGTTGGTTTGTTTGAAGGACGTGAGAGGAACGGGTAATGTCATCCATAACCCTCTGCCCAAGTATAAAATTCAGGATAAAATCTCGAATAATCCAAATGGGTGTAACAGGTGGAGAGTAGTCGCATGCTGTCAGTGGCAGGTCCATGCGCAGTGAGCAGGTCCATGCGCGGTGAGCAGGTCCGTGCGCAGTGAGCAGGTCCGTGTGCGGTGAGCAGGTCCGTGTGCGGTGAGCAGGTCCGTGTGTGGTGAGCAGGTCCATGTGTGGTGAGCAGGTCCGTGCATGGTGAGCAGGTCCGTGTGTGGTGAGCAGGTCTGTGCACGGTAAGCAGGTCCGTGTGTGGTGAGCAGGTCTGTGCACGGTGAGCAGGTCCGTGTGTGGTGAGCAGGTCCGTGTGTGGTGAGCAGGTCCGTGCGCGGTGAGCAGGTCCGTGCGCAGTGAGCAGGTCCGTGTGCGGTGAGCAGGTCCGTGTGTGATGAGCAGGTCTGTGCACGGTGAGCAGGTCCGTGTGTGGTGAGCAGGTCCGTGTGTGGTGAGCAGGTCTGTGCACGGTGAGCAGGTCAGTGTGTGGTGAGCAGGTCTGTGCACGGTGAGCAGGTCCGTGTGTGGTGAGCAGGTCTGTGCACGGTGAGCAAGTCCGTGTGTGGTGAGCAGGTCCGTGCACGGTGAGCAGGTCCGTGTGTGGTGAGCAGGTCTGTGCACGGTGAGCAGGTCCGTGCACGGTGAGCAGGTCCGTGCACGGTGAGCAGGTCTGTGTGTGGTGAGCAGGTCCGTGCACGGTGAGCAGGTCTGTGTGTGGTGAGCAGGTCCGTGTGTGGTGAGCAGGTCCGTGTGTGGTGAGCAGGTCCGTGCACGGTGAGCAGGTCCGTGCGCAGTGAGCAGGTCCGTGTGCGGTGAGCAGGTCCGTGTGTGGTGAGCAGGTCCGTGCACGGTGAGCAGGTCCATGCGCAGTGAGCAGGTCCGTGTGTGGTGAGCAGGTCTGTGCACGGTGAGCAGGTCCGTGTGGTGAGCAGGTCCGTGCACGGTGAGCAGGTCCGTGTGTGGTGAGCAGGTCCGTGCACGGTGAGCAGGTCCGTGTGTGGTGAGCAGGTCCGTGCACGGTGAGCAGGTCCGTGCGCGGTGAGCAGGTCCGTGTGTGGTGAGCAGGTCCGTGTGTGGTGAGCAGGTCTGTGTGTGGTGATGTTTTTTTAGTGTTGTTTTCATTACACCTGGCACGGGACTACTATCAACCCATAACACCTGGCACGGGACTACTATCAACCCATGACACCTGGCACGGGACTACTATCAACCCATGACACCTGGCACGGGACTACTATCAACCCATGACACCTGGCACGGGACTACTATCAACCCATGACACCTGGCACGTGACTACTATCAACCCATGACACCTGGCACGAGACTACTATCAACCCATGACACCTGGCACGTGACTACTATCAACCCATGACACCTGGCATGGGAGTACTATCAACCCATAACACCTGGCACGGGACTACTATCTACCCATGACACCTGGCACGGGACTACTATCAACCCATGACACCTGGCATGGGACTACTATCAACCCATAACACCTGGCACGGGACTACTATCAACCCATAACACCTGGCACGGGACTACTATCAACCCATGACACCTGGCATGGGACTACTATCAACCCATGACACCTGGCACGGGACTACTATCAACCCATAACACCTGGCACGGGACTACTATCAACCCATGACACCTGGCACGTGACTACTATCAACCCATGACGCCTGGCACGTGACTACTATCAACCCATGACACCTGGCACGGGACTACTATCAACCCATGACACCTGGCACGGGACTACATAAGATCTGTATGACTGTAATGATTCACTCCAGTTGTCTGTTCCCCTTGCTTCCTGCTGTACAGGGGTGAGGGTTTCCAGTTGTCACAGTACAAAACATCTACATGCTATTGTTACAACAGACACTGGTGCATAGAGTTTCCCGACACATATACACACGTGTGTATGAGTGTATGTATATATACACACATATATATATATGTATGTATATATATATATATGTACACACCAACATTACAGAATCACACACATCTTTTTATAATGCCAGGCAAAAAAGTAACAACACAATAAGTTTCAATACATTCAACAAATATATTCACTAATATTGATACAATTTGCATTATTATGGTATAGCAAATATATACTATGTCAGAAATAACAAAAAAATTAGATTCTTCAAAATATCTGTATCAGATAATACTGGGCAGTAATGCAGTATATAATTGTATAATACACACATATAAAATAGTATATATATATATGTGTGTATATATATATATGCATGGAACCTGATTAAGATAATCCTGAGGACTGAGGTAAAGTGACCTCAACCCAGAGGTTATATACTGACCACAGTTGCAAGGTGGCTATAAAATGAGGTTTGACGGTCCAGTTGAGCCTCACTTTACGGTCACCTTGATAATATGACCACCCTAGGACAGTCCCAAATTATTTCTACAAGAGGACAGTGAATGTCCCTATTAAGGCAAGGTGGCTGTATTAGCGGGATTTTGTATACACCATACTTTACTGGTACAGAAATAATTTTGGACTGTCCAACGGTGACCTTAATTGCAAGGTGGCTGAAAAGTCAGGTTCTTTCGACTGTATGTAATAGTATAGGAAATTAGTCCTGCTAATAATGTTATGGCCATCTAACCATTCACACCATTTTGGCTCGGTACCAAGGGTGACCTTAATAGAGAGGCTCACTGTACCAAGGGTGATCTTAATAGAGAGGTTCAATGTACCAAGGGTGACCTCAATAGATAGGCTCACTGTACTAAGGGTGACCCCAATAGAGAGGTTCACTGTACCAAGGGTGACCTCAATAGAGAGGTTCACTGTACCAAGGGTGACCTCAATAGAGAGGTTCACTGAACCAAGGTGACCTTAATAGAGAGGCTCACTGTACCAAGGGTGACCTCAATAGATAGGCTCACTGTACCAAGGGTGACCTTAATACAGAGGTTCACTGTCAAATGGTGACCTTAATAGAGAGGTTCACTGTACCCAGGGTGACCTCAATAGAGAGGTTCTCTGTACCAATGGTGACCTTAATAGAGGTTCACTGTACCAAGGGTGACCTCAATAGAGAGGCTCACTGTACCAAGGGTGACCTCAATAGAGAGGCTCACTGTATCAAGGGTGACCTCAATAGAGAGGTTCACTGTACCAAGGGTGACCTCAATAGAGGTTCACTGTACCAAGGGTGACCTCAATAGTTAGGCTCACTGTACCAAGGGTGACCTCAATAGAGAGGTTCACTGTACCAAGGGTGACCTTAATAGAGAGATTCACTGTACCAAGGGTGACCTTAATAGATAGGTTCACTGTACCAAGGGTGACCTTAATACAGAGGTTCACTGTACCAAGGGTGACCTTAGTGGAGAGGTTCACCATACCATGGGTGACCTTAATAGAGAGGTTCACCATACCATGGGTGACCTCAATAGAGAGGCTCACTGTACCAAGGGTGACCTCAATAGAGAGGTTCACTGTACCAAGGGTGACCTTAATAGAGAGGTTCATTGTACCAAGGGTGACCTCAATAGAGAGGTTCTCTGTGCCAATGACCTTAATAGAGAGGTTCACTGTACCAAGGGTGACCTCAATAGAGAGACTGACTGTTGCCAGGGTGACCTCAATAGAGAGACTGACTGTACCAAGGGTGACCTTAATAGAGAGGTTCACCATACCATGGGTGACCTTAATAGAGAGGTTCACTGTACCAAGGGTGATCTCAATAGAGGTTCACTGTACCAAGTGTGACCTCAATAGATAGGCTCACTGTACCAAGGGGGACCTCAATAGAGAGGTTGACTGTACCAAGGGTGACCTTAATAGAGAGGTTCACTATACCAATGATGACCTTAATAGAGAGGTTCACTATACCAATGGTGACCTTAATAGAGAGGTTCACTGTACCAATGGTGACCTTAATAGAGAGGTTCACTGTACCAATGGTTACCTTAATACACAAATTCACTGTACAAAGGGTGACCTTAATACAGAGGTTCACTGTACTAATGGTGACCTTAATATAGAGGTTCACTATACCAAGGGTGACCTCAATAGAGGTTCACTGTACCAAGGGTGACCTTAATATAGAGGTTCACTGTACCAAGGGTGACCTCAATAGAGAGGCTCACTGTACCAAGGGTGACCTTAATAGAGAGGTTCACTGTACCAAGGGTGACCTCAATAGATAGGTTGACTGTACCAAGGGTGACCTCAATAGAGAGGTTCACTGTACCAAGTGTGACCTCAATAGATAGGCTCACTGTACCAAGGGTGACCTCAATAGAGAGGTTGACTGTACCAAGGGTGACCTTAAAACAGAGGTTCACTATACCAATGATGACCTTAATAGAGAGGTTCAATATACCAATGGTGACCTTAATAGAGAGGTTCACTGTACCGAGGGTGACCTTAATAGAGAGGTTCACTGTACCAATGGTTACCTTAATACAGAAATTCACTGTACAAAGGGTGACCTTAATACAGAGGTTCACTGTACCAATGGTGACCTTAATATAGAGGTTCACTGTACCAAGGGTGACCTCAATAGAGAGGCTCACTGTACCAAGGGTGACCTTAATAGAGAGGTTCACTGTACCAAGGGTGACCTCAATAGATAGGCTCACTGTACCAAGGGTGACCTCAATAGAGAGGTTCACTGTACCAAGGGTGACCTCAATAGAGAGGTTCACTGAACCAAGGGTGACCTCAATAGAGAGGTTCACTGTACCAAGTGTGACCCCAATAGATAGGCTCACTGTACCAAGGGTGACCTCAATAGAGAGGTTGACTGTACCAAGGGTGACCTTAATATAGAGGTTCACTGTACCAAGGGTGACCTCAATAGAGGTTCACTGTACCAAGGGTGACCTCAATAGAGAGGTTCACTGTACCAAGGGTGACCTCAATAGATAGGCTCACTGTACCAAGGGTGACCTTAATAGAGAGGTTCACTGTACCAAGGGTGACCTTAATAGAGAGGTTCACTGTACCAAGGGTGACCTTAATAAAGAGGTTTAATGTACCACGGTGACCTTAATAGAGGTTCACTGTACCAAGGTGACCTTAATAGAGAGGTTCACTGTACCAAGGGTGACCTCAACAGATAGGCTCACTGTACCAAGGGTGACCTCAATAGATACGCTCACTGTACCAAGGGTGACCTCAATAGAGGCTGTATGTAATAGTATAGGAAATTAGTCCTGCTAATAATATTATGGCCATCTAACCATTCACACCATTTTGGCCCGGTACCAAGGGTGACCTTAATAGAGAGGCTCACTGTACCGATGGTGACCTTAATAGAGAGGTTCAATGTTCCAAGGGTGACCTCAATAGATAGGCTCACTGTACCAAGGGTGACCCCTATAGAGAGGTTCACTGCACCAAGGGTGACCTCAACAGATAGGCTCACTGTACCAAGGGTGACCTTAATAGAGAGGTTCACTGTACGAAGGATGACCTTAATAGAGAGGTTCGCTGTACCAAGGGTGACCGTAATAGAGAGGTTCACTGTACCAATGGTGACCTCAATAGAGAGGTTCACTGTACCAAGTGTGACCTCAATAGAGAGGTTCACTGTACCAAGGGTGACCTTAATAGAGAGGTCCATTGTATCAAGGGTGACCTTAATAGAGTTTCACTGTACGGATGGTGACCTTAATAGAGGTTCACTGTACGGAGGGTGACCTTACTAGAGAGGTTCACTGTACGGAGGGTGACCTTAATAGAGAGGTTCACTGTACCAAGGGTGACCTTAATATAGATGTTCACTGAACCAATGGTGACCTTAATAGAGAGGTTCACTGAACCAATGTGACCTTAATAGAGAGGTTCACTGTACCAAGGGTGACCTCAATTGATAGGCTCACTGTACCAAGGGTGGCCTCAATAGATAGGCTCACTGTACCAAGGGTGACCTTAATAGAGAGGTTCACTGTACCAAGGGTGACCTTAATAGAGAGGTTCACTGTACACTAGATATATATATATATATATAAACTGTTATACTAGACAGTAACAGTAAATGCCATTCATCCACTCCCAATATCATTTAGGATGATTCCAGCCTGACAGTGTCCCAGGATTGATCAGTTTCTGGAATCAGACTCACTGGGCTACAAGCAATATATTTCTTGTGTTTGGTAGGACCATGACAATCCTAAACAGCAGCCTGACAGATCACAGGCCCTTGCTGAAGTAGAGTAGATCACAGGCCCTTGCTGAAGTAGAGTAGATCACAGGCCCTTGTTTAAGTAGAGTAGATCACAGGCCTTTGTTGAAGCAGAGTAGATCATAGGCCCTTGCTGAAGCAGAGTAGATCACAGGCCCTTGCTGAAGTAGAGTAGATCACATGCCCTAGTCAAAGTAGAGTAGATCACAGGCCCTTGCTGAACCAGAGTAGATCACAGGCCTTTGTTGAAGTAGAGTAGATCAGGCAGGTCGTTGAGAGTTGTCTTAGCTTCGTCAAACTTCTCCATCTCAAACTGTCTCAGTGTCGCCCGACTGATGCAACTAGCAAGAGAGAAAACAAGGCCACTAAAGGTTGTCTGTCCCATCAGATCATTATTAGCACAAAGCTCACTAAATCAGTAGTATTTAGTCCTACTTTTTTTGGCCAGAATCACGGGAACGCACCAACTTCAAAGCAGTGATGCCAACAGCTGACATTTACAAATTGAATGTTTTATTTATAGTTTCATTATTTCATGGGCACAACATTCCAACTGCAACAGTGCCGAACACTGTGTCAAGCTAATCTTCAGATTGTGAAGCACTTTGATTGCTAATGTTTTAACTAAAAAGTACTAAATAAAGTAGAAAGTGGCGAGATGTACAACTTGAACATGTTTATTTCAGTATTGCGAACAATAAAAAAATAATGTTAATAAATAAGGAAATTACATTGTTCTTCAAGCATACATACAACTGTAATCTTGTTATTACTGAAATGCAATAGTAATGAGATATACAAATATTGTTTGCATACACTAGTAGTAGCACTGTATCAAGTACCAACTTTGCTAGGAGGTCCACAACAAAAGATCTAACCTGTTCTGTGGGAAGAGGGCGCAGCCAACTGGCACCATGATCAACAGACTGCAACAAACAAGTAGACACTGTAGAGCTAGCCTAGCAGGCCCTGTCAGTGTAGATAAATGCCTAGCAGGCCCTGTCGGTGTAGATAAATGCATAGCAGGCCCTGTCGGTGTAGATAAACGCCTAGCAGGCCCTGTCGGTGTAGATAAACGCCTAGCAGGCTCTGTGGGTGTAGATAAATGCCTAGCAGGCCCTGTCGGTGTAGATAATTGCCTAGCAGGCCCTGTCGGTGTAGATAAATGCCTAGCAGGCCCTGTCGGTGTAGATAATTGCCTAGCAGGCCCTGTCGGTGTAGATAATTGCCTAGC
The DNA here is from genome assembly GCA_020002185.1 of Paraescarpia echinospica. NCBI lineage: Eukaryota > Metazoa > Annelida > Polychaeta > Sabellida > Siboglinidae > Paraescarpia > Paraescarpia echinospica. Next base: position 821,552 of record CM034534.1, on the reverse strand, counting down.
AGGCCCTGTCGGTGTAGATAAATGCCTAGCAGGCCCTGTCGGTGTAGATAAATGCCTAGCAGGCCCTGTCGGTGTAGATAAATGCCTAGCAGGCCCTGTTGGTGTAGATAAATGCCTAGCAGGCCCTGTCAATGTAGATAAATGCCTAGCAGGCCCTGTCAGTGTAGACGGCTGCAGTCTACAAGGCCCTGGTCACAAAACAAATGTGTAAATAAACACTCTGTACAGTGGAATGCAACAACAGCAATCTTTAAGGAACAACCACATTTCAGTTGTTCCACTTCGCTCTTTCCGGGAACACTTGGACATCCTCGGTTCTCAGCACATACGCGCATCAACATACGCCTGTACAGATGCAGGCATGCAAACACGTGCACAAACGTACCTGCTAGGAGGTCACACCTATAAATACTTGCAGTTGTTGATTGGTTTATGATCAGAGATGGCAAAAAGAGCCAATTAACTAGCATGCATGCATGCACACACACACACAACACACACACACAACACACACACACAGAACACACACATCACATATGCCTGCACGCACTCACACACACACAAACACATCACACATGCCTGCATGTATGAAGCACACACCACACATGCCTGCACATATAAAGCACACATCACACATGCCTGTATGCATGAAGCACACATCATTCAAGCCTGCACGTATGAAGCACACATCACACATGCCTGCATGAATGAAGCACACATCACACATGCCTACACGCATGAAGCACACATCACACATGCCTGCACGAATGAAGCACACACTACACATGCATGAAGCACACGTGACACATGCCTGCATGCATGAAGCACACATCACACATGCCTGCACGAATGAAGCACACATCACACATGCCTACATGCATGAAGCACACATCACACATGCCTGCACGAATGAAGCACACACTACACATGCATGAAGCACACGTGACACATGCCTGCATGCATGAAGCACACATCACACATGCCTGCACGAATGAAGCACACATCACACATGCCTACACGCATGAAGCACACATCACACATGCCTGCACGAATGAAGCACACACTACACATGCATGAAGCACACGTGACACATGCCTGCATGCATGAAGCACACATCACACAAGCCTGCATATATGAAGCACACATCACACATACCTGCATGCTTGAAGCACACATCACACATGCCTGCACGCATGTGCATGCACACACACACACACACACACACACACACACACACAGACATGCAAATTAATGTCTAACAAATACAAAAAAACTAATACAAATACAAACAAACAAAACATGAAAGATGAATACAATCATGTTCAAAGCAGACAGTAATTTACAAACACCAGTGGCACTAAAAACACACAGACACAAACACAAATACCAATACACATACAACTGCATACAACTGCATACGTACAAGGCGCCAATCATGAGGGTTTGGAAAGGCATGTGGAGCGGGCGCATACGACGGAACCAGGCCCGTCTCTCCAAGGTCTCCATGATCACTGGCATCACCACTGTACAGGGCAAACAACAAGGTCTCCATGATCACTGGCATCACCACTGGCACAGTGCAAACAACAAGGTATCCATGATCACTGGCATCACCACTGGCACAGTGCAAACAACAAGGTCTCCATGATCACTGGCATCACCACTGTACAGGGCAAACAACAAGGTCTCCATGATCACTGGCATCACCACTGTACAGGGCAAACAACAAGGTCTCCATGATCACTGGCATCACCACTGTGCAGGGCAAACAACAAGGTCTCCATGATCACTGGCATCACCACTGGCACAGTGCAAACAACAAGGTATCCATGATCACTGGCACCACCACTGTACAGGGCAAACAACAAGGTCTCCATGATCACTGGCATCACCACTGGCACAGCGCAAACAACAAGGTCTCCATGATCACTGGCATCACCACTGGCACAGTGCAAACAACAAGGTCTCTATGATCACTGCCATCACCACTGTACACGGCAAACAACAAGGTCTCCATGATCACTGGCATCACCACTGGCACAGCGCAAACAACAAGGTATCCATGATCACTGGCACCACCACTGGCACAGTGCAAACAACAAGGTCTCCATGATCACTGGCATCACCACTGGCACAGTGCAAACAACAAGGTCTCCATGATCACTGGCATCACCACTGGCACAGTGCAAACAACAAGGTCTCCATGATCACTGTCATCACCACTGTACAGGGCAAACAACAAGGTCTCCATGATCACTGGCATCACCACTGGCACAGTGCAAACAACAAGGTCTCCATGATCACTGGCATCACCACTGTACAGGGCAAACAACAAGGTCTCCATGATCACTGGCATCACCACTGGCACAGTGCAAACAACAAGGTATCCATGATCACTGGCACCACCACTGTACAGGGCAAACAACAAGGTCTCCATGATCACTGGCATCACCACTGGCACAGTGCAAACAACAAGGTCTCCATGATCACTGGCATCACCACTGGCACAGCGCAAACAACAAGGTCTCCATGATCACTGGCATCACCACTGGCACAGTGCAAACAACAAGGTATCCATGATCACTGGCATCACCACTGGCACAGTGCAAACAACAAGGTCTCCATGATCACTGGCATCACCACTGGCACAGTGCAAACAACAAGGTATCCATGATCACTGGCATCACCACTGGCACAGTGCAAACAACAAGGTCTCCATGATCACTGGCATCACCACTGTACAGGGCAAACAACAAGGTCTCCATGATCACTGGCATCACCACTGTACAGGGCAAACAACAAGGTCTCCATGATCACTGGCATCACCACTGTACAGGGCAAACAACAAGGTCTCCATGATCACTGGCATCACCACTGTACAGGGCAAACAACAAGGTCTCCATGATCACTGGCATCACAACTGTACAGGGCAAACAACAAGGTCTCCATGATCACTGGCATCACCACTGTACAGGGCAAACAACAAGGTCTCCATGATCACTGGCACCACCACTGTACAGGGCAAACAACAAGGTCTCCATGATCACTGGCATCACCACGGGCACAGGGCAAACAAGATCTCCATGATCACTGCCATCACCACTGTACACGGCAAACAACAAGGTCTCCATGATCACTGGCATCACCACGGGCACAGGGCAAACAAGATCTCCATGATCACTGCCATCACCACTGTACACGGCAAACAACAAGGTCTCCATGATCACTGGCATCACCACTGTACAGGGCAAACAACAAGGTCTCCATGATCACTGGCATCACCACGGGCACAGGGCAAACAAGATCTCCATGATCACTGCCATCACCACTGTACACGGCAAACAACAAGGTCTCCATGATCACTGGCATCACCACTGTACAGGGCAAACAACAAGGTCTCCATGATCACTGGCATCACCACTGTACAGGGCAAACAACAAGGTCTCCATGATCACTGGCATCACCACTGGCACAGGGCAAACAAGATCTCCATGATCACTGCCATCACCACTGTACACGGCAAACAACAAGGTCTCCATGATCACTGGCATCACCACTGTACAGGGCAAACAACAAGGTTTCCATGATCACTGGCATCACCACTGTACAGGGCAAACAACAAGGTCTCCATGATCACTGGCATCACCACTGTACAGGGCAAACAACAAGGTCTCCATGATCACTGGCATCACCACTGTACAGGGCAAACAACAAGGTCTCCATGATCACTGGCATCACCACTGTACAGGGCAAACAACAAGGTCTCCATGATCACTGGCATCACCACTGTACAGGGCAAACAACAAGGTCTCCATGATCACTGGCATCACCACTGTACAGGGCAAACAACAAGGTCTCCATGATCACTGGCATCACCACGGGCACAGGGCAAACAAGATCTCCATGATCACTGCATCACCACTGTACACGGCAAACAACAACGTCTCCATGATCACTGGCATCACCACTGTACAGGGCAAACAACAAGGTCTCCATGATCACTGGCATCACCACTGTACAGGGCAAACAACAACGTCTCCATGATCACTGGCATCACCACTGTACAGGGCAAACAACAAGGTCTCCATGATCACTGGCATCACCACTGTACACGGCAAACAACAAGGTCTCCATGATCACTGGCATCACCACGGGCACAGGGCAAACAAGATCTCCATGATCACTGCCATCACCACTGTACACGGCAAACAACAAGGTCTCCATGATCACTGGCATCATCACTGTACAGGGCAAACAACAAGGTCTCCATGATCACTGGCATCACCACTGTACAGGGCAAACAACAAGGTCTCCTTGATCACTGGCATCTCCACTGGCACAGTGCAAACAACAAGGTCTCCATGATCACTGGCATCACCACTGGCACAGTGCAAACAACAAGGTCTCTATGATCACTGGCATCACCACTGGCACAGTGCAAACAACAAGGTATCCATGATCACTGGCATCACCACTGGCACAGTGCAAACAACAAGGTATCCATGATGACTGACATCACCACTGACACAGTGGAAACAACAAGGTCTCCATGATCACTGGCATCACCACTAACACAGTAGAAACAACAAGGTCTCCATGATCACTGGCATCACCACTGACACAGTTCAAACAACAAGGTCTCCATGATCACTGGCATCACCACTGGCACAGTGCAAAGAACAAGGTATCCATGATCACTGGCATCACCACTGGCACAGTGCAAACAACAAGGTCTCCATGATCACTGGCATCACCACTGGCACAGTGGAAACAACAAGGTCTCCATGACCACTGGCATCACCACTGGCACAGCGCAAAAAACAAGGTCTCCATGATCACTGGCATCACCACTGGCACAGCGCAAACAACAAGGTCTCCATGATCACTGTCATCACCACTGGCACAGTCCAAACAACAAGGTATCCAGTATCACTGGCATCACCACTGGCACAGTGGAAACAACAAGGTCTCCATGATCACTGGCATCACCACCGGCACAGTGCAAACAACAAGGTCTCCATGATCACTGGCATCACCACTGGCACAGTGCAAACAACAAGGTCTCCATGATCACTGGCATCACCAGTGGCACAGTGTAAACAAGGTCTCCATGATCACTGGCATCACCACTGGCACAGCGCAAACAACAAGGTCTCCATGATCACTGGCATCACAACTGGCACAGTGCAAACAACAAGGTCTCCATGATCACTGGCATCACCACTGGCACAGTGCAAACAACAAGGTCTCCATGATCCCTGGCATCACCACTGGCACAGTGCAAAAAACAAGGTCTCCATGATCACTGGCATCACCACTGTACAGGGCAAACAACAAAGTCTCCATGATCACTGGCATCACCACTGGCACAGCGCAAACAACAAGGTCTCCATGATCACTGTCATCACCACTGGCACAGCGCAAAAAACAAGGTCTCCATGATCACTGGCATCACCACTGGCACAGCGCAAACAACAAGGTCTCCATGATCACTGTCATCACCACTGGCACAGTGCAAACAACAAGGTCTCCATGATCACTGGCATCACCACTGGCACAGTGCAAACAACAAGGTCTCCATGATCACTGGCATCACCACTGGCACAGTGCAAACAACAAGGTATCCATGATGACTGACATCACCACTGACACAGTGGAAACAACAAGGTCTCCATGATCACTGGCATCACCACTAACACAGTGGAAACAACAAGGTCTCCATGATCACTGGCATCACCACTGACACAGTTCAAACAACAAGGTCTCCATGATCACTGGCATCACCACTGGCACAGTGCAAAGAACAAGGTATCCATGATCACTGGCATCACCACTGGCACAGTGCAAACAACAAGGTCTCCATGATCACTGGCATCACCATTGGCACAGTGCAAACAACAAGGTCTCCATGATCACTGGCATCACCAGTGGCACGTGCAAACAACAAGGTCTCCATGATCACTGGCATCACCACTGGCACAGTGTAAACAACAAGGTCTCCATGATCACTGGCATCACAACTGGCACAGTGCAAACAACAAGGTCTCCATGATCATTGGCATCACCACTGGCACAGCGCAAAAAACAAGGTCTCCATGATCACTGGCATCACCACTGTACAGGGCAAACAACAAGGTCTCCATGATCACTGGCATCTCCACTGGCACAGTGCAAACAACAAGGTCTCCATGATCACTGGCATCACCACTGGCACAGCGCAAAAAACAAGGTCTCCATGATCACTGGCATCACCACTGGCACAGCGCAAACAACAAGGTCTCCATGATCACTGTTATCATCACTGGCACAGCGCAAACAACAAGGTCTCCATGATCACTGGCATCACCACTGTACAGGGCAAACAACAAGGTCTCCATGATCACTGGCATCACCACTGGCACAGTGCAAACAACAAGGTCTCCATGATCACTGGCATCACCACTGGCACAGCGCAAAAAACAAGGTCTCCATGATCACTGGCATCACCACTGGCACAGTGCAAACAACAAGGTCTCCATGATCACTGTCATCACCACTGGCACAGTGCAAACAACAAGGTCTCCATGATCACTGGCATCACCACTGGCACAGTGCAAACAACAAGGTCTCCATGATCACTGACATCACCACTGGCACAGTGCAAACAACAAGGTCTCTATGATCACTGGCATCACCACTGGCACAGTGCAAACAACAAGGTCTCCATGATCACTGGCATCACCACTGGCACAGTGCAAACAACAAGGTATCCATGATGACTGACATCACCACTGACACAGTGGAAACAACAAGGTCTCCATGATCACTGGCATCACCACTAACACAGTGGAAACAACAAGGTCTCCATGATCACTGGCATCACCACTGACACAGTTCAAACAACAAGGTCTCCATGATCACTGGCATCACCACTGGCACAGTGCAAAGAACAAGGTATCCATGATCACTGGCATCACCACTGGCACAGTGCAAACAACAAGGTCTCCATGATCACTGGCATCACCACTGGCACAGTGCAAACAACAAGGTCTCCATGATCACTGGCATCACCAGTGGCACAGTGCAAACAACAAGGTCTCCATGATCACTGGCATCACCACTGGCACAGTGTAAACAACAAGGTCTCCATGATCACTGGCATCACAACTGGCACAGTGCAAACAACAAGGTCTCCATGATCATTGGCATCACCACTGGCACAGCGCAAAAAACAAGGTCTCCATGATCACTGGCATCACCACTGTACAGGGCAAACAACAAGGTCTCCATGATCACTGGCATCACCACTGGCACAGTGCAAACAACAAGGTCTCCATGATCACTGGCATCACCACTGGCACAGGGCAAAAAACAAGGTCTCCATGATCACTGGCATCACCACTGGCACAGGGCAAAAAACAAGGTCTCCATGATCACTGGCATCACCACTGGCACAGCGCAAACAACAAGGTCTCCATGATCACTGTTATCATCACTGGCACAGCGCAAATAACAAGGTCTCCATGATCACTGGCATCACCACTGTACAGAGCAAACAACAAGGTCTCCATGATCACTGGCATCACCACTGGCACAGTGCAAACAACAAGGTCTCCATGATCACTGGCATCACCACTGGCACAGCGCAAAAAACAAGGTCTCCATGATCACTGGCATCACCACTGGCACAGCGCAAACAACAAGGTCTCCATGATCACTGTCATCACCACTGGCACAGTGCAAACAACAAGGTCTCCATGATCACTGGCATCACCACTGGCACAGTGCAAACAACAAGGTCTCCATGATCACTGGCATCACCACTGGCACAGTGCAAACAACAAGGTCTCTATGATCACTGGCATCACCACTGGCACAGTGCAAACAACAAGGTCTCCATGATCACTGGCATCACCGCTGGCACAGTTCAAACAACAAGGTCTCTATGATCACTGGCATCAGCACTGTACAGGGCAAACAACAAGGTATCCATGATCACTGGCATCACCGCTGGCACAGTGCAAACAACAAGGTCTCCATGATCACTGGCATCACCTCTGGCACAGTGCAAACAACAAGCAATTCAAGTAATTATTATTACTTAAGTAGCAAAATAGTTTCTTGGAGTATTCAACTGACACTTGTCATGATGTACTGTACATTTGAGCAGTTATTCACAACGCAAGTTATGTAAAATGAACAACTGCAGAAAATGTGTGTAACATCATTAACTACTTATGTTTAATATACAGTAAAATCCCTAAAACTGGCAAGAGGACTTAATGAATTCAGAAACTAAAACAAGGTGTTTTTTTTCTGAAGGCTCACATTTTTGTCTATGTCTGTATATTAATTGTCATTCCGCCAATATGGGGTGGAGGTGTGTATGGGGGTGTGTGTGTGGGGGGGGGTGTGTGCAATAAGATTTAGCCCTGAAAGTTTGGCACTCAAGATGCAATCCATCTAGCAGAAAAAACGTTCACACACAGACACACATGCACCAAGCCACACACGCATGCAAGCACGCACGCACGCACACACAGACTGTAACTTCACTGATCTTTCTCAGTTGTTGTTTTCATAAGACCAGTTTAAATACCTGTTCTATTCAGTAGTTTTTCGAGAACAAAACAAATTTAATTTCAGGATATCATACGAATCAAATATCAATCTGATCCTAGACAATGACTAACACGCCACCTGGTGACAATGTGACACCCTATGTGTGAGATACTGACACATTCCGGGCGCGGCTATTGCGATCCTTGATGTGACCACTTGGGAGATTCCCTTGACCGCCGCCGTCTGAAACAGACGATTAATTGGACTACTTCTTACAGTATCAACACTCGCTATAGTGAACAAGGTGGGAATTACTTGGACTACTTTTTACAGTGTCAACACTCGCTATAATGAACAAGGTGGGAATTACTTAGGCTACTTCTTACAGTGTCAACACTCGCTAGAGTGAACAAGATGGGAATTACTTGGACTACTTTTTACAGTGTCAACACTCGCTACAGTGAACAAGGTGGGAATTACTTGGACTACTTTTTACAGTGTCAACACTCGCTATAGTGAACAAGGTGGGAATTATTTGGACTACTTTTTACAGTGTCAACACTCGCTATAGTGAACAAGGTGGGAATTACTTGGACTATTTCTTACAGCAACAACACTCGCTATAGTGAACAAGGTGGGAATTACTTGACTACTTCTTACAGTGCCAACAATCGCTATAGTGAACAAGGTGGGAATTACTTGGACTATTTCTTACAGTGTCAACACTCCCTATAGTGAACAAGGTGGGAATTACTTGGACTACTTCTTACAGTGCCAACACTCGCTATAGTGAACAAGGTGAGAATTACTTGGACTATTTCTTACAGTGTCAACACGTGTTATAGTGAACAAGGTGGGAATTACTTGGACTACTTTTTACAGTGTCAACACTCGCTATAGTGAACAAGGTGGGAATTATTTGGACTATTTCTTACAGTGTCAACACTCGCTATAATGAACAAGGTGGGAATTACTTGGACTACTTTTTACAGTGTCAAAACTCGCTACAGTGAACAAGGTGGGAATTACTTGGACTACTTCTTACAATGACAACACTCGCTATAGTGAACAAGGTGGGAATTACTTGGACTACTTTTTACAGTGTCAACACTCGCTACAGTGAACAAGGTGGGAATTACTTGGACTACTTCTTACAATGACAACACTCGCTATAATGAACAAGGTGGGAATTACTTAGACTACTTTTTGCAGTGTCAACACTCGCTATAGTGAACAAGGTGGGAAGTACTTGGACTATTTCTTACAGTGTCAACACTCGCTATAATGAACAAGGTGGGAATTACTTGGACTACTTCTTACAGTGTCAACACTCGCTATAGTGAACAAGGTGGGAATTACTTGGACTACTTTTTACAGTGTCAACACTCGCTATAGTGAACAAGGTGGGAATTATTTGGACTACTTTTTACAGTGTCAACACTCGCTATAGTGAACAAGGTGGGAATTACTTGGACTATTTCTTACAGCGACAACACTCGCTATAGTGAACAAGGTGGGAATTACTTGACTACTTCTTACAGTGCCAACAATCGCTATAGTGAACAAGGTGGGAATTACTTGGACTATTTCTTAAAGTGTCAACACTCGCTATAGTGAACAAGGTGGGAATTACTTGGACTACTTCTTACAGTGCCAACACTCGCTATAGTGAACAAGGTGAGAATTACTTGGACTATTTCTTACAGTGTCAACACGTGTTATAGTGAACAAGGTGGGAATTACTTGGACTACTTTTTACAGTGTCAACACTCTCTATAGTGAACAAGGTGGGAATTACTTGGACTATTTCTTACAGTGTCAACACTCGCTATAATGAACAAGGTGGGAATTACTTGGACTACTTCTTACAGTGTCAACACTCGCTATAGTGAACAAGGTGGGAATTACTTGGACTACTTCTTACAATGACAACACTCGCTATAGTGAACAAGGTGGGAATTACTTGGACTACTTTTTACAGTGTCAACACTCGCTATAGTGAACAAGGTGGGAATTACTTGGACTACTTTTTACAGTGTCAACACTCGCTATAGTGAACAAGGTGGGAATTACTTGGACTATTTCTTACAGCGACAACACTCGCTATAGTGAACAAGGTGGGAATTACTTGACTACTTCTTACAGTGCCAACAATCGCTATAGTGAACAAGGTGGGAATTACTTGGACTATTTCTTAAAGTGTCAACACTCGCTATAGTGAACAAGGTGGGAATTACTTGGACTACTTCTTACAGTGCCAACACTCGCTATAGTGAACAAGGTGAGAATTACTTGGACTATTTCTTACAGTGTCAACACGTGTTATAGTGAACAAGGTGGGAATTACTTGGACTACTTTTTACAGTGTCAACACTCTCTATAGTGAACAAGGTGGGAATTACTTGGACTATTTCTTACAGTGTCAACACTCGCTATAATGAACAAGGTGGGAATTACTTGGACTACTTCTTACAGTGTCAACACTCGCTATAGTGAACAAGGTGGGAATTACTTGGACTACTTCTTACAATGACAACACTCGCTATAGTGAACAAGGTGGGAATTACTTGGACTACTTTTTACAGTGTCAACACTCGCTATAGTGAACAAGGTGGGAATTACTTGGACTACTTTTTACAGTGTCAACACTCGCTATAGTGAACAAGGTGGGAATTATTTGGACTACTTTTTACAGTGTCAACACTCGCTATAGTGAACAAGGTGGGAATTACTTGGACTATTTCTTACAGCAACAACACTCGCTATAGTGAACAAGGTGGGAATTACTTGACTACTTCTTACAGTGCCAACAATCGCTATAGTGAACAAGGTGGGAATTACTTGGACTATTTCTTACAGTGTCAACACTCCCTATAGTGAACAAGGTGGGAATTACTTGGACTACTTCTTACAGTGCCAACACTCGCAATAGTGAACAAGGTGAGAATTACTTGGACTATTTCTTACAGTGTCAACACGTGTTATAGTGAACAAGGTGGGAATTACTTGGACTACTTTTTACAGTGTCAACACTCGCTATAGTGAACAAGGTGGGAATTATTTGGACTATTTCTTACAGTGTCAACACTCGCTATAATGAACAAGGTGGGAATTACTTGGACTACTTTTTACAGTGTCAAAACTCGCTACAGTGAACAAGGTGGGAATTACTTGGACTACTTCTTACAATGACAACACTCGCTATAGTGAACAAGGTGGGAATTACTTGGACTACTTTTTACAGTGTCAACACTCGCTACAGTGAACAAGGTGGGAATTACTTGGACTACTTCTTACAATGACAACACTCGCTATAATGAACAAGGTGGGAATTACTTAGACTACTTTTTGCAGTGTCAACACTCGCTATAGTGAACAAGGTGGGAAGTACTTGGACTATTTCTTACAGTGTCAACACTCGCTATAATGAACAAGGTGGGAATTACTTGGACTACTTCTTACAGTGTCAACACTCGCTATAGTGAACAAGGTGGGAATTACTTGGACTACTTCTTACAATGACAACACTCGCTATAGCAAACAAGGTGGGAATTACTTGGACTACTTCCTACAATGACAACACTCGTTATAGCGAACAAGGTGGGAATTACTTGGACTACTTCTTACAATGACAACACTCGCTATAGTGAACAAGGTGGGAATTACTTGGACTACTTTTTACAGTGTCAACACTCGCTATAGTGAACAAGGTGGGAATTACTTGGACTACTTTTTACAGTGTCAACACTCGCTACAGTGAACAAGGTGGGTCAACACTCGCTATAGTGAACAAGGTGGGAACTCGCTATAGTGAACAAGGTGTGAATTATTTGGACTACTCACTCGCTATAGTGAACACTTGGACTATTTCTTACAGCGACAACACTCTATAGTGAACAAGGTGGGAATTACTTGACTACTTATTACAGTGCCAACAATCGCTATAATGAACAAGGTGGGAATTACTTGGACTATTTCTTAGTGTCAACACTCGCTATAGTGAACAAGGTGGGAATTACTTGGACTTCTTACAGTGCCAACCCTCGCTATAGTGAACAAGGTGAGAATTACTTGGACTATTTCTTAGTGTCAACACTCGCTATAGTGAACAAGGTGGGAATTACTTGGACTACTTCTTACAGTGCCAACACTCGCTATAGTGAACAAGGTGGGAATTACTTGGACTACTTCTTACAGTGTCAACACTCGCTATAGTGAACAAGGTGGGAATTACTTGGACTACTTTTTACAGTGTCAACACTCGCTATAGTGAACAAGGTGGGAATTACTTGGACTACTTCTTACAGTGTCAACACTCGCTATAGTGAACAAGGTGGGAATTACTTGGACTATTTCTTACAGTGTCAACACTCGCTATAGTGAACAAGGTGGGAATTACTTGGACTATTTCTTACAGCGACAACACTCGCTATAGTGAACAAGGTGGGAATTACTTGACTACTTCTTACAGTGCCAACACTCGCTATAGTGAACAAGGTGGGAATTACTTGGACTATTTCTTACAGTGTCAACACTCGCTATAGTGAACAAGGTGGGAATTACTTGGACTATTTCTTACAGCGTCAACACTCGCTATAGTGAACAAGGTGGGAAATACTTGGACTATTTCTTACAGCGACAACACTCGTTATAGTGAACAAGGTGGGAATTACTTGACTACTTCTTACAGTGCCAACATTCGCTATAATGAACAAGGTGGGAATTGGCTCAAACTGTCCTTGATGTCCATCAATATTTACAAAGTCCAGGTGAGAAAGGGGACTTCAAAGTTGTTCCTTTAAATGCACATTTAATTTGTAAATGGTTTCCAAAGGATTTCTTTGAAATTACTAATTAATTTAGTGTAACAAGAGACAAATATACAACTATAATTTGTGTTGCTATATAAACGTATATATATTTACATATATATTAGTCATACATATATATTATAGACATATATATATATTATACCCATATATATATACATATATATTATATTTATATATATATATACTATAGTTATATATTATGTGTATATATATATTATAGTTATATATATCATATATCTATATATGTATGTCTTGATAGTCACATATAACATAAACAGAAACCATGATATATTTACAGATGACAGTTATTTGATGGAATTTATTACTGATAATTCAGTCGATATGTTCATAGCAATTGCCAAATATAATTTTTAAAAAGTCAAATACCTTTGATTCACAAATCCTATTTTTGTTCTCGTCATACAAAGTGACGCCCTGAGTGAGTTCGCTGAAAAAAATGCAAAAATAATGGATAAGACACAACAAATATAAATACTCACACTGCAAATGTGTGATCAAACCTTCCTTGTAAGCCAGGGGTGGTAGTTGACTACCCCTGGCAGACATCCTCACAGGTCAGGGGTGGTAGTTGACTACACTACCCCTGGCAGACAACCTCACAAGCCAGGGGTGGTAGTTGACTACACTACCCCTGACAGAAATCCCCACAAGTCAGGGGTGGTAGTTGACTACACTACCCCTGACAGACATCCTCACAAGTCAGGGGTGGTAGTTGACTACAGTACCCCTGACAGACATCCTCACAAATCAGGGGTGGTAGTTGACTACACTACCCCTGGCAGACACCCTCACAAGCCAGGGGTGGTAGTTGACTACACTACCCCTGGCTTGTGAGGGTGTCTGCCAAGGGTGGTAGTTGACTACACTACCCCTGGCAGACATCCTGACAAGTCAGGGGTGGTAGTTGACTACACTACCCCTGACAGACATCCCCACAAGTCAGGGGTGGTAGTTGACTACAGTACCCCTGACAGACATCCTCACAAATCAGGGGTGGTAGTTGACTACACTACCCCTGACAGACTTCCCCACAAGTCAGGGGTGGTAGTTGACTACACTACCCCTGACAGACATCCCCACATGTCAGGGGTGGTAGCTGACAACATTACCCCTGACAGACATCCTCACAAGTCAGGGGTGGTAGTTGACAACACTACCCCTGGCAGACATCCTCACAAGTCAGGGGTGGTAGTTGACAACACTACCCCTGGCAGACATCCTCACAAGTCAGGGGTGGTAGTTGACTACACTACCCCTGACAGACATCCCCACAAGTCAGGGGTGGTAGTTGACTACACTACCCCTGACAGACATCCCCACAAGTCAGGGGTGGTAGTTGACTACACTACCCCTGACAGACATCCCCACAAGTCAGGGGTGGTAGTTGACTACACTACTCCTGACAGACATCCTCACAAGTCAGGGGTGGTAGTTGACTACACTACCCCTGACAGACATCCTTACAAGCCAGGGGTGGTAGTTGACTACACTACCCATGGCAGACATTCTCACAAGTCAGGGGTGGTAGCTGACTACACCACCCCTGACAGACTTTGTACGCGATGTACGGATGTTTGTTGAATCCGCTGTCCTTTGTCCTAGTTTATTCTAGTCACTAGAGTGCGTGTGTCACTGTGTCCTCATGTATCATGAATCTGACCGGTCTGACCTAGGGAACCAAGCAAAACCCCTCCCTCCATATCAAAGGGCAACCCCGGGAAATCACAATATGTACCAGTTGATCCATTCTGCGATAGTGCATGTTTTATTAATGACTTCTACATGCTAAACATCACACATATACGGGTGACACCTGCCTTGCTGGACACCTGTCGACAACGACAACCTGTCGAAAATGACTACCTGTCTACAACGAGAACCTGTCGACAATGACAACCTGTCGACAAGGACTTCCTGTCTACAACAAGAACCTGTCCACAACGACAACCTGTCTTGTCTTACCTTTGTCTCATGAAAGGAATATTCACCATGTTCGCTGCCGACACCGCAATGAACGGAACAAACCGCTGGAGCAATGGTGACGCCCTCTATTGGAGAAAATGCATGTACAAGTTAAGCCAGTTTCACGTTATCCGAAAATCCAAGTAACCTCGCCTGGCATCTACAATCTATGCATTGTTCTTAGATGTGAATCCCACCTATTCTGAGATCCCAGAGGTGGTTACAGAGAGGGTAGTCTAGGGGGACACCCAAACCTCCACAGGCGGCTGAACCAAATTCATATTGGGTTGTTTGAGCTGGAGTTTTGAAGATGACTCCACCGTGATGCTGTCGGGTCATGGCATCAGAAGATGGGAGGTGTTGTTAAGACATTGTCGCCACCACATCACCATAACCTCCACCGTGACGCTGTCGGGTCATGGCATCAGAAGATGGGAGGTGTTGTTAAGACATTGTCGCCACCACATCACCATAACCTCCACCGTGAGGCTGTCGGGTCATGGCATCAGAAGATGGGAGGTGTTGTTAAGACATTGTCGCCACCACATCACCATAACCTCCACCGTGAGGCTGTCGGGTCATGGCATCAGAAGATGGGAGGTGTTGTTAAGACATTGTCGCCACCACATCACCATAACCTCCACCGTGAGGCTGTCGGGTCATGGCATCAGAAGATGGGAGGTGTTGTTAAGACATTGTCGCCACCACATCACCATAACCTCCACCGTGAGGCTGTCGGGTCATGGCATCAGAAGATGGGAGGTGTTGTTAAGACATTGTCGCCACCAGTAATGAGGACACATTTAAATCTGTATACATCATGGTGCTGAATCATGAGCATAGCAACTGTTAAAAAACATAAGTGATATAAACTATTGAGGTGGTTAACAGAAATGTCTCAAACATAGCACTGGGTGATGCGCGTACTTTGTTTTAGAAACGCTAGACTGACAAATGACTGTGAAACTGTACGGAGACCTTGGCGAGGAATCGCTTGAAGCCAACTGCAGTGACCACAGCACAGGACGTTGCACTCACGTATGCCGCAGTGATCTGTCTGTAAGGAGAACGCATCCACTCAGTCACTTGCCACTCACACATGCTTGACTGACACCTGTCAATCATTTATTCTTGGTCAAATTAGTGAACGAATTTACCATATCTCTTGATATTTTTTGAGCCGTCGGCAATTTTCATCAGACAGCTACCACTAGATGGTGATACGATAGTCATCCTACGCAGGTGTCAATCATTTGTTTGTTTATCGAGATCGCTGTTGCGTTCAACGCCAGTGAATGATATCTCTGTACAGAATGACTACCATATTGCCATCTAGTGGTAGTTGTCTGATGAAGTTTGCTGATACTAGAGTTATAGCAATCAAAATGTCACAGATAACAAGATACCATTTTTGGTCTATTGTGTATACAGTATGCATAACAAAATCTTGAGACATGAAAATATTGGGTTCTAATAAGCACAACCATTTTCTTTGGTTCTCAAAACGATTGCACAGTCCCATGTTAGATGGCAATATTTTCGTTTTAATTCACCAGGTGTCATCACACAATATTTACATTCTGAAAAAAGGCAGAAAAAGTTAAATATATATTTTAATTTAATTGTATTTATTCCGTAAGACACACTCAATAGCATACACAGATTGTGCTATTTATACCAATAAAAAATCCTATCTACCTGATGAGTACAGCCCTAATTAAGGAAACAACAGTTTCCCATACATGTATGTCAGCTGATATTTCTACAGCATCATATGAGAATTCCTGACATGATCATTTAACAAATACTAACATGGGTGTAATGTCCGACGCCGCGTTCCTGTTTGTGTAGTTGACAAGAGCATTGAAGGTCTGGTTCACCCACTGCCAGAATACCACAGCAGTTGTGCTCCTGTGCACGAGACAAAGACAATGTTCAGGAATGTAAATACAGTAACACAGTTTAATAAACTGACTGCTAAACATGAAAGAAGCTTCAACATATGGAATATTTCTTTTTGGGTTACAATGATGAAACTCGGGGCAATTGCAAAAGACTTACTACAATTAGTTTCCACTTCAGTTACACTTGCTAAAATGTTTAATGAATGGTTCCATGCTACAACCATGAGCCATGGTGAACATGGAGACTTACTTTCAGAAGTGTAACCCACTTTCAGAATTGCAACATACTTGTATAAGTGAAACTTACTTGTAGAAGCACAGCAAACTTGCAGACATGCAACTTACTTAAAACAGAAGTGTAACATGCCTATAGATATGTAATTAAATTACTTGTAGAAGTGTAATTTACTTGTGGAAGTGTAACTTACTTGTAGAAGTATAACTTACTCATAGAGGTGTAACTTGTATAAATGTTACTTATATAAGTGTAACTTGTATAAATGTAACTTGTAGAAGTGTACCTTGTCGAAGTATAACTTAATTGTAGAAGTTTTCTAAATTGTAGAAGTGTAATGTGCAGAAGTGTACTTTGTCGAAGTATAACTATTTGTAGAAGTGTAACTTGTAGAACTGTACCTTGTAGAAGTGTAACTTACTTGTAGAAGTGTAACTCGTAGAAGTGTAACTTGTAGAAGTATAACTTGTAGAAGTGTAACTTACTTATAGAAGTGTAATTTACTTGAAGAAGTGTAACTTGTAGAAGTGTACCTTGTTGAAGTGTACCTTGCAGACGAGTAACTTACTTGCAGAAGTGTAACTTACTTGTACAAATGTAACTTGTAGAAGTGTAACTTGTAGATGTGTTACCTACTTGTAGAAGTGTAACATGGTGGCTGTGATGAGCATGCCCCCCGGTACTTGGAACGACATCCTGCCAATGACGTTCTGCAGTTCCCCAGTGTCAGGGTGGAAAGATGATTCAAACAACTTCTTGGCGTAGCAGATCTCCTCGTAAGTTGTTCCCTCTGGTTCCTTCCCTGCCCTGTCAGAGGGAAACACTTAAGGGATAATGTCAAAATTAAACTATAATTCTGAAGAATTTTTTATATATCATTATCATAAAATGTGCTGTGTTATACTCATTGTATAAGTACATATACATTGGAGCCTCACTATTAAGTCTACACTTGGTACTTGGTCAATGTGACCTGAGTAGTGAGGTCACTCAATCAGTGACTAGAGTAGTGAGGTCACTCAATCAGTGACTAGAGTAGTGAGGTCACTCAATCAGTGACCTGAGTAGTGAGGTCACTCAATCAGTGACCTGAGTAGTGAGGTCACTCAATCAGTGACCTGAGTAGTGAGGTCACTCAATCAGTGACCTGAGTAGTGAGGCATTCAAAGTTGGCTTATTGTATGCATGTTATTAATGTATAGTGCCATGATACACTAGAAATTTGGTGCTTAGCTAATTATATCATTATACCTGTAATGGTACAAAAGGTGTATTACATCAGAATGTCTCACCCCAGTGCCTACAATGCCTGAAGCCCACTCACTCTCCTACACTGGGCAATAAACAACAATAAACAACAGCCCAGCCTGGCCACACCAAGACTGACCAATGATAAAACATGATTTAGTGACCACTCTCACCAGTGGCTCACTGACCACACACTGACCTAAATTCAGTGTCAGGCTGCTCATGCAGCCACCCAGTGATCAGAAATAGGGCCCACTTATAAATAGAGATCAGTGGCTGTTATAAATAGAGATCAGTGGCTGTTATAAATAGAGAGCAGTGGCTGTTGTAAATAGAGATCAGTGCGGAAGGCTTACAGCAGTTGGGGAATAGTATGAAAATTTAGCATTTAGGGGGGCCCTGAGGTGCCCTTAGAATGATTCAATCAAATACAAATATTTCTTGTGTATAGTGGCTGTACCCTAAGATATGTCTAGGCAAAATTAGAGAAAAAGTTACTGAAGAGTTTTTGAAAAATAGGCAAAATGTGAAAATTTACCAGTTTCAGGGGCCCTTGGGGGCCCTTAGAATGATTCAATCAAATACAGATTTCTCGTGTGTAGTGGCAGTACCCTAAGATATGTCTAGGCAAAATTTGAGAAAAAGTTGCTGAACAGTTTCTGAGATATGGCAACTAACGGCGCACGGCGGATGCAGAGTGATGGCATAAGTCCGTTGGACGTTTGGCCCAAAGGACCAAAAAGCAAGAGTGGCATTTATTACTTTGAGAAATATTTGGAAGGCAAAACAAATCAAGCTTAACATCAAATTGAGGATGTTCAACTCAAATGTCAAGTCAGTGTTACTCTGTGGCTCGGAAACATGGCGAATTACAGAGAAAACACTAAAAAGATTACAGACTTTCATCAACAAATGACAGTGCAGAATCATACACCTAAAGTGGTCAGACAAGGTACCCAACACTATACTATGGGAATGGACCAAACAACTACCAATAGGGTTACTTGTATTTCTCTGTTACCTGTATTTCTCCATTACCTGTATTTCTCTGTTATCTGTATTTCTCAGTTACTTACCTGTATTTCTCTGTT
Organism: Paraescarpia echinospica; assembly: GCA_020002185.1. Taxonomy (NCBI): domain Eukaryota; kingdom Metazoa; phylum Annelida; class Polychaeta; order Sabellida; family Siboglinidae; genus Paraescarpia; species Paraescarpia echinospica. The sequence goes on along the minus strand of CM034534.1, from coordinate 801,718 downwards.
ATCTGTATTTCTCAGTTATCAGTATTTCTCTGTTATCTGTATTTCTCAGATACATACCTGTATTTCTGTTACATGTATTTCACAGTTACCTGTATTTCTCAAGCAGCTCCTTTGCCTCGTAGAGCTGCCGCGTGGGAACTACGATGGTCCTGAAGTCGGTCATCCAGAAGAAGTGTTTCAGTCGGCCAAGAAACGTTCGTTGGTCCCACAGTGGTGCGTTAATGTTGATTCGGGCCGCCTTTTCGTCTACCTCTCGTGTAGCCATCTTGCTGACAGTCTGTCACAGCTGGCAAAACAACATCATTGTAAACAAGCTCAGCAATAAAACAACATCATTGTAAACAAGCTCAGCAATAAAACAACATCATTGTAAACAAGCTCAGCAATAAAACAACATCATTGTAAACAAGCTCAGCAATAAAACAACATCATTGTAAACAAGCTCAGCAATAAAACAACATCATTGTAAACAAGCTCAGCAATAAAACAAGCTTGTTAGAGTTGTCTGTTCTGTTATGTATAACAGGCGATTATTATGTCTCTTTGCAGTTAGGAGTGTGGGAATCACCCAATTTCAAAGGTGACGCCTGCCTCCAGTATTTAAGTAATAATTGTCAATGTTTACTAGTTGAACGTTTATTTACAATTTGAATATATTTATGGGTCCAACTTTTAAATTGCAAATTTGACTGACATTACACTTGAAATGAGTAAGAGACCGCCTCGCTTTAAAGGGAATGTAAGCCGAGTTTCACTGGCAGATTTATGGGCATGCCAAGAAACACAGCAATTCTATCTCTTGATGTTCATTTGTTATAAAACACAGTTATTTCATTTATTTGCTAAATTATATACTTTTGAATATTATACATTTAACGGAGATGAAAGCTGGCTGCGGGAAGTTGTCTAGAGCAATATCACCAACCCTGCTTACAAAACAGTCTCCAAGACGAGGCTCACATATCAAGCACTGAAGCAATCATCATGCAACAATTGAGACGGACTGGCCGTGCACTGCGCATGTCTGACATGACACCATCCAAGCAAGTTCTCTTCAGAGCTGAGTCATGGCAAACGGTCTGACAGCACGAACATTATTCATAAAGACATCATCAGATCTGCCTTGAAAATATGTGACATTGACCCAAATACCTGGGAATATGAATATCACTAACTAAATGGCACTCAAATACTTGAAACGGCACAGAGTCATTTGAAGCCAACAGATTAATAAATGTAGCCAAAAAGCGTGAAGCTAGGAAGATTAGAGACATGGAAAATGTTCAAAAACCACCCTTGTTTACCACATTATGATTATACATGTTCGCACTGTGGGAAGCTGTGCCAAACAAAGATTGGGCTGATATAAACCATCTACGAATATACACCAAATGACACCGACAATCCATGGAAAGATCATCCTCGCTATGAGTGACTGCTGCTGATAATGATGAGTATCCAGGCCCATCTTGATTTCACTATTACTTTCTTACTTATCCTCTTCATGCCATGTGGCAGATACGACTCACACAAGATCTCACCAGACAGCTGTCTTGGGTTCTCTTCACTGCTGTGCCCCAGGTCAGTGCTGTTTTTCTTGGCTTCTCATTACTCATCAGATACGACTCACACAAGATCTCACCAGACAGCTGTGTTGGGTTCTCTTCACTGCTGTGCCCCAAGTCAGTGCTGTTTTTCTTGGCTTGTCATTACTCATCAGATACGACTCACACAAGATCTCACCAGACGGCTGTCTTGGGTTCTCTTCACTGCTGTGCCCCAGGTCAGTGCTGTTTTTCTTGGCTTCTCATTACTCATCAGATACGACTCACACAAGATCTCACCAGACGGCTGTCTTGGGTTCTCTTCACTGCTGTGCCCCAGGTCAGTGCTGTTTTTCTTGGCTTGTCATTACTCACCAGATACGACTCACACAAGATCTCACCAGACGGCTGTCTTGGGTTCTCTTCACTGCTGTGCCCCAGGTCAGTGCTGTTTTTCTTGGCTTGTCATTACTCATCAGATACGACTCACACAAGATCTCACCAGACAGCTGTGTTGGGTTCTCTTCACTGCTGTGCCCCAGGTCAGTGCTGTTTTTCTTGGCTTGTCATTACTCATCAGATACGACTCACACAAGATCTCACCAGACAGCTGTCTTGGGTTCTCTTCACTGCTGTGCCCCAGGTCAGTGCTGTTTTTCTTGGCTTGTCATTACTCATCAGATACGACTCACACAAGATCTCACCAGACGGCTGTCTTGGGTTCTCTTCACTGCTGTGCCCCAGGTCAGTGCTGTTTTTCTTGGCTTGTCATTACTCATCAGATACGACTCACACAAGATCTCACCAGACAGCTGTGTTGGGTTCTCTTCACTGCTGTGCCCCAGGTCAGTGCTGTTTTTCTTGGCTTGTCATTACTCATCAGATACGACTCACACAAGATCTCACCAGACGGCTGTGTTGGGTTCTCTTCACTGCTGTGCCCCAGGTCAGTGCTGTTTTTCTTGGCTTGTCATTACTCATCAGATACGACTCACACAAGATCTCACCAGACAGCTGTCTTGGGTTCTCTTCACTGCTGTGCCCCAGGTCAGTGCTGTTTTTCTTGGCTTCTCATTACTCATCATGTAGACATGGCCAAACCCCAATGTCAACCTCCTCTTTTTCGTGGTGAGGCAGATATGTTGTTGATTTGTTGCTTGGCAATTTTGCCATTAAAACCACATTTTTGCCTAAATCTGATATCTCAGTAGGTTAGTTCTACCGTTCAACATCATCCCAGGCTTATTCACATATTAAAATATTAGGTCTTTCACCATCTTAGCACATTTTTGAGGCATAAATTGTGTCCCGGTTTGCATCAACAAGTGTTCATTTGATGCGTGCGGTAACACACGGCCACAGCAGCACAGATTAGTGCAAACTGGTTTGCTATATGGGCTTCAAACGTACAATAAGACACTATATTTGTGTAATATAAATATGCCTGGAATTAAGAAACTAATGCACTAAAGTATCAAATTTAGGGAAAACATTTGGACCCGACTGGTCTACTGGCTCAGGTACTAGACAAATGCTGATCACTGTACATTGTCATCAGCATGTGTTTACTACTTTTTGCTCACCTGTGTATACTGCCCATCTATGGTGGAATTTTCATAACTATGCTACAGCTGTATTAGGAAATTGTATGTCTGTTACCACAATATATTCCGAATGGTGTTGTTATGACAGATATTGTAGGGCTTTTTGTTTGTTTACAATAATTTATGTAACCGTGCTGCTGTTATTAGAAATTTTACATATAGATTTATATGCAGTTCTCAAAGAATATTTTGATCTGTAGCATTATTAACAATGATGTGAAATACATGTCTAGAATATGGTTCCATTCCCTGTATATACATTTTGTTGACGGGTGATATTTCATTCTGTACATTGTAACTATTGTTTATAAGACAACTACAGAACCATGATAATGTACTTGTATGCTGTATGGAGTCTGTGAATAAAGCAATTATTCTTATTACTATTATGACAAATTTACCAAGGTATTACTGAAATGTTACAAAATACCTGATACTAATAAAAAGCGGTGTATCAAACGTCGGCCATAAAATAAAACGGTTGTTGTTTAAAAATCAAAAGTTAACACTTTCTTACTTAAATTAAATGTTTGTCCTTGAGCGAGGCAGTAGGAGTTTGTTTTGGTGACCACAGGTTTTCCGGGAGGCTGCCTTGAGTAGGCCAGGAGGACGATGCAGGTCTACAAGGCTGTGCATAACTTTGTACATCATGCTAGCCTTATCCACTGTTCTAATGAGTTGCAGGTTGTCAAGGTTCAGCTGCTCTACCATGGCCGAGGCACTGGCAGTGGGGCTGAAGTTGTGCTGAGTCGGTTGGCCTTTGCAGCTGCAGCTTTGACTTGTTGATTAAGTTATTTGCCCCAGTGAAGACAGAAGAGTCTCTGTGAAGACAGAAGAGTCTCTGTGAAGACAGAAGAGTCTCTGTGAAGACAGAAGAGTCTCAGTGAAGACAGAAGAGTCTCTGTGAGTTCGACGCCCAGGTACTTGACACTTGCGACTTTCTCCAGAGGGTGGTTTTGGAGAGTGTAGCTGGTCGAGATCCTAGTCTTCTTCTTGGTGACATTCAGTAGGTGGCATTTTCCGACATTGAATGACATCTCACGTCATCTGTCATTTCTGTTCCCAGACTGCCAGTTTTCTTAGGTCTTCCTTCTTACTGACCTCACATCATTGGAGTACCTGTTAGGCAGACGCTGCTAATATTTTAGGCCAGTTACGTAAACATTGCCCTGGGGTGAGGGATAGGGATATAGGGTTAGGGTCAGTAGCCCGATTAGGAGGACCCTGTCCCGTGCAGTGACAATGTTGGAGTATCCCACCTTAAGAGAGACGGTCAGACACACAGTGACAATAACATCCAAGCCGAGATACTAAATGACCAGTTCTCATCAGCATTCACAAAAGAACCAGAAGGCCCCCCACCCGGCCTAGGCCCCAGCCCATATCCCACACTACCAGACATCAACATAACCGTCAAAGGAGCGAACAAGCTCCTGGCTGGATTAAACCCACATAAAGCCACAGGACCCGACGAGATCCCCATCAGAGTGTTGAAAGAAACTGCTGATGAGCTATCTTCTGCAATAACCCCCCTCTCCCCCGCAATAACCATCATATCCCCCACCATAACCCTCATATCCCCCACCATAACCCTCCTATCCCCCACCATAACCCTCATATCCCCCACCATAACCCTCCTATCCTCCGCTATAACCTTCCTATTCCCTGCCATAACCCTCCTATTCCCTACCATAACCATCCTATTCCCCATCATAACCCTCCTATTCCAGGCCTCCATTCAACAACACACCCTATCTGTTTGGCTTAAAGCAAATGTAGTACCAGCACCGAAATATGGCGACAGAGGGAAAGCTGACAACTACCGCCCCATCTCCCTAACCTCTGTCTTATACAAACGCCTTGAACACATAGTCCTCTCCCACATCATGACACATTTGGATAACCACAACATCCTCACAGATGCCCAGCATGGCTTCAGGAAGAAGCGATCCACAGAGATACAGCTTTTAGGAACCCTACACGATCTAGCACACACACTCGAGGAGGGAGGACAAATGGACTGCATACTCCTAGATTTCAGCAAAGTGCCTCATCGCAGACTCATACTAAAACTAAAATACAACAGGGTCCGGAGCAACACCCTATAATGGATCGAATCATTCCTACATAACTGAACACAGAGAGTCCTAGTGAATGGAAGGTCTTCCAAAGAGACCCCCGTCCTATCAGGCGTCCCACAGGGCACTGTGTTAGGACCGCTGCTGTTTCTTGTTTACATCAACGATATACCAAACTGCGTGACATCAAACTGTATGCAGATGATAGCCTACTGTATCGCAGAATCAGCAGCGTGGAAGACTCAGTGCGCCTGCAGAAGGACCTCAATAGGATCCAGAATCAGCAGCGTGGAAGACTCGGTGCGCCTGCAGGAGGACCTCAATAGGATCCAGAATCAGCAGCGTGGAAGACTCGGTGCGCCTGCAGAAGGACCTCAATAGGATCCAGAATCAGCAGCGTGGAAGACTCGGTGCGCCTGCAGGAGGACCTCAACAGGATCCAGAATCAGCAGCGTGGAAGACTCGGTGCGCCTGCAGAAGGACCTCAATAGGATCCAGAATCAGCAGCGTGGAAGACTCGGTGCGCCTGCAGAAGGACCTCAATAGGATCCAGAATCAGCAGCGTGGAAGACTCAGTGCGCCTGCAGAAGGACCTCAATAGGATCCAGAATCAGCAGCGTGGAAGACTCGGTGCGCCTGCAGGAGGACCTCAATAAGATCCAGAATCAGCAGCGTGGAAGACTCGGTGCGCCTGCAGAAGGACCTCAATAGGATCCAGAATCAGCAGGGTGGAAGACTCGGTGCACCTGCAGGAGGACCTCAATAGGATCCAGAATCAGCAGCGTGGAAGACTCGGTGCTCCTGCAGAAGGACCTCAATAGGATCCAGAATCAGCAGCATGGAAGACTCGGTGCGCCTGCAGGAGGACCTCAATAGGATCCAGAATCAGCAGCGTGGAAGACTCGGTGCGCCTGCAGGAGGACCTCAATAGGATCCAGAATCAGCAGCATGGAAGACTCGGTGCTCCTGCAGAAGGACCTCAATAGGATCCAGAATCAGCAGCGTGGAAGACTCGGTGCGCCTGCAGAAGGACCTCAATAGGATCCAGAATCAGCAGCGTGGAAGACTCGGTGCACCTGCAGGAGGACCTCAATAGGATCCAGAATCAGCAGCGTGGAAGACTCGGTGCGCCTGCAGAAGGACCTCAATAGGATCCAGAATCAGCAGCGTGGAAGACTCGGTGCACCTGCAGGAGGACCTCAATAGGATCCAGGAATGGGAGAAGACCTGGCTCATGAGCTTCCACCCAGACAAATGTGGAATCATCAACAAAACTAAACCCATTCTCTCAGAATATTTCATTCATGACCACAAATTAGCCTTAGCCATAGACCACATCCCAAAATCAAAAGAGCAGAAAGCTGGGCAATTGGCAGCGTCTACAGGAGAACACCTACAAAACACAGCAAAGTACGTAGGCATCAACATCAATAGCAAACTGTCCTGGAACCACCATGTGGACGCTACCACTAAGAAAGCCAATAGGACCTTTGCCTTCCCTAACTGAAACACCAGCAACTGCCCGAGACCAGTTAAATCATACTGCTATCAAACATACGTCAGACCAACAATAGAGTACGCTTCTGCCGTTTGGGACCCTGCCACCAAGTGAAACATCGACAAACTTGAGATGGTACAGAGGCGTGCAGCCAGGTACATTTATGGTGACTGGCGGCGCCGCAGCAGCCCAACCTCCATGCTCCACCAATTGCAAATTCAGTCCCTGGAACAGCGCATATGTATTGCGAGGCTTAACAGATGTATAACATTCAAAACGGCTATGATGAAGATGAAGAGCTAGCCTGACCACAGCTTTCTGACAGCTGTCACAAATTATGATGTTTCCTTGGCTTACCTGACAGAACATGTAAGGATAGCCAAGTGTGAATGGTATGGATTGACAGCTCTGTGATCACTCTTTCAAGTTATCTGATCTTGCATTACATATTCCTTTCACGAAAGGATACACAACTGTCAAATTGACCCCACCCCCATAAAAAATCTGGTGTCCTGGTCATTGATGTTGAGAATTTCAGACTGACAAGACGTCTGTGCTTTCCAGTAATGGTTTTGTGACATACATACAATAGTTTTCATTGGATTTACTGTGCATTGGGTACAATGAAAGAAGCAAAAAGTAACGCAGGCGAGTGCCGCCTTATTGTGGAATTACGACTAACGTTGGTGGTTTCAGAAGAGGCCATCCATATCACGAACCATGCGAGGCAGAAATCCCTGAGACACCTACTGGCATTTGGTTGCCACGGTTGGACCAGGATGGCTTTTCAAGAGTCGTGCAAGTCACTCCGGCCGGATTTTTAACAGTGCCAGACTCGGAAGGTCGACCGGGAAGTAGCAAATTACTTGGTCCACAACCTACCCGGTGTCCTGTTCTCACCGACACCTATCTGGAGACAGACAGAGAAGATGCGCATGCAGTGTCCGAGATGCAGCTGGTGAATGTAGAAAAGAATGCTAGGATAATGAAGGATTGACTGCATACTGCTGCACACCAAGCAGAGTGACAAATGTACACCTCATTTCTCTGTACTGATGAAACACAAAATAGGTCTTGTATGGCAGCAGTCTCTGCAGTTTGAATTGCCAATTCCAGTTCGGCATGTACAAGCTGTATGACGAAGTCGAAACTTGCAGCCGTGGCCAGAAAGCTGCAACGACAATCATTGCACTGCAGGTCAGACTACAGGACTCAACCATTGCCAGCACGAAGATGCATCACATCCTTGCGCCAACAAATGTACCTCCCACAAGTCGCAGCGGTATGCAGAAGGCTGCCAACAAGACTGCTAGCATAACTTTGCAGCATACAATGGATGATTTGAAGCAGAAAAGAGAAAAAATCCATGACATAAACATTTTATGTGGTCTCCCAAACAATGCACCTATCAACATCTGCACGGATTTTAGATACAACAGCTCATCACTGTAGAATAGCTATGGAGCAGTCCAAAGCTGTAGTCAGGCAATTGCGATACAACGTCAGTTGCCCAGGGCACAAAGGTTGCACAGCAACCATTCCAGTTGTCGAACCTATCTCTGAATATCGAATGGGCAGAGAAATGGGCGAAAGCTTAGCCAAGGACAATGTTGCAATAAAATACGTGGCAACAGATGGGGATGCATTAGGGTCTCGTGGCACACAAGACGGCATGCCTGCAGTGGTGACAGAGAGACAATTGGATACAACACATCTTGGTGAAATGCAATTTCATCATATTATGAAAACACCATTTCCCCCGAGAATGTTTCCCGCAGACACTGCCATCATAAGGGCTGAAAACAAAAAGATGTTTGCGGAAGATGTAAAATCTCGGTGCCTGAAGATCTACACTGATATGCACATGCTGTATGCAGGAGACATAGGCATTATCACTAGGAAGATGCCACAAGTCATACAAGCAACACTGGACTGTTATGGGAGATCATGCAGAAATTGTCGGAGACATGGAATAGTGTGCAGAGGTGGAACTCTGATTAACAGGTGGACCTCTGATTAACTGGTGGAACTCTGATTAACTGGTGGAACTCTGATTAACTGGTGGAACTCTGATTAACTGGTGGAACTCTGATTAACTGGTGGAACTCTGATTAACAGGTTGAACTCTGATTAACTGGTGGAACTCTGATTAACTGGTGGAACTCAGATTAACTGGTGGAACTCAGATTAACTGGTGGAACTCTGATTAACTGGTGGAACTCTGATTAACTGGTGGAACTCTTATTAACAGGTGGAACTCTGATTAACAGGTGGAACTCTGATTAACTGGTGGAACTCTGATTAACAGGTTGAACTCTGATTAACTGGTGGAACTCTGATTAACAGGTGGAACTCTGATTAACTGGTGGAACTCAGATTAACTGGTGGAACTCTGATTAACTGGTGGAACTCTGATTAACTGGTGGAACTCTGATTAACTGGTGGAACTCTGATTAACTGGTGGAACTCTTATTAACAGGTGGAACTCTGATTAACAGGTGGAACTCTGATTAACTGGTGGAACTCTGATTAACTGGTGGAACTCTGATTAACATGTGGAACTATGTGTGATTAACAGGTGGAACTCTGATTAACAGGTGGAATTCAGATTAACAGGTGGAACTATGTGTGATTAACAGGTGGAACTATGTGTGATTAACAGGTGGTACTCTGATTAACAGGTTGAACTCTGATTAACAGGTGGAACTATGTGTGATTAACAGGTGGAACTCTGATTAACTGGTGGAACTCTGATTAACATGTTGAACTCTGATTAACAGGTGGAACTCTGATTAACAGGTGGAACTCAGATTAACAGGTTGAACTCTGATTAACTGGTGGAACTATGTGTGATTAACAGGTGGAACTCAGATTAACAGGTTGAACTCTGATTAACTGGTGGAACTCTGATTAACAGGTTGAACTCTGATTAACTGGTGGAACTCTGATTAACAGGTGGAACTCTGATTAACTGGTGGAACTCTGATTAACTGGTGGAACTCTGATTAACTGGTGGAACTCTGATTAACTGGTGGAACTCAGATTAACTGGTGGAACTCTGATTAACTGGTGGAACTCTGATTAACTGGTGGAACTCTGATTAACAGGTGGAACTCTGATTAACAGGTGGAACTCTGATTAACTGGTGGAACTCTGATTAACAGGTGGAACTATGTGTGATTAACAGGTGGAACTCTGTGAAACGGATTCAACATGAGGTGGAGTACAAGAAAGCATACAGCCGGAAAGCATCCATGTGACTACATGCAAGATATGCCAAGTTGAGAAGAATGAGGAACCATTTTGACGAGAAGAGAAACCGCCGTCAAGTTGATATATACAAAAAGAGGCAGCTGGATGTGACAGCAGCAATTAGAAGTATAAAAAGAAGACGGCACTATCAGCAACTGCACCCTCTTCGACAGACGTTGAGGCTGTTGTGAAAAGGAGGCGTCGGAAAAAGAACATGACAGCACTGCGACATGGAGGAGACCATCCCTATTCATTGCGTTCGAGAAAGTTAGCCGACCACAGCTATTCAAGGATAGAGTGAGTAGCTGAAAAGAATGTACAGTCTGTAGTAAATTAAAATTCAGTCAACACAGGCAACAGTGCCGACACATTGGATTTATCTCCACCACACATGATCGGCTGGCTACATACCTGCGAACACAATAAGACTATGACTGACACAACTGGTGATCTACATGTCACTCTTCAACTGACGACAGGTATTACAACAATGACAGGTATTACAACAATGACAGGTATTACAACAATGACAAGTATTACAACAATGACAGGTATTACAACAATGACAGGTATTACAACAATGACAGGTATTACAACAATGACAGGTATTACAACAATGACATGTATTACAACAATGACAGGTATTACAACAATGACAATGATTGATCAGCACAAAAAAAGTAAGTGTTACCATTTCAATGGGGGGGACAATGTCAGCTCTAAAAGGCATATTCTCCATGGCCAAAGCATTGTTTTGAATTGAGACAGTAACGTCTATTATTATTGACTCGACGTGATTCCAGACTAATGTGTGATGCTGTCACACACAAACTATTGTGACACTGGTGACAGGCGTCGAGCCCAGGCTCAGCATATATATCATCCTGTGCTTTATGAAGTAGCTTAGGCGCAGTGCCGTAATCACTCTACTGCATCAACGCTTGAATCTACAATTAACAACTCCATATTTCAATTTTGTATCCATTGTACAGCCTTTCCACAACTGACACTGTCCATTTGTAGACAAAACCACATTAAACAAAAATTAAGAGTTCTTTAGCCAAAATGTCATCCATGCTACAAAATGGCATCTAGCATTTCTGTTGTCATGATGCTTAATAAGGATGAGACCACTGTTAGATTTCCCATTGGTGACCATGTTAACGTTTTGTCAGATTATAAGAAAACTGTACCTGACAAAAATCTGAAATTCATTCACAGCCACTGCTATTGTGTCGTTGATATACTGAGGAAATTTAGTCAAAATTACATACTTCCAGCTCTTTTAAAACGTATGCATGCACTGTGCATTTCGATATTGACCAAAATAACCACGTTTTTCTGCACCCACGTGTTATGTGGAAAAAAATTGCAAACAATCACTCCATCAACTACACTCTTCCAGATATGTATCATTTCACTTCCAATACATTTTACAACAGAACCTGTTGATATGCCTGGTTTAGTGCACTCAGTTCACATAAAAAAGGGTCTCAAATTTTCAGGGCACTATGTTTTATTTTAAGTTTAATACAACAGGAAGTCTAACAGTGGTCTCATCCCTAATAGATTTAACAAGATTGCCATCCAGAGAATTAACTCTATATGGCAGGTGGACAAGGAAGCCCTTTGGCTTATCGAGAGTCCAACCCTTTTATCTACATATATCCAGCCCTTCTGAGGTATGTGTCAATTTTATTTTTAAACATATTCACACTACTAGCACCCACACAATCATCAGATAATCTGTTCCATACATTCACAGTCCTTTGTGAAAATGAAAACTTTCTTACGTCTAATCTACACTGTTCCTTTACTAATGTAACTTCATGTCCTCTAGTCTTTCTATCTTTCTTAACTGACTTCTATCTGATCTCCTCTCAATCTCCTGGTCTCTAGTGTTGTTAAACCACATTCTTTTAGGCGTTTTTCATAACTAAGATCCCTCAGTTTTGGTATCATTTTAGTCGCTCTCCTCTGTACTCTTTCTAGCATATCTATGTCCTTCCTGCGATATGGCCTTCACGCTTGAATACAATATTCTAAATGAGGCCTAACTATTGTTTTGTACAGCGGTATTATTAGTTCTTTTTCTTTATATGTTATATTTCGCCTAATCAATCCAAGGATTTGATTTCCTTTTGAAGCTGCAATTCCACACTGCTCTGAAACCTTCATGTCAGCACTAATTGTCAGTCTTTTTCTTTTACAGTAGTATTTAGTACAGTTCCCCCCATTGTATATTCTACATATTCGTTCCCATGTCCTGTGTGAAGACATTTACATTTCCCAAAATTGAACAACATTTGCCACTTTTCAGACCATTTGATCAACCTGTCAAGATCATCATGTAAATGCTGTCTATCTCCATCACTTTTAATCCTTCTAAACACTTTTGTATCATCTGCAAATTTCAACACCTTGCTAGCTATATCATCGTCCAAATCGTTTATATATATTAAGAATAATATAGGTCCCAGTACTGATCCCTGTGGAACCCCACTCAAAACTGATTTCCAGTTTGAAGCCTCCCCATCAACAACTACCCGAGGTACCCGCTGTCTTCTGTCAATCAGCCATTTTTCTATCCAGTTAATTATACCATTTCCTATGCCATGGGCCTTTAGTTTAAGCAGTAGTCTCTGATGTGGCACTTTGTCAAAAGTTTTTTGAAAATATAAGTAGATGATATCTACTGGTGTTCCATCATCTACCCACTTAGTGATATCTTCCAAAAAACATAACATATTTGTTAAGCATGACCTCGCTTTTAGAAACCCATGTTGAGATGGGTTTATCAAGTTATGTTTAACAAGAAAATCCACCATGTGATCTTTAATTAGTCTTTCTAATAATTTACAAATCACCGATATTAAACTAACTGGTCTATAATTATTATAGAAATGATGATTACAGAGAAACATGTCGAATTTAGCCTGTTCATAAAGATACATGCACATCATGCAGACTGCAGTGGTCTCACCCCTGGGGTAAGACCACATTTAAATTTTACATAGGCGGCCATTATAACGTTTCCTTCATTTCCTGCTAAATTTGACGAACAATTTTCTTGAAAATTTCACAGCATATTTAACCTCCATTGACACAAGTGCTGTGGAAAACTCGTCAAAATTCTCATACTTCAGTTTTCAGAAAAATCCACCCAAACCTGACACCCCTCAATTTCGCCCCATTCTGGTGACGGATTTTGAAATATTGGTGCGTTCTGCAAAATAGCCACTGTGCGAATACGCGAGCGACTAGCGTATGTTTATTGCTACCTCGTGAAAGATCTAATGTAGTAGTACATTCAGTATTCACTGGACTGACATATGCCATGCCAAAGTGCTCGAACAAAATTCACACATGACACCAAAACGGTATTTTCAAGGGCACTCTTTCGGTGGGTAATGGCGGACGAATCCTTAATGTGGTCTTACCCCAAATAGATCTCCTGAATCTTGCAAATCTTCACGAAAGTTAGATTTATATCAAGCTATACATATAACTAGATTAACCACAAAGGGAAATTTACACTGTCTCAGTAACAATTAAAATATGCGTCATCAAACTGTGCACACCTCCAAGCTAAACAGCGCCTTGAGTTGGTTTAAACATGCTTATTCGGTACTTTATATTACATACAACGTTTGCCTGGTATGAATGGTACTGAGCACAGCATACAGGCCAACACAGTATCTTACCGATATGGGAATAAAATATATAGAATTTAAAAAAAATTATTTTTTTAGTAATTTTTCATAAAATGTTGTATCCTTTTGCAAAAAATACACAAAATCATTATTTTAAGCAGCATTTTATTGGACATGCACTTTGCAAATCTTCACAAATTTTTGTATTATGTAATGCCCACAAACTATGCTAGATAATCTGATGCAATCATGAACTATATGCACTCGTGTACGACACCAGTAGGTGTCAAAAGCACAAGCCAGGCATTTCAACAATATTCACAATATTGAAAGGCACAGAGGCGTTTTTTTATGGTAACTACAATTATATTGTAGATAACGGGCTAAAATGCTGGGTGTAAATTTAGGTATATACATAGTACATTATGAAACCAAAACTGAGATGCCCAGTGGAACGTATATCTTGCGTCACACAAATTGTTGTCCTAACCCCCCTTAAAATAACCATACTTTTACACAGGTGCAGATCTCTGCTTGATACAGAGTGTCCAAACATCGCCACACGTCAATTACTTGGCCACTATATATTTCGCTGATGTACACACATTATTGGAAACAAGAGATACTACTGGCAAAATAGTTAATTTCAGAAAGAAACAAATGTTTGACAAGGACATCCAAGACACGTGATAAAGGTTGTTGACAGTTGTGGCACCCAGTATCTCTCCAAGTACATCAACGAGTCCATTGTCCTAATCATATTTTATTCAAACATCGCCAAATTCTTAACAAGGGTACTAACAAACATTTCTGATGTTAAATATACGGATATAACGTACAAAATACCAGTGGTAAAAACAGCTTCTTGTCAGAGTAGTTGACGTCAGCCAACAATTAGTTTAAGCTGCCTTGCCTTGTGCAAACTTCGGTATCATTCGGTTATATTACAGCTGAAAAGCACATGATCGTTGAAAATGATAGCATGTCAGTCCATGTACACAATTTCAACATATGACCCTTCTCTTAGGTGACCAGTTTAAATTTTTATGGCTAAAAATGAACTAATTTGGATCATTGCGGTCGCTGCACATTTGGAGAGTCACACACTGTTATGATATTCACTGTTACATTCGTGGTATATTTATGTAGATTCTCAATTGTTCTTCTTGTCTCAGTTAGTGTATGGATGTTGCTATAAAAAAATAGGTGCTAGATGCCTGATTAGTAGAAGTGTGTGGACAACTTGCTTCCTATGGTGGCTAACATTTCACTAAAATTAGGGCCGCGTTAGGGGGGGTGGAATCAAAATGTTGCCTGCTTGCCCATTATTGCTTATTGTGCGATCCAAGTATGATATATATAAGTGCCATATAATTAGGAAGGACAAGTTGGAACAGCAGAAACACCCACGTTAGTATTGGGGTTATGAAACACGCATTTATAGATGTCGCTTACAAAAATATAAATGATATAACTAAGGCGAAATTCATCCTACTGGAAATATGTCAATATTGTTGCACATGTTGTAGATTTAAAAGAAACTCCACACCCTGACACATATACACTTTTTACACAAGCTTTCGTGGTACTCAGTATCATAGAACATGCTTGGAATGTACTTTTTAACTTTCACGCCACCAAAATTATCACTTTATTTTCCATGCATATCACATAATAACTGGCTTATTAATTACTTTTAAAACTTCTTTTAGATGTAATACTAACAGTATGCAATAGCTGCACGATATTCTGGTCTACACCAGCTTCCAAATACAGCCGAAAAACCATCACCCGTCGCTCAAATCACATTTTGGCAGTTTTTGTGATAAAACGGGCGTATTTCTAATTTGGGGTAAGACCACATTTAAATTTTACATAGGCGGCCATTATAACGTTTCCTTCATTTCCTGCTAAATTTGACGAACAATTTTCTTGAAAATTTCACAGCATATTTAACCTCCATTGACACAAGTGCTGTGGAAAACTCGTAAAATTCTCATACCTCAGTTTTCAGAAAAATCCACCCAAACCTGACACCCCTCAATTTCGCCCCAATCTGGTGACGGATTTTGAAATATTGGTGCGTTCTGCAAAATAGCCACTGTGCGAATACGCGAGCGACTAGCGTATGTTTATTGCTACCTCGTGAAAGATCTAATGTAGTAGTACATTCAGTATTCACTGGACTGACATGTGCCATGCCAAAGTGCTCGAACAAAATTCACACGACACCAAAACGGTATTTTCAAGGGCACTCTTTCGGTGGGTAATGGCGGACGAATCCTTAATGTGGTCTTACCCCCCCCCTCTAGTCTAGATGCTTGCCTTGCCAAGCCCCTTGCCGACACTGCCGCAAACAAAGTCTAACTAAGAGTAGGCACTTCAAACGATTCTGCTCGCTACGTAATTTTCCGTGCGCCGCGATCCGTTCACGATTTAGCCGTGTCGTTTACGCACCGCCCGGGTAGTGCTTTGTTTTAACTCTTGGATTCGCGCGCTTTATCTAGTCGTTGACGTCATCTGCTGATGGATTCATTTTGCTGGTAAGTCGAATTTTATTTACGTGTCTTTCTTTTTCAAATTTGACCAAATAATCTGCTAGATTTTATCGATTTGCCGACATAGCTGTTTTTCATTAGTAAAGTTAGCACATTTGCATTAGTATAAGAAGAAATCGTTTGTGTTTAGCAAGATCTACTAGGTTTATATTAGTCTGTGTTGAAAAATCTTTGGCGGAATCGGGCGCCATCTATGATTTTGAACCGTTCCAAAAAATTGAAGTTTCACCATTGTCAGGCATTGCGTTTCGATGAAATCGCATGCGCGTATACAAAACCAGGTCGGATTAAGCTATATAAGTGTGTCTAAGAGAAAAGATTTAGTGTTTAGCCTGATCTATAGGGATTTATGCTAGTCTGTGTTGAAAAATCTTTGGCGGATTCGGGCGCCATATATGGTTTTTGAGCCATTCAAAAATCATGATACGATTATTTGACCGATCTGTGACTATTGGTTAAGCCACTTGCGCCGTGTCATCGACATCGTGATGATGTCATCGGAGCCATATTGTGACTTATTCCACATTACTGAAATTAAATCACTACAACACAACAGTCAAAGTAGTAGTTTAGAGTTGCTAGACTTTCACTTTGTTTAATTAATAGCCTATTACTATGATACTATGGGCCAAGCATGGTAGTCTTAGACTTAGGCTAGCCTTAGCCTAGGAAAGGGCTGGTTACTGCTTACTCTTGCCTTGGCAGTCTTGACTTGGGTTTGGCATGGCTTATCATTATGCCATTATTTATGGTTATGCTTTTATTTAGACTTAGAAATAATATAAATTTCATTATGCAATAATTTTTAATAATTGTTGTTACATATTAAATCAACAATTGGTTAGAATTTTTTTTTACATCAAATACGTAAATTATCCGACTTAATTTGTTTTAAAAAATATTTCATGATAAACAGTCACTGCACAACATTTTGTAAAATGTAATATAACCCATAATGCCTTGGACAGATGTAACATAATTCGTTTCATTGTGTGACAACTGACATAATGCATTATTATAGAATTTCACTCTGCTCTCTTGAGTAACAGTTGCAGGGATAAGAAAATTATTTCACAAGATTTGCATGCAGAATCAAAACAGTTATCAAAATATGGTACACGATGGCCTTTTTATTTCAGATATTCGCAATTACATGCAGTGACACTGATCTTACACTGATCTGTGTCTGACTGTGAAGGTACCGAGCCACAGAGTCGTCTGAATATGACATTCATCACATGCCTGCATACATACACATCTTGCTGATTATATATCTGATATCTAGATTGAACGGTGTCCATTCAACACGACATGAACATTACTTATAGACATCATGTTGACGAACACAACGTTTTTCTACAAGATACTGAAATATGAACCTAGCTGCACAGATCTTGCAGTCTACTGGCATTAAACTATGAGACAATCAACTGCCAATATTACAAAAAGACTGTATTGTGAGCACACCAGACTTCATCTTCAGGACTTGACTCCCATGGGGAGTAACACAGAAAGCAGTCTTGCATTTGGTGCATTTGGGTCCGGCGACGGAATACTGTGAACAATTTATGAACATTACTTCATCAAGTTCATGTTGAAATGCAGAACATTACATTATGAAACAGTGACAATTTATTACTGGACTGTACTGAGCTTGCAACATTCATCCAACCTGTCAGGACACAGTCACACATAGACACAGTGAAGTATGACTACTGTATTGATCTGTTGAGTTTGTGTGCTATTTAGCCAATATTTACTTATTAATAAAGTTATTGTTAATGATATATATGACTTGTTAATGTATATTTATTATAATGTTTAATGTGGTGGTAAACATTGCATAAATTATATAACTGTCTTCATAATTATGGACATTCTAGCCTTTTATCGAAATGTATTAGTCAGTCATTAGCGTGCTAATATTAGCCAATATTAACTTATTAATTAAAGGAACAAGCAACCCAAAAAATAAAAATCTCTCAAGCCATTAAACAATGTCTACTGTATCACATCCCATAATTGTTATGTAATTCTGAGATAATTTAGTAATTATTTAAGGACAATTACTGAGCCTCTCTGGAGGCTGACATTTTGGACATTTCGCCTGCGGGTGTGTGACGTCACACTTCCATTACCGCCAGCGCCTCGGGCGGTTAAAACAAAACAAACTCTCCACCCACTGAGGTGTGAAAAGCGCACAGGCTGAGAGGATGTTTACAAAGACTGTTTATATCTTGGGAAGACGTTTGTTGTACTTAAGAAATTCGAGTGCGATAGATTGACTACCGACCATGGAAGAACTTGACGAGGTTGACCGAATTGATGTATTGGGTTTTGATGGTTACATGTGGGAGCCGGAATACTCTGATTCGGAAATACCTGAACTTGAAGAACTTTCGACGGCTACGCTTACGCCGGACGTTGACGAACAAAATGTACTTTCTTCGACTCGGAATGACGACGAAAACTGGTGCAGATGTGACCAGTGCCCTAGCGACACGAAAGATAAAAAATGCTGCTGGGATTACCCGGACGATAGACTTCACCCAGACAGCAGATGTCTTGCAGACTGGGATGATTTTCGTCAAGTGTGTCTCCAGCCTGCAGTACTGACGCTTGCGTTCGCACAGTCTATGGTGCATAGGCGGCAGCGGGGCAGTAGGATGCCGGATCAACTGAATAATAGGTATGAATAGAGGGACCCGAATAAAGACAGATTTTGTGTTTTTTACATTGTTTTTCTTTCAAACACTGTTAGTTTGTTATTGAAATGTGCACGGTACTAGCTGAGAATATGTAGGCCCTACCAACATTGACACCTACAGGCTCCATCCATAGTCTTTAAAGATATTGATTTTAATCAGTAATATTCATGGTGTTTAATAAAATGTATTAATTTACAGTCATGGTGATTGCAAAACAGTCATTTGCAGTTTGATGTAGTCTGCATTCGCACGAAGGTATAATGTAGTTAAGTTACTAATGGCAGCCTTCTGGTTTCAGACAAGGACAGTCGATTTATTTTGCACTACATTCATGTATTTAATTTGTTTAAATGAAATATGTTTAAATTTATCTCAATTTTTTCAGGCAATACAGATTGATGGCCTACAGACAATTGTGTCTTTATATTCACCTTGGGGAGAGACTTGGGAAGTATAACAGAAAAGTGATGCCAGCTTGTGCAGTTAGAGAAATCCGAAAGAGGTTTCCTGATGAAGATGGCCAATATGTCGACTTCAAGGAAGTAGTGGATGCACTCGAAGCTCTTGAAGTTAATTAGATGTTAGACCATTTGACAACAGCATAGCTGATATTGGTTCTTGGAGATGATCACCATGTAGACTTCATTATAATTTTAATGTAATGTTGTAATAAATGAAAACTCATTACTGAATCTTTGACTGGTATTTATTGACTTGATATAATTACAGATAATTGTCGTCACCCAACATGACATTATTTCACTGTACATGTTATTATACCTTTCAGCTCGCCAGACATAGTTCATAGAACTGTGAGTCACCCAACATAACTCAATGAACTATGAAATACCCAACATAGCTCATTAGTAAGTACATAAAGTAGGTAAACTGTGCACAACAAAGATTACATGTAACAATAAACATAATACTCTCAACACCCTAATGGACAAAACATCCACCTCAGTAAACGTACCAATACATATATTCATAGCACAGTAGGCACATATATATGTAGTGGTTTCTCACTGTTCTTGAACGTGGCACATTACATGGCCACAGTTCATTCTCTACCAAACCGAGTCCTATGCTTGGCTACCAGGTCATGTTTTGCAGGTGCTGGCAGTGGAGCCATGTTCACAATTGCTGGTTTGTATGTGTGTCCTTCTTCACCATTTAGCTTGCGCTGTACCGCAGCTTCCATCATCGGCCTGACGTATCCATAGCTCTTTGCCATGTAGATCGGCTTGGCGATCCATTGCTTAGTTTGCTTGCTGAAGGCAGTGCGATATTGCAGATCACCTTCCTGTGCACTCACAGCATTCGGCTTCTTCACTCGTGCCTGTTCTCGTCCGACATTTGCGTTGTGATCCAGTGCAGCCAATTCGACCCTTGCAAGCATCTGTGGGTAGGCAAAATGCTGTCGCTTCGGTGCATACTTTGTTATCAAGGCATGATACACCTCTAGTGCACCAGTATGCATGAACCTCGACAACATGCGGATATCTCTCAGAAACTGTTTCTTGGTGATCACCTTTCGCAGAGCTTCATGTAGATCGCTATCGACCTCGATCCATTTCTTCTTCCGCTGTTCATCCGGGTTGAGTGGTGCATGATCACACTTGTGAATATGCTTATACTCAGGATCATCTGGCCACTCGTGGATGTTGCAGGCGTGGTACAGAATGGACGTCCACTTTTCCACCAGCAGGTCAGGATCACCACCTGATGTCCGGGAACTCCACCACAGTTGGTTCAATATTGATAATGCAACATTCATCAACACTCTCGGTGCACTGGTTACATGTCAACATGCAGAATACTTTGTCTAGGCTACTCTCACACACAATGTATTTCTTTTCTGTAACATGACTAGGCACAGGTTGTTGCTTTGAGCTGTGTTTGACAATAGTGTCATCACCTATCTGGATGTCGGCAACAGTGGGCACATACAATGGATCTGTAAATTCATTGTCAAAGAAAGTATGGCAGGCATCTGGTGTCCTTGGTTCACCATCTAATATGTCATCAACATTTACACACAGATTTAGTTCGTTACAACTGGTCTGGTTCGTTGATACAATATGTGACTCGACAACTGGAGAAATGTCCAATGTTGGGGTTGCAGAGTAAGGGTGATCTGATGATACAAACTCGGGGTTGCCATACACTTGTGCTTTGGAACTGTATCTGTCTGTGTGGCATACTGGTAATATGAGTACCGGATCGGTTTGCGTGGCAGAGGTTGTAGTTTCCATCTGTGTTGCAGCCACCGGGATGTATTTATTGACGAGTGCACAGGGTCTCTGCAAATTAATATAGTCATGAGTGGAAAGCAACTAAATAATTGTAAATAATAATTAAATATTCATAGTTTATTGTGAATCCATCTTTAATATTGATTTTGAAATACTCTGCATTTTTGCATGACAAAAATTAAATTAGACTGCATTATGACAAACGTAATCTAAGCATAAAATTAAATCACATGTTTAAGTAGTTTACGTACAATTACATATGCTTTAGAAAAACTTGGTACATGTTAGTATAGATAACAAAAACCAGAGTCATATTATTGTTATTTCAAAAACAGGTAATCATAGCCATGATGGAAAGACAGTTTGTTCACATTTACTGTAATAAACATTACCACAAAATGAAAAACGCAATTGGACTGCTTTTCCTACTACACATTATTATAATTCTACTAACCATTTGTTTCTTTGCGTCCATGCTCAAACTTCTCCTTTTTCGCTTGGACTTAGCAGACCCACTCCAGACTGGAAGCTGAAAAAGGGAAAAAAGATTAACTTATCTATTAAAAAAATGAACATTAGTTAAACCATAGTACTATTTCTTACCTTCTGTAAACACCAGTACTGTCTACATTTACATAATATTGACCAAGTACAATTCAGTTGTTTATAAGATAAGTGTTGCCTACGTTACTGTCACTCACATGAAAAATATTAATATGTGCACTGAAGACGGCCACTTACTGATTGTTTATTGGAATATAGGATATTCAGAACAAAGTTCTATTCAGAATGATATACCTTGGGTGTATCTTGGTATTGGCTGTGTCCTTGATTTGTCCCATGGTCAATCTCTGCAACGCCAGGGGCTGGACTAAGCAAGCCAAGAATAGTCTGAAATAAGACAATAAAATGTGTATATAATCTACGCACTGGCTACTTTCCCTAATCCTAATGATCAACGAGAATAGACCAATGGCGATGGCCATCCATCCATCCCGTTAGGCGTAGCCGCGTTACAGCGTTATATATATAAACACGACCACACATATGACACGACTATAGTTAATCTATATGTGCCTCATCCTTTCCTTCCACACAATATAAAAATTCATAAAGAAAGACGATGCCTCAATTAGGGAAACTGCAATCAAAGCAATCGCGAATTTCTACTTGGTACGACGAAGCTTATATTATCGCTCAATATCACACGTAAACAAATCGAGTAGCCAACAGATCATTCCGGTCGACCGTCGCGCGGTGTATATTTTAATAATCTATTAAAATAATTAACACACACGAAGTCATTGTTGTACAGTGAATGGTATTAAAAACACCTACACAATATAGTATTTATAGATAATCACATACCTTCTGTCCGTCCCTTTTGCGAGACCGCTCTTCGCGTGCCACAGCAACACTGCCCGGCCCCGGGGTTTTCTTTCGGTGGACAAATTCAGTGGGGACTGCATCTTCTTTCAATAGTCGTCGTTCAGGTAATCCAAGTAACCTGTGCTCCAAATCAGTCTTGAAGCAGTCCAAGGTAAAATGGTCCTCGCAAACCATCTTTCGGTTGAAGTTGAATTTGTCCACCGTGTGGCCTGTTCCAATGTTGTGAAGCCATTTCATCGCCAGCTCGCGCTTCGCAGGGAATTTCTTCGCATTTGGAATTTGAAAGAATCTCTTTCCTTTCGCTGCACCTTCTCCTGCTTTATTTTGGCATCCGTATGTCTGACACTCAGGCATTTTGCTTACAGCAGATTTACATAACCAAATAAAGCAATCCAGTGCGCTACTATTTACTCTTTGTGTCCCGCGTGCATCGCTAAGGGAGGTGGATAGCCTACGTCATACTCACGCCTTCTATCGCGTTATTCCCCGTGAATTGGGCATGAATTGGGCAACAATGGCAGCGCCCATATTCAGTGAAAATTTACACTTTAAGATTAGTTTTAAGGTGCATAACATTCATACAAAATTATAAAAAAATTCATGGTGTGAGAATACACTATCTTGAATGGTATGTGGAATTTTGGGGGATTTTGATGGATTTTGAACCTTAGGGTTGCTTGTTCCTTTAAGTTACTGTTAATGTGAAATGACTGGTTAATGTATATTTATTACTATAATTAATGTGGTTTACTGCTTTCATAAATGATACAAATATCTTCATAATCATGGACATTATGGCCTTTTACTGAAATGTGTCCGTTTGTCGAGGTTGCGCACTAATTAGCCAATATTGACTAATTAAATCAATTATTAAATAATTTGTTAATGTATATTTAATACCATTATTAATGTGGTTATACACATTGCATAATATGTATAAATATCTTCATAGTCATGGACATTATGGCCTTTTACTGATATGTTTTGGTCTGTCGAGGTTGTGCGCTAATTACCCAATATTGACTAATTAATTAAATTATTATTATTTTTAAATTCATATTTATTATCATTATTAATGTGGTTATACACATTGCATAATATGTATAAAATCTTTATAATCATGGACATTATGGCCTTTAAATGGAGCGTTTTGGTCTGTTGAGTTTTGCATGCTACATAACTAAAATTAACTAATTAATTGCATTAATTTGGTTATAATTAGTACTAAAAATATTAAATATTATAAATTTATTACTCTTGTCAATGTGTTTGAAAACCTTGAAGACAGTATTTAAATATCTGTATAAATAAAAAAGTTATTACATTTTAAAGCAAATATTTACCTATAGAAAACACAAAAATGAGTTCATTTTGCCATTGTAAGAGATACACAAAAATGATGCTGTTTTTCCGTCTTAAAATCGCAATATCTTTTGATCTATTAAAGGTATCTTAATAAAGTAAACAGTTATGTGATCCTTAACCTATTACCTTTAATTTAAGCCCATTCCCAATGTTTTAGCATGATATTTAATTTTTTGTTGAAGTGCCTACTAAGAGTAAGAGTGACCCCTGTTTGTTCTTAACTTGCACATGATTTTATAAACAGTTACAACCAGCACTGCACACCCGCACACCTGGCGCACGCAACAAACACCACACCATCCACGAAGTCGTCAGTAATGACACTAGTGAATTACTGGAAAAAGGAGTCAGTCTTGACTCGTGTCCGTCTGACGACTGACGACGTGTGCCGAGACTGAGTGAAGCACTCAAAGTCAAACAGATAATTCATTCATTCTCACTGACACATTCGTCGACTCGACACACTCCTTTACTGCAAAAAAACGTTAATTTGTGTGTATATAACATTTACCTGTTAATTGTTTTGGTTGAACTTGCACAAGAATGTAAATATTGACTACTGGTCAAATTCCGCATGGGCTCAGGAGGGTAACTTCCGCCGGAAGTTAGGTGACGTCAGACATAGTTACCCGAGAAGCTTGGCTGACAGCAAGCGACGAAAAATGGTATGGATTTTCTTTAAAATGTAGTTCCTGTAAAGGTTATACATATGTAAATTGTATTAAATTATGACGACATGTACTTTTCATGCGCGGTACATTTAATATTTTTAAAAGTAGTAGCGTCAATATTGTAATAAATGAAAATATTCTGACAGTTGACACCTGTTCAACTTCATGGCCGCGTTGCGGCTTTGTCAAAAATGGCGTCCTCATTCTGGCAGCAACTGCGTGTTAAAAGTAGCGTTTACAATCGCACACTGACCGCCAGGATCCTCTGTGTTGTCACAGTTTATTTAGAAAAGAACGCATATAGATGTTTTAAAGCAACATTTTGTTAGGATCATAAAACGAACGTTGAAATTTCAAGAAAAATAGGTCAATATCCAGACCTTGATTGATTTGAACTATCTCGCAAGATTCTAGATTACTATGCCAAGCTCTTGTGCACACATTTCTGATATTTACACGTTATTTGTGTTAATAAAAAAATTACACTCTACATATAAGCACAGTTCCTGTTTGCTGCCAACCACCGCCTGTAGGTGGTATACCGAAAGAAGAAGAAATATACTGTCAATGTAATAATTATAATATGTATGACTGTGCGATTATCAATCTTTTAAGAAAGTGAAACTAATAAAATAAACTGTTATAAACCCCAACTGATATACGTAATAAAGCCGTTGATTAAAGAAAAAAAAGTACTTAATAAATAGTGTCATGATATTCAACTAATTTTGTAACTCCCTCCTTCACCCTGTTTAAAAATGCCCATTTTGGTCACGTTTTTCTGTACATTTTCTGACATCGCCGCAGGTAGCACCGCTAGAAGTTAGCATAGCATCTATGCGTGTTGATGTTTCAGGCCATACCTGAAATTGCAATCGCTGAATTTAATATATTTTATACAAAGGTAAAGGTAAGTTCTTATATAATGCAGTATCCAGTTCAATCAAAAACCATCTCGACTTCTCTGGGAAGCATACAACCATGCTGCAATTAATGCGTGAAGACAATTTGTACACTAATATCCACCACTGTACTAGGTACTCATTCATACAGCTGAGTGAACTGATGCAATGTAGAGTAAACGAACTTGCCCAAATTTAAGGTTCAACACCGCCGCACATGATTTGAACCCACGCTCAGTCGAGAATCCGGAGCTCTTACCGCTGTGCTACTGTGCTCCATATATATCATTGTGAAGATAACAATCAAACCTACGAACATGTCGCTGGATACACACAGCAATTTGTTTTACTTTTTGAGGTATTGCCGTTTGAACATTGCGAATGCTCAAACATGCATTTGGATTTAAAAAAAATTGATACCACAGTAAAGATAATAATCGTATGTACAAATATGCCACTGGATGTATCCAGGATTTGTTTTTAGTTTTTGAGTTATTGTCGTTTGAATGTCGTGAATGCTTAATCGTGCAATGTAATGTACGTACGCCGCAGCGAATACAATGCAAGGTTGAGGACTCATGATGTTCAATTTCTGTATACATCCAGCAACAAACTTGTGGATAGGATTATTATCTTTATGTTGATATCAACAAATATTAATTCCACTATTGCAATGTCATGTACAAACAGGCTGCACCACCGCCATGCTAAAGGATAGGGCACTCTCAGCGACCCTACCTATGGTGACGTCAACAACATCTGACGGGCTGCTTGCTTTGTTTGACCATGTTTGTGTAGGCTTATTTGGAACATTACTTGACAAGAGTATTAAGTTTACGAATACAATGTTTCAAAGACATAAAACATTTTATTTCACTTAGTCTTGAACCCAATTGCTTTATAAAGTATTATATAAAGCCTATAATTATATAAAGCCTATCATTCTCGGCTATATAAAACATTGAACGTAATACATATTATACAAATTACACAATTGATATATCCACGTCGCTCGCCGAAAGCAGCTGGCCAACGTCGCCGTCCGCAAACTGTGGACACTGGTTTAGGCGATCACCACAGATATCTCTACAGCTACGGCTATGCACATCCTTCGTTGTGCCCGTGCTGACGTACAACATGAGTACATGGGAACTTACGAAATAAGAACTAGATCGTCTGGATGCGTACCACCATCGTCATCTACGCCAGATCATCGGCATCTGTTGGCCACATTTCTAATGAGGCACTGTACCACCGTTGCGTATGCAGTCCCATCAGCGAAACTGTCATAACTGCAAGATGGAGTCTATTCGGGCACGTGGTCTGAATGCCACCCAATGCACCCGCTGAGCGAGCGATCGACAACTATTTTGCAGTGGACACAGGTGTCATGACATACAAGGGTTGACCACGGACGACTCTGCCGACGGCATTGAGCGCGGACCTGCAATGCATAAGTCGTACGGTATGTTGCCGGGCCAACGTCAACCCTATACGTGCACTCGACCATGAACAGTGGCGAGAGTTGGGGCTGGTTATTTCAAAATAAGAAAGTCATGAATCCATGGAATTGACCTTTTAAATTATTTATTTACATTTTTATTACATTTTAGTGCAATTTCTACTGACTTTTTGACATTTATCATATGGACATTTTAATTATATATGTATCTATTTATTTATATATCTATTAACTCTACTTTGACAAAAGGACTGTGATGGTACATTTCATATGGAATGGCACAAGAGAAACAGATGCAAACTACATCACGTCTGTCACACGAAAGTGCACATAATAATAATAAATAATAATACATTCAGTAGTCAATTTGTCAACGAAGACTTTATTTTTCATAATCCTGTATCTTTTGAATACTACAACACCTTTGTCATTGTGACTACTGAAGGTTTATAGTTCTAGTGCAGTGCACTTAGGTGGTTGAGCTTACACCTGTAATGGCAAGGCTAGGCGGTTGAGGTTACACCTGTAATAGCAAGGCTAGGTGGTTGAGGTTACACCTGTAATAGCAAGGCTAGGTGGTTGAGGTTACACCTGTAATAGCAAGGCTAGGTGGTTGAGGTTACACCTGTAATAGCAAGGCTAGGTGGTTGAGGTTACACCTGTAATAGCAAGGCTAGGTGGTTGAGGTTACACCTGTAATAGCAAGGCTAGGTGGTTGAGGTTACACCTGTAATAGCAAGGCTAGGTGGTTGAGGTTACACCTGTAATAGCAAGGCTAGGTGGTTGAGGTTACACCTGTAATAGCAAGGCTAGGTGGTTGAGGTTACACCTGTAATAGCAAGGCTAGGTGGTTGAGGTTACACCTGTAATAGCAAGGCTAGGTGGTTGAGGTTACACCTGTAATAGCAAGGCTAGGTGGTTGAGGTTACACCTGTAATAGCAAGGCTAGGTGGTTGAGGTTACACCTGTAAAAAAAGAGCACGGCTAGGTGGTTGAGGTTACACCTGTAATAGCAAGGCTAGGTGGTTGAGGTTATACCTGTAAAAAAAATAGCAAGGCTAGGTGGTTGAGGTTACACCTGTAATAGTAAGGCTAGGTGGTTGAGGTTACACCTGTAATAGCAAGGCTAGGTGGTTGAGGTTACACCTGTAAAAAAAATAGCAAGGCTAGGTGGTTGATGTTACACCTGTAATAGTAAGGCTAGGTGGTTGAGGTTACACCTGTAATAGCAAGGCTAGGTGGTTGAGAGCCCATGCGACTTTATAAGATCAACTTGGCCACTGACTAGTGTTTAATTGTTCAGCCTGTGCAGGGGTAGAACTTCAGCATTTATTTTACTGGACAGCAGGACTAGTAAAGACAAAAGTTTACTAGTCCGCCAAAAGGTTTACTAGTCCTGAAAATATCAAAACAACACAAATTTAAATTGCAACAAATGCGTCAGACGGTCCATGGTGGCCGTTTTCAGCACTTAAATGGCTCGGTGGGCAGTTGCAGTGTTTTTCCAGCTTGCGTTTTTCTGCTGGTTTTGCAACCCCAGTCAAGTAATGATACATCGTGCATAAACGTAGACTAATAAAGCAATGTAGATGTAAACCGTATTCGAAAACCGTGCATTTGAAAATGACCACCAATTGCACTCATTAGCCCTACCCCTCTACCAGATACGCTAAACCAAACAAAACTGTCATTTCAGAATTCGATGTCACACAACAGCCAATCAACAGCACTGTTTCATTTTTCACTGTCGCCTCATTACGTAAAGAATTAGTTTGTCAATGGTACGGATGGTGGCATCATGCAACATGCTGATTTTTACTAGACAGCCGGACTAGTTGGTAGGCGGATTTACTAGTCCGCCGTAATCTTTACTAGTGTACGGACTAGCGGACTAGTGGGTAGTTCTACCCCTGCTGTGGATGTAGTCAAACACTATGTCATGTCTCTAATGTGTTTGCTTCCATACAGGGGCTGCTGGCATTACTGAAGAAGCTAGTCATGTCCCTAATGTGTTTGCTTCCATACAGGGGCTGCTGGCATTACTGAAGAAGCTAAAGTCATGTCCCTAATGTGTTTGCTTCCACACAGGGGCTGCTGGCATTACTGAAGAAGCTAAAGTCATGTCCCTACAGGGGCTGCTGGCATTACTGAAGAAGCTAAAGTCATGTCCCTAATGTGTTTGCTTCCATACAGGGGCTGCTGGCATTACTGAAGAAGCTAAAGTCATGTCCCTAATGTGTTTGCTTCCATACAGGGGCTGCTGGCATTACTGAAGAAGCTAAAGTCATGTCCCTAATGTGTTTGCTTCCACACAGGGGCTGCTGGCATTACTGAAGAAGCTAAAGTCATGTCCCTAATATGTTTGCTTCCATACAGGGGCTGCTGGCATTACTGAAGAAGCTAAAGTCATGTCCCTAATGTGTTTGCTTCCATACAGGGGCTGCTGGCATTACTGAAGAAGCTAAAGTCATGTCCCTAATGTGTTTGCTTCCATACAGGGGCTGCTGGCATTACTGAAGAAGCTAAAGTCATGTCCCTAATGTGTCTGCTTCCATACTGGGGCTGCTGGCATTACTGAGGAAGCTAGTCATGTCCCCAATGTGTCTGCTTCCATACAGGGGCTGCTGGCATTACTCAGAAAGCTAAAGTCGACACCAGATCGCGAATTAAGAATTCTGCTTCTGGGATTAGACAATGCTGGCAAAACTACATTGTTGAAGCATCTCGCTTCAGAGGACATAAGTCATATCACACCAACACAAGTAAGTCGTGTCACACCACACAAGTAAGTCATATCACACCAACACAAGTAAGTCGTGTCACACCACACATGTAAGTCATATCCCACCAACAACACAGATAAGTCACCATACAACAATACACAAGTAAGTCATGTCGCACCAACACAAGTAAGTCATATCACACCAACACAAATAAGTCATTTCACCAACATGATTAAGTCATGTCACCAACACAAGTAAGTCATGTCACACCAATACACTGAGTCATGTCATGTAAGATCGGGCAAGCATTTTGTTATAAAAATGCCATTTTTGACCTACTACAACTTTCTAATTAATAGCTTGATTTCATAATATTACACACGTTCAAGGACAACAGCATATACAATAAGTAGGCAAAATATGAGTTGGAGGAGAATGGTAGTTTTTGAGATATCATGTTTTGAAAATGAGGAAATGTGTTGTTTGGGCAGTTTAGCTCCTGGCAGGAGACAAACACAAAAGCACACTTGTAAGTTATATCATACTAGTTCGTACAAACAAGCCATATCACACCAATACACACTTGTAAGTTACATCATACTACTTAGTACACACAAGTCAGCACACCAATACACACTTGTTGTACAAGTTATATCATACTAGTTAGTACATACAAGTCATATCACACCAATACACACATGTAAGTTATGTCATACTAGTTAGTACACACAAGTCATATCACACCAATACATACTTGTAAGTTATATCATACTAGTTAGTACACACAAGTCATATCACACCAATACACACTTGTAAGTCATATACTAGTTAGTACACACAGGTCATATCACACCAATACACACTTGTAAGTTATATCATACTAGTTCGTACAAACAAGCCATATCACACCAATACACACTTGTAAGTTACATCATACTACTTAGTACACACAAGTCATCACACCAATACACACTTGTTGTACAAGTTATATCATACTAGTTAGTACATACAAGTCATATCACACCAATACACACATGTAAGTTATGTCATACTAGTTAGTACACACAAGTCATATCACACCAATACACACTTGTAAGTCATATACTGATTAGTACACACAAGTCATCACACCAATACACACTTGTAAGTCATATACTAATTAGTACACACAAGTCATCACACCAATACACACTTGTAAGTTATATCATACTAGTTAGTACACACAAGTCATCACACCAATACACACTTGTAAGTTATATCATACAAGTCATATCACACCAAAACACACTTGTAAGTCATATACTAGTTAGTACACACAAGTCATATCACACCAATACACATTTGTAAGTCATATACTAGTTAGTACACACAAGTCGTCACACCAATACACACTTGTAAGTTATGTCATACTAGTTAGTACACACAAGTCATCACACCAATACACACTTGTAAGTCATATACTAGTTAGTACACAAGTCATCACACCAATACACACTTGTAAGTTATATCATACTAGTTAGTACACACAAGTCATATCACATCAATACACACTTGTAAGTTATATCATACTAGTTAGTACACACAAGTCATATCACACCAATACACACTTGTAAGTTATATCATACTAGTTAGTACACACAAGTCATCACACCAATACACACTTGTAAGTTATGTCATACTAGTTAGTACACACAAGTCATCACACCAATACACACTTGTAAGTCATATACTAGTTAGTACACACAAGTCATCACACCAATACACACTTGTAAGTTATATCATACTAGTTAGTACACACAAGTCATATCACATCAATACACACTTGTAAGTTATATCATACTAGTTAGTACACACAAGTCATATCACACCAATACACACTTGTAAGTTATATCATACTAGTTAGTACACACAAGTCATCACACCAATACACACTTGTAAGTTATGTCATACTAGTTAGTACACACAAGTCATCACACCAATACACACTTGTAAGTCATATACTAGTTAGTACACACAAGTCATCACACCAATACACACTTGTAAGTTATATCATACTAGTTAGTACACACAAGTCATATCACATCAATACACACTTGTAAGTTATATCATACTAGTTAGTACACACAAGTCATATCACACCAATACACACTTGTAAGTTATATCATACTAGTTAGTACACACAAGTCATATCACACCAAAACACACTTGTAAGTCATATACTAGTTAGTACACACAAGTCATATCACACCAATACACACTTGTAAGTTATATCATACTAGTTAGTACACACAAGTCATATCACACCAATACACACTTGTAAGTTATATCATACTAGTTAGTACACACAAGTCATATCACATCAATACACACTTGTAAGTTATATCATACTAGTTAGTACACACAAGTCATATCACATCAATACACACTTGTAAGTTATATCATACTAGTTAGTACACACAAGTCATATCACACCAATACACACTTGTAAGTTATATTATACTAGTTAGTACACACAAGTCATCACACCAATACACACTTGTAAGTTTTATCATACTAGTTAGTACACACAAGTCATATCACACCAATACACACTTGTAAGTCATATACTAGTTAGTACACACAGGTCATATCACACCAATACACACTTGTAAGTTATATCATACTAGTTCGTACAAACAAGCCATATCACACCAATACACACTTGTAAGTTACATCATACTACTTAGTACACACAAGTCATCACACCAATACACACTTGTGGTACAAGTTATATCATACTAGTTAGTACATACAAGTCATATCACACCAATACACACATGTAAGTTATGTCATACTAGTTAGTACACACAAGTCATATCACACCAATACACACTTGTAAGTCATATACTGATTAGTACACACAAGTCATCACACCAATACACACTTGTAAGTCATATACTAATTAGTACACACAAGTCATCACACCAATACACACTTGTAAGTTACATCATACTAGTTAGTACACACAAGTCATCACACCAATACACACTTGTAAGTTATATCATACTAGTTAGTACACACAAGTCATCACACCAATACACACTTGTAAGTTATATCATACAAGTCATATCACACCAAAACACACTTGTAAGTCATATACTAGTTAGTACACACAAGTCATATCACACCAATACACATTTGTAAGTCATATACTAGTTAGTACACACAAGTCGTCACACCAATACACACTTGTAAGTTATGTCATACTAGTTAGTACACACAAGTCATCACACCAATACACACTTGTAAGTCATATACTAGTTAGTACACACAAGTCATCACACCAATACACACTTGTAAGTTATATCATACTAGTTAGTACACACAAGTCATATCACATCAATACACACTTGTAAGTTATATCATACTAGTTAGTACACACAAGTCATATCACACCAATACACACTTGTAAGTTATATCATACTAGTTAGTACACACAAGTCATCACACCAATACACACTTGTAAGTCATATACTAGTTAGTACACACAAGTCATCACACCAATACACACTTGTAAGTTATATCATACTAGTTAGTACACACAAGTCATATCACACCAATACACACTTGTAAGTTATATCATACTAGTTAGTACACACAAGTCATATCACACCAAAACACACTTGTAAGTCATATACTAGTTAGTACACACAAGTCATATCACACCAATACACACTTGTAAGTTATATCATACTAGTTAGTACACACAAGTCATATCACACCAAAACACACTTGTAAGTCATATACTAGTTAGTACACACAAGTCATATCACACCAATACACACTTGTAAGTTATATCATACTAGTTAGTACACACAAGTCATATCACACCAAAACACACTTGTAAGTCATATACTAGTTAGTACACACAAGTCATATCACACCAATACACACTTGTAAGTTATATCATACTAGTTAGTACACACAAGTCATATCACACCAAAACACACTTGTAAGTCATATACTAGTTAGTACACACAAGTCATATCACACCAATACACACTTGTAAGTTATATCATACTAGTTAGTACACACAAGTCATATCACATCAATACACACTTGTAAGTTATATCATACTAGTTAGTACACACAAGTCACATCACACCAATATACACTTGTAAGTTATATCATACTAGTTAGTACACATAAGTCATCACACCAATACACACTTGTAAGTTATATCATACTAGTTAGTACACACAAGTCATCACACCAATACACACTTGTAAGTTATATCATACTAGTTAGTACATACAAGTCACATCACACAAATACACACTTGTAAGTTATATCATACTAGTTAGTACACACAAGTCATATCACACCAATACACACTTGTAAGTCGTATCGCACCAAAACACACAAATTCTATCATTCCAATAGTCACATCATGCCAATGCAAATAAACTTGTCATGTAGCACGAATACACATAAGTGATGTCACACCAATCCAGCAAGTACAATATAAGTGATGTCACACCAATCCAGCAAGTACAATATAAGTGATGTCACACCAATCCAGCAAGTACAATATAAGTGATGTCACACCAATCCAGCAAGTACAATATAAGTGATGTCACACCAATCCAGCAAGTACAATATAAGTGATGTCACACCAATCCAGCAAGTACAATATAAGTGATGTCACACCAATCCAGCAAGTACAATATAAGTGATGTCACACCGATCCAGCAAGTACAATATAAGTGATGTCACACCAATCCAGCAAGTACAATATAAGTGATGTCACACCGATCCAGCAAGTACAATATAAGTGATGTCACACCAATCCAGCAAGTACAATATAAGTGATGTCACACCAATCCAGCAAGTACAATATAAGTGATGTCACACCAATCCAGCAAGTACAATATAAGTGATGTCACACCGATCCAGCAAGTACAATATAAGTGATGTCACACCAATCCAGCAAGTACAATATAAGTGATGTCACACCAATCCAGCAAGTACAATATAAGTGATGTCACACCAATCCAGCAAGTACAATATAAGTGATGTCACACCAATCCAGCAAGTACAATATAAGTGATGTCACACCAATCCAGCAAGTACAATATAAGTGATGTCACACCGATCCAGCAAGTACAATATAAGTGATGTCACACCGATCCAGCAAGTACAATATAAGTGATGTCACACCGATCCAGCAAGTACAATATAAGTGATGTCACACCGATCCAGCAAGTACAATATAAGTTGCTGCAACACAGATCTCGGTTCCTGTCTCATGCAACACACCTAGACTGCCCCGTGATCTGATTGTGTCCGTGTTGCAGGGGTTTAACATCAAGAGCGTGCAGTCGTCAGGCTTCAAGCTCAACGTGTGGGACATCGGGGGACAGAGAAAGATCCGACCATACTGGAAGAACTACTTTGAGAACACAGATGTACTTGTAAGTATCTTAGGGGTGAAATGTATAATGCTGTTTGACATTATCTCTATTTAATCTCTAGGGTTGTTATTGAACTACTTTCTTGCAGGTGTTTTAATTTAAATAATTTCATGAAAATTAATGATTACAGAAAATCCAGTCAGTTGATGAATTGTACTTGTACTAATATTGTCATTATTGTTGATGTATATTAAAGTAAGAAACCATGAAAGGGATTGATACAGGACCACTCAGTTCTACATTTCAGAATTCCTTGTTCGAAATGTTGTTTTGTAATCTGCTTTGTTAACTGCAGTATTCTGTCTGTGAGGATACTACCTCAGCCTACCTGTCTGTGAGGATGCTACCTCAGCCTACCTGTCTGTGAGGATGCTACCTCAGCCTACCTGTACCTCAGCCTACCTGTCTGTGAGGATGCTACCTCAGCCTACCTGTCTGTGAGGATACTACCTCAGCCTACCTGTCTGTGAGGATACTACCTCAGCCTACCTGTCTGTGAGGATGCTACCTCAGCCTACCTGTCTGTGAGGATGCTACCTCAGCCTACCTGTCTGTGAGGATACTACCTCAGCCTACCTGTCTGTGAGGATACTACCTCAGCCTACCTGTCTGTGAGGATACTACCTCAGCCTACCTGTCTGTGAGGATGCTACCTCAGCCTACCTGTCTGTGAGGATGCTACCTCAGCCTACCTGTCTGTGAGGATACTACCTCAGCCTACCTGTCTGTGAGGATACTACCTCAGCCTACCTGTCTGTGAGGATGCTACCTCAGCCTACCTGTCTGTGAGGATGCTACCTCAGCCTACCTGTCTGTGAGGATGCTACCTCAGCCTACCTGTCTGTGAGGATACTACCTCAGCCTACCTGTCTGTGAGGATACTACCTCAGCCTACCTGTCTGTGAGGATGCTACCTCAGCCTACCTGTCTGTTGTTGGTTTCCTTCAGATATATGTAATAGACAGCGCAGACAGAAAGAGATTCGACGAGACAGCAGAAGTAAGTGAGGCCACTGTACATGCATACACACGTAACAATTTACAATGTATGTAATAGTTTACATTATTATTGTAATATGTAATACATATTCTCCTGTATAGTTTTATATTTTGTCACATGCACTCATGTACACTATTTATGTGTACCACTATTGTTTGTTGTTCATCTTATTTAAAAAAAAAAAAATTCTAGAGTTATTGGATAGCGTAAAGTAAAGCAACGATTTTTGTTTATCATGCTGGTGTGCGTGAGAAAACGAGACATGCTCTGATCTGAAATCAAACCTACCCCAAAGTGCTGTACAATGAACAACTGACCACTTTCCAATATTGTGCACTCAAGTCTAACCCTGTATTTTGGTAATCATTATTATTGTTGTATTTTGTTGGTAGAATTTGATGCACTGAACATTTTCCCACCCCCAAATATCAACATTAAAATGTGACCCACCCCAAAATCCTGTTTATATTCATACTGGAAAAAATGTTGGCTATTGATTCATTCAACTTCTAGGGCACATATTCACTGAGATAATGAACCCTGAATAATAATGACACTTCTAGGGCACAGATACACTGAGATAATGAACCCTGAATACTGATGACACTTCTAGGGCACATATTCACTGAGATAATGAACCCTGAATAATAATGACACTTCTAGGGCACATATTCACTAAGATAATGAACCCCAAATAATGATGACACTTATAGGGCACAGATTCACTGAGATAATGAACTCGTAAATACTAAGGTAAGTTCATCATTAAGCAAAATATGTACTGGTAGTTAAATTTAAAAAAAAAATTAAATGCAAAAATGCGCTGTCATATGAGAGAGCACACCATTTGCGTGACACACTGGTGAAAGTGCCAGTAACAAGTCCTGATGGTGACAGTGGTCAATATGTATAATCTCTGTTATGCAGTGAGATCAGTTTTTGTTAGTTTAAAGAGCACAATTGGGCGTATGAGCTTGTAATGTTAGTTTAAAGAGCACAATTGGGCATACGAGCTTGTCATGTTAGTTTAAAGAGCACATTTGGGCGTATGAGTTTGTCATGTTAGTTTAAAGAGCACATTTGGGCGTATGAGCTTGTAATGTTGGTTTAGAGAACACAATTGGGCGTATGAGCTTGTAATGTTAGTTTAAAGAACACAATTGGGCGTATGAGCTTGTAATGTTGGTTTAAAGAACACAATTGGGCGTATGAGCTTGTAATGTTGGTTTAAGGCCAGACACCCCAGGTGAAATGGTGTTTTTTGACAAAAAATACTGAAAATGGTTTTCTGCCAGATTATTATACCTTTGTATGCATACTATCAATAAAGTTAACTTCTATGACAATTACATACCTCTAAGTGAGTTTTAGTCATGGATTAAGCATGTCGATATCATGTAATGAAATCCATTATGCAATCTTTGACAGCCATTTTCTCCAAAACATTTTTCTTCAAATTTCTGCATTTGGAAACGGGATATCTCTTGGAATAATTATGCTATGTAAATAAAGTCTTCAGTGTTGCATTCAGCATATTCTACTGTGTGCAATGATCAGACACTTTTTAAAAATCATGAATAGTTTGAAAGATATAGCCATATTTGTTGCAAAAAAACAAGATTTTTTTTCGTATTTTACCAAAAAATTATTTAAAAAATAAAAACAACATTTCATAAAATGCTCAGATCATTGCACAATAGACTCTATAGAGAACATGGATTTGCAAGAATTACACCGATATATGGATTCAATAAAAAGTGGCAGCTTTTCCAAATTAGCCAATATTTGCTCAAAATGGCAGCCATTTTGTTTGTTACCATGGAAACGGGGGGTCTGGCTGAAAAAAGTTCAATATATATTTTACTCGGTAGGACCCATTTCATGCATTGGGCAGAAAAAATTGAACTGTTTGCACAAATTAAAAAATAATCCTATCTACCTGCCGTGTCTGGCCTTAAAGAGCACAGTTGGGCGTATGAGTTTGTCATGTTAGTTTAAAGAGCACAGTTGGGCGTATGAGCTTGTAATGTTGGTTTAGAGAACACAATCGGGCGTATGAGCTTGTAGTGTTAGTTTAAAGAACACAATTTGGCGTATGAGCTTGTAATGTTGGTTTAAAGAACACAATTGGGCGTATGAGCTTGTAATGTTAGTTTAAAGAGCACAGTTGGGCGTATGAGTTTGTCATGTTAATTTAAAGAGCACAGTTGGACGTATGAGCTTGTAATGTTGGTTTAACCCTCTCGTGGTCAGAACGCCCGAATCAACCCGAGTATGCCTCACGGCCAGAACGCCCGAATCAACCCGAATACAGGGGCACATTTAAACTGGTACCGCGAAACAGTGTCATCCAATAACGGCAATTTATTTCGGCAGTTAGCATATAATAATATTGAAGTTTCACTGGGAAGCATCAAAAGTGAGAAATGACGGCAATTTCCGTGACTAAATAGCGCCAACCACCACGCGGTTTTGTAGTCGAACGCAGCGACACACAATTTCTGGTCCCTCTTTTACGCCACGCAGTGAATATTTTAATGGTGATTTTCAGCCAATGAGATTAAAGTTTAACATTTGCTGCGGGCATAAACATGGAAGCACCCAGGAATTATTCCAAAACACGCGTCCGCAGGCGATTTCTACGATTAAATGCTAACTTTTGAGCAGTCTATTTTGTTGTAAAGAAGTATTAATGCGCCGCGCAATGAAGCGGGTGGTGTTTTTTAGCTTTGTTGTAATTCTCGACATTGTCATTATGTCGAACTCCAGTAATTCTGACTTTGATGGGATTTTCGAATCGAGTTTATAACGAACGCTGCCATCGAAGGGGAATGTTTTGTACTATGATTACGCATTTAAAATATAACACCAACTTAATAGTTCAGACGGGATGACGGCTATGATCACAAAGAACGCCATTTTGTATAAAATTTTGAAAATACATGCACTCTGAAAAACTGAAATTATTTCAGTTTTATTTACCATAGACATTTAGTTAGTTTTCCATTCTGTAGCATATTAATTTATGAACATTTCATACGCAGCATGTAACCGCTAATTATTAATGACATTTTTTTTTATAAATGAATTGTTGAAAATTATTTAAGTATTTTATTTTTGTCAAACTTTAGCAATTCATATTTGGGTAATAAATTGACATATATGTCACATACTTGGCTAGTTACACCAGGAATTAATTCTTCAAATGTAGTGAAAATTTTACTTGAATCGGATCAAAAATTATTTATTTATTTGCATTCATGCAACCCGAGTATATCACATGATTCACTCACAGCACATTCTCTCGATTTAATAGGATTCAATAACAGGCACATATTTGCATTAATCTGGCCTTGAGAGGGTTAAAGGACACAATTGGGCGTATGAGCTTGTAATGTTAGTTTAAAGAACACAATTGGACGTATGAGCTTGTAATGTTAGTTTAAAGAGCACAATTGGGCGTATGAGTTTATCATGTTAGTTTAAAGAGCACAGTTGGGCATATGAGCTTGTAATGTTGGTTTAAAGAACACAATTGGGCGTATGAGCTTGTAATGTTAGTTTAAAGAGCACAGTTGGGCGTATGAGTTTGTCATGTTAGTTTAAAGAGCACAGTTGGACGTATGAGCTTGTAATGTTGGTTTAAAGAACACAATTGGGCGTATGAGCTTGTAATGTTAGTTTAAAGAACACAATTGGACGTATGAGCTTGTAATGTTAGTTTAAAGAACACAGTTGGGCGTATGAGCTTGTAATGTTAGTTTAAAGAACACAATTGGACGTATGAGCTTGTAATGTTAGTTTAAAGAGCACAGTTGGGCGTATGAGCTTGTAATGTTGGTTTAAAGAACACAATTGGGCGTATGAGCTTGTAATGTTGGTTTAAAGAACACAATTGGGCGTATGAGCTTGTAATGTTGGTTTAAAGAACACAATTGGGCGTATGAGCTTGTAATGTTGGTTTAAAGAACACAATTGGACGTATGAGCTTGTAATGTTAGTATAAAGAGCACAGTTGGGCATATGAGTTTATCATGTTAGTTTAAAGAGCACAGTTGGGCGTATGAGCTTGTAATGTTGGTTTAAAGAACACAATTGGGCGTATGAGCTTGTAATGTTAGTTTAAAGAACACAATTGGGCGTATGAGCTTGTAATGTTGGTTTAAAGAACACAATTGGACGTATGAGCTTGTAATGTTAGTTTAAAGAGCACAGTTGGGCGTATGAGTTTATCATGTTAGTTTAAAGAGCACAGTTGGGCGTATGAGTTTATCATGTTGGTTTAAAGAGCACAGTTGGGCGTATGAGCTTGTAATGTTGGTTTAAAGAACACAATTGGGCGTATGAGCTTGTAATGTTGGTTTAAAGAACACAATTGGGCGTATGAGCTTGTAATGTTGGTTTAAAGAACACAATTGGGCATATGAGCTTGTAATGTTGGTTTAAAGAACACAATTGGGCGTATGAGCTTGTAATGTTAGTTTAAAGAACACAATTGGGCGTATGAGCTTGTAATGTTAGTTTAAAGAACACAATTGGGCATATGAGCTTGTAATGTTAGTTTAAAGAACACAATTGGGCGTATGAGCTTGTAAAGTTGGTTTATAGAACACAATTGGGCGTATGAGCTTGTAATGTTAGTTTAAAGAGCACAGTTGGGCGTATGAGTTTATCATGTTAGTTTAAAGAGCACAGTTGGGCGTATGAGTTTATCATGTTAGTTTAAAGAGCACAATTGGGCGTATGAGCTTGTAATGTTGGTTTAAAGAACACAATTGGGCGTATGAGCTTGTAATGTTGGTTTAAAGAACACAATTGGGCATATGAGCTTGTAATGTTGGTTTAAAGAACACAATTGGGCGTATGAGCTTGTAATGTTAATAAAACATTTCCCTCGTGTTGTCATGTCAGTCAGTGTGAGTCATTGTGAGCCTTCATGAGGCCGTGTGGGTCATCATGAGTCATTGTGAGTCACTGTGAATCCCTTTGTATTGCCATGTGAGTCAGCACTAGTCATCATGAGTGAGTGTGAGTCATTGTGAGTCTGTATGCAGGAGTTGAGTCTACTACTGGATGAAGAGAAGCTCACGGGTGTCCCGGTGCTCATCTTCGCCAACAAGCAGGACTTGTTTGGTGCTGCGCCCGCCAGCGAGATTGCTCAGGGCCTCAATCTCCACTCGATCCGCGACCGCAAGTGGCAGATCCAGGCCTGCTCGGCTATGTCGGGGGAAGGGGTCAAGGTCAGTTGTTGACATTGCATGTGACTCTGGGTACTGGCTGCTTTGTGGCTGTTGTCACTGATGTTCTCTTTGTTATCACTATTTTGTTATCATCACTCGTCATTGCTATTGTGTCGTCACCAAGTCATCAATATTGTGTCGACACTATTGTCATCACTATTGTGTTGTCACAGAGTCTTCAATATTGTGTCATCACCGAGTCATCACTATTGTGTCGTAATTGTGTCATTATTATTGTGTCGTCACCGAGTCATCACCATTGTGTCGTCACTCCTAAATCATGACTGATCACTCTTGTGTCATGACTTCATAATTCTGGTGTCATGACTTCATTATTGTGTCATGACTTTCATAATTCTTGTGTCATGACTATCATCACTCTTGTGTCATGACTGATGTCATTCTTGTGTCATGACTCATCACTTGTGTCATGGTTGTTATCATTCTTGTGGCATGACTGTCATCACTCT
This sequence comes from Paraescarpia echinospica, assembly GCA_020002185.1. Taxonomy (NCBI): domain Eukaryota; kingdom Metazoa; phylum Annelida; class Polychaeta; order Sabellida; family Siboglinidae; genus Paraescarpia; species Paraescarpia echinospica. Next base: position 759,894 of record CM034534.1, on the reverse strand, counting down.
TTTGAAATGACTGTCATCACTCTTGTGTCATGGCTGTTATCATTCTTGTGTCATGACTGTTGGTGTCATTCTCCATAAGAATGATGCTACATGGTTTGGGGAGTCCCGCAATATTTTTGGTGTGAACTGAATATATTTGCCCCAATATTTTGACAAGGGGTTTCAGTTGAAGGGTTTTGGTAAGCCTCAGTTCTTCCAACGTGCACAATTGCGACGCCTATGCTCTAGTGTCATGACTGACAGCACTCTTGTGTCATCACTGTTATTCATCACTCCATGTCTTATGTCATCACTCTTATGTTGTCACTTGTCATGCACTGTCATCATTTGTGTAAAACCCATCACCTTCAAAACATACTGCATAACTCTCACCAGTTATATGTCATGACATCATCACTAGTGTCACCACCCTTGTGTCATAACATTGTCACTCGTGTCACCACCCTTGTGTCATAACATCATCACTGGTGTCACTACCCTTGTGTCATAACATCATCACTGGTGTCACCGCCCTTGTGTCATAACATCATCACTTGTGTCACCACCCTTGTGTCATGACATCATCAGTGCAGTCACCACCCTTGTGTCATGACATCATCACTGCTGTCACCACCCTTGTGTCATGACATCATCAGTGCAGTCACCACCCTTGTGTCATGACATCATCACTCATGTCACCACCCTTGTGTCATGACATCATCACTTGTGTCACCACCCTTGTGTCATGACACCATCCATAGTGTCACCAGCCTTGTGTCAAAACTGTCATCACTTTTGTATCTATATTCTATAACCGTCTCAGCTATGAAATGTCTACAAACTTACCAGAATTATTCAGATTTCCCAGGAAACGTCTGCGTTGGAGAATAATGTTCACGGCGAAGTGGAAGATGGGATTTTTTACATAGGAATTTACTTAGTTGCCAGTTAATATGATCAGCCTCCATTAACCAAGATGGCCGCCTTTTGATGTGAACCGTTTCTTGTCTCCAGGATGGAATGGATTGGATGTGCAAAAACATAAAAGTGTCGAAGAAATGAAGCGTTGACTCCTGGACAGAAGTACCATCATCATAGACGCATGGTCATCACACTTCATCAGTACACGTCGACATCATGCCACACAGCGGGCCTCCGTTGGTACCATACCGCCCTTGCACAAGGATGGCTGTATATGCCAACATAGAAAATAAGGACTTTCCTGTTGAGCTCTAAACCATATCCGTGACAAACTGTGACAGCTTGTGTTTGACTCGTAGCTACAGACTGCCAACTTCAGCAACTTTGTATACTCATCTATGTGGCTACTGTGTATTGTGGAAGATGAAATAGACATTGTCAGGGGTTGGTGATGCATGTCAGAGGTCACTGATTCAGGTCAGGGGTCGCTGAATGGGGTCGGGGGTCAATTATGTAGATCAGGAATGACTAACAGTAATACTGGTCACGGGTCAATGATATTGGTCATGGGTAACTGACTCAGGTCTAGCCAAACAAGTGAACACGTCATAAAGAGATTAATTGTATTGAAAACACTTTGCTGAAGAAGCGTCTGTATTGCAACATTCCTTGATTCTGCTGGTTCAAAATTAATTGTTTTATAATTAAGTAATCTACATTATACAAATATAGTCTTAGACAATCCATGTTGTAAGTGTGAAGCTCTGTCCCACAGCATTTACAGACAGAGACTGCCACCAGGCGGTCGCCACTACCAGCATGCACTGCAATCACTTGTGTTTTATGCTACTCTATGTAAGGTTTGTCCAGACAAGAAGTAACACATTTCATCGTTTGTTTAGAAGATGCACTGTAGATAGACCCACTCACTTTGTGGGGGTTAACGATTCAAGAACATCATTAATTAACTCATTATTGACTCTGGTCTAAGTAACTTACTGAGGCGATGTGAACAATCAGTAACTAGTACATTTTGTCATTTGATAGTTAATGTTGAGTTAAGCTTCAGATGTCCACATTTTAGGGAATTGTGTTGAGGCAGCTAATAATTTTTTTATAGCTGGTGCAGTTGCTACTTCTGTAGTTGCTACTTACCTCTGCTACTTCTGTAGTTGCTACAGCTCTCTGCTACTTCTGATTGCTACAGCCCTCTGCTACTTCTGTGGTTGCTACAACCCTCTGCTACTTCCATGATTGCTACAGCCCTCTGCTACTTCTGTGGTTGCTACAGCCCTCTGCTACTTCTGTGGTTGCTATAACCCTCTGCAACTTCTGTGGTTGCTACAGCCCTCTACTACTTCTGTAGTTGCTATAACCCTCTGGTACTTCTGCGGTTGCCACAGCCCTCAGCTACTTCTGTGGTTGCTATAACCCTCTGCTACTTCTGCGGTTGCCACAGCCCTCTGCTACTTCTGTGGTTGCTATAACCCTCTGCTACTTCTGTGGTTGCTACAGCCCTCTGCTACTTCTGTGGTTGCTACAGCCCTCTGCTACTTCTGTGGTTGCTATAACCCTCTGCTACTTCTGTGGTTGCTACAGCCCTCTGCTACTTCTGTGGTTGCTATAACCCTCTGCTACTTCTGTGGTTGCTACAGCCCTCTGCTTGGTTGCTACAGCCCTCTGCTACTTCTGTGGTTGCTACAGCCCTCTGCTTGGTTGCTACAGCCCTCTGCTACTTCTGTGGTTGCTACAGCCCTCTGCTTGGTTGCTACAGCCCTCTGCTACTTCTGTGGTTGCTACAGCCCTCTGCTACTTCTGTGGTTGCTACAGCCCTCTGCTACTTCTGTGGTTGCTATAGCCCTCTGCTACTTCTGTGGTTGCTATAGCCCTCTGCTACTTCTGCGGTTGCTACAGCCCTCTGCTTGGTTGCTACAGCCCTCTGCTACTTCTGTGGTTGCTACAGCCCTCTGCTTGGTTGCTACAGCCCTCTGCTACTTCTGTGGTTGCTATAGCCCTCTGCTACTTCTGTGGTTGCTATAGCCCTCTGCTACTTCTGTGGTTGCTATAGCCCTCTGCTACTTCTGTGGTTGCTATAGCCCTCTGCTACTTCTGTGGTTGCTATAGCCCTCTGCTACTTCTGTGGTTGCTACAGCCCTCTGCTACTTCTGTGGTTGCTACATCCCTCTGCTACTTCTGTGGTTGCTATAGCCCTCTGCTACTTCTGTGGTTGCTACAGCCCTCTGCTACTTCTGTGGTTGCTACAGCCCTCTGCTACTTCAGTGGTTGCTATAGCCCTCTGCTACTTCTGTGGTTGCTACAGCCCTCTGCTACTTCTGTGGTTGCTACAGCCCTCTGCTACTTCTGTGGTTGCTACAGCCCTCTGCTACTTCTGTGGTTGCTACAGCCCTCTGCTACTTCTGTGGTTGCTACAGCCCTCTGCTACTTCTGTGGTTGCTACAGCCCTATGCTACTTCTGTGGTTGCTATAGCCCTCTGCTACTTCTGTGGTTGCTATAGCCCTCTGCTACTTCTGTGGTTGCTATAACCCTCTGCTACTTCTGTGGTTGCTACAGCCCTCTGCTACTTCTGTGGTTGCTACAGCCCTCTGCTACTTCTGTGGCCCTCTGCTACTTCTACTATAGCCCTCTGCTACTTCTGTGGTTGCTACAGCCCTCTGCTACTTCTGTGGTTGCTATAGCCCTCTGCTACTTCTGTGGTTGCTACAGCCCTCTGCTACTTCTGTGGTTGCTATAGCCCTCTGCTACTTCTGTGGTTGCTACAGTCCTCCTCTACTTCTGACGTCCATGCACACGCAGTAAAGCCTATGTTATGTAACCAACAAGACTAAAACGTCCATTCACGATGACTGCACCTAATTTATTGTAGACAGAATTGTTTGTAACATCAGTTGCTGACAGGTGTCCATTGATGCCAGGTGTTCATTGGTGCCAGGTGTGCATTCCAGAAGGGTTTCTCAGTGACAGTGGGTTGCAGTTATAAGATTAAACTGTAGTTTGTTTTATTGCAGTTGTGAGCTATAAAATGCTGTATTTGCCATATGAAATATTATTACAGGCAGAGAAAACTAGTGTCAACGACTGGTTTTGTACATGTTGTTGTTGTACAAATGCCAGTAATTACACTTTCTGTCTAGATGTGGTCTTATGAGAGAGGTTTAGCTGTGGACTGTTAGTTAGGTCCCACCAAGTCAACTATGAAGGGACAATTTCCCAATTACATCATGTAGTGTTATTTCAGCCGTCCAATGATAATGTTGCACATTTTTGTTATCATTATTCTGTTATTTATGCGATTGCTCTGTATTATATCATCTACATTTCGTCTTCTGTGTCGTGTATCTCTAAGTATCTTGCACACGTTTTACTTGTGTGTAAACATTTTGCACATTCTTCATGTAAAGCCTTGTGTGCGGAAAAAACAAGCCTTGTGTGCGGCCAACACTTCCCCAACATTGGTTATGCTATCATCTCTGTCGTCCTCACATTGTTGGTCGAGTGCCGGCAGTTAAGACTAAACAATGTTGTGAAGTCTTTAGCAGCACCGATGATGGTCAAACTACCACCCCCCACGCTGATTGGTCAAACTACCACCCCCCCACACTGATTGGTCAAACTACCACCTCCCACACTGATTGGTTGAGGCAGCAATTTATTGGCAACATCTTTAGTTTCTCAGACAGACGATTTTATTTATTTCAAGACAACTCTGTTACCAGTCACCGCACAAGGGGGGCATTTGTTGAATAACAGTGGAGAACTTTGATTTGGGAAATATGTTGGCTTTGTGTTCATGGCTGTGTGTTCATGACGTGTGGGTCTCGTGCAGGTGACTGGTGCAGGTTTATGCTGCACATAGAGTAAGACACTGCACACTGTGTGCTTAGGCGTGAACAAATTGTGCATGTTGTATTTGTGTGTAAGTAAAATATACAACTTTACTATATTCCACGTCCTAGTATTTATTGTCTGTATACATCTGACCTGACACAACTCATTCAGTAATACATGCAATGCACAATACAGGTGCTGAAGACACTGTTCCAAACCATGGAGACATCAGACAGTGTCGGGTCACTGAGAGAAGACATCTGACAGACAGTGTCAGGTCACTGAGAGGAGACGTCTGACAGACAGTGTCAGGTTGTATCATGAGCCAAGTTGGTCAAATGGTCTGAAAAATGGCAAGTGTTACTCAATTTTGGGAAGTGTAAATGCATCTAAACAAGACATGGAAATGAGAATAAAGAATACATAATGGGGGAAAGTACAGTAGGGAAAACTATAAAAGAAAAGGACTTGGGAGTAAGTTAGTGCTGACATGAAAGTTTTTTGGAGCAGTGTGGAATTGCTGCTTCAAAGGGTAACCAAATACTAGGGCTAATTAGGAGAAATATCACATATAAGGATAAATAGCTAATTGTACCACTGTACAAAGCAATAGTTAGGCCACATTTGGAATATTGTATACAAGCATGGAGGCCATATCGTAAGAAGGACATAGATAAGCTAGAAAGAGTGCAATGAAGAGGAACTAAGCTGATTCCTGAACTGAAAGATCTTGGTTATGAAAGATGCCTATTTGAATGTGGGTTGACAACACTAGAGACTAGGAGACTAAGAGGAGACCAAATAGAAGTATTGAGGATATTGATAAAATATTTTCTTCAAACCGAAAGAAGGGAGTATAACCAGAAGGCACAATGCAGCATTAGTCAAGGAACAGTGTAGGTTGGATATGAGAAAGTATTCATTCTCTCAGAAGACAATAAATGACGAACAAATTATCTGATGATTGTGTTAATGCTAGCAGTGTGAATATGTTAAAATGTCTGCATGCCGTCTGGAGCTTATAGCTCTGGACGGCAATCTTGTCAAATCTTGTTAAACGTGCAACTTTCAGAGTGTGCCTGAATATAATCTCTTGAATACTGATACAAGTATATAGGTAACTAAATATATGATAGCCATGTCACACACTAATAGACCCTACTGTTGGTCTGCCATCTTCTATACACCTTTAGTCTTGACCACTGTCCAGGGGGGGTGGAAGTTCACACGATAGCAGGTTATTGTCAGCTGATGCCAAATCAGGATTGTCTATGCAGCTGAAACAGAAACATCTCGTAGTGATTGATACTGAAACAAACATATAGTAGTGATTGATGCTGAAACAGAAACATCTAGTAGTGATCGATGCTGAAACGTAAACACCTAGTAGTGATCGATACTGAAACAGAAACATCTAGTAGTGATGGGTGCTGAAACAGAAACATCTAGTAGTGATTGATGCTCAAACAGAAACATCTAGTAGTGATTGATGCTCAAACAGAAACATCTAGTAGTGATTGATGCTCAAACAGAAACATCTAGTAGTGATTGATGCTCAAACAGAAACATCTAGTAGTGATTGATGCTCAAACAGAAACATCTAGTAGTGATTGATGCTCAAACAGAAACATCTAGTAGTGATTGATGCTCAAACAGAAACATCTAGTAGTGATTGATGCTCAAACAGAAACATCTAGTAGTGATTGATGCTCAAACAGAAACATCTAGTAGTGATTGATGCTCAAACAGAAACATCTAGTAGTGATTGATGCTCAAACAGAAACATCTAGTAGTGATTGATGCTCAAACAGAAACATCTAGTAGTGATGGGTGCTGAAACAGAAACATCTAGTAGTGATTGATGCTGAAACAGAAACATCTAGTAGTGATGGGTGCTGCCGAGTTCTCCACCCTTGGACCCGACTAATTCATTGTTTCCCACCCCACTTACACTAAGGCTCTTGGTGAGAGACAATACAATAACTGAACTTGTTCACCCACTAATGTTGCATAGATGGCTTCCGCCTGTAATTGGTGGGTTATCTGTAAAATAAAGTTACATCATTAAACAGAACCACTAAAATGGACAAATGTTGATCAACTAGCTGTTTTAAAAAGAGTTTATCTTAGCACAGTAGGCTATACAACTAGTGCAAGACAGATTTTTGTAGCCAGTTCTTTACAATATATTAATGGATTTGTATATGTGAAAAAGTGGAAGCTGAGGATCCTGAGGTCAATATCAAAGACAACACCTGAGTACAATGTCTGAACAGACACCTCCCTTTAAAGTGAAGAGGTCTCTGTGCATCTGATTGTGTGAGTGATCTAATGCATTATAAACGTGTCATCAGCATACATGGGATGACTGACTAGTAATAAGAAACAAGCCAAGGGACATAGCACACAGAAGTAGGTCAATGTCAGAAGATGTCCTACTTGGAGTGTGTGTTTGTGTCAGTGTTAATTCAGACCTACAAAGATGGCTTACCTGGAGTGTGTGTTTGTGTCAGTGTGAATTCAGACCTATAGAGATGTCCTACCTGGAGTGTGTGTTTGTGTCAGTGTTAATTCAGACCTACAGATATGGCCTACATGGAGTGTGTGTTTGCGTCAGTGTGAATACTGGCCTACCTGGAGTGTGCGTTTGTGTCAGTGTGAATTCAGACCTACAGATATGGCCTACATGGAGTGTGTGTTTGCGTCAGTGTGAATACTGGCCTACCTGGAGTGTGCGTTTGTGTCAGTGTGAATTCAGACCTACAGAGATGTCCTACCTGGAGTGTGTGTTTGTGTCAGTGTGAATACTGACCTACAGAGATGTCCTACCTGGAGTGTGTGTTTGTGTCAGTATTAATTCAGACCTACAGATATGTCCTACCTGGAGTGTGTGTTTGGGTCAGTGTGAATTCAGACCTACAGAGATGTCCTACCTGGAGTGTGTGTTTGTGTCAGTGTGAATACAGACCTACAGAGATGTCCTACCTGGAGTGTGCATTTGTGTCAGTGTGAATTCAGACCTACAGAGATGTCCTACCTGGAGTGTGTGTTTGTGCCAGTGTGAATACTGACCTACAGAGATGTCCTACCTGGAGTGTGTGTTTGTGTCAGTATTAATTCAGACCTACAGATATGTCCTACCTGGAGTGTGTTTGGGTCAGTGTGAATTCAGACCTACAGAGATGTCCTACCTGGAGTGTGTGTTTGTGTCAGTGTGAATACAGACCTACAGAGATGTCCTACCTGGTGTGTGCGTTTGTGTCAGTGTGAATTCAGACCTACAGAGATGTCCTACCTGGAGTGTGTATTTGTGTCAGTGTGAATACTGACCTACAGGGATGTCCTACCTGGAGTGTGTGTTTGTGTCAGTATTAATTAAGACCTACAGATATGTCCTACCTGGAGTGTGTGTTTGGGTCAGTGTGAATTCAGACCTACAGATATGTCCTACCTGGAGTGTGTGTTTGTGTCAGTGTGAATACAGACCTACAGAGATGTCCTACCTGGAGTGTGCGTTTGTGTCAGTGTGAATTCAGACCTATAGAGATGTCCTACCTGGAGTGTGTGTTTGTGTCAGTGTGAATACTGACCTACAGAGATGGCCTACCTGGAGTGTGTGTTTGTGTCAGTATGAATTCAGACCTACAGAGATGTCCTACCTGGAGTGTGTGTTTTGGTCAGTGTGAATTCAGACCTACATAGATGTGCTACCTGGAGTGTGTGTTTGGGTCAGTGTGAATTCAGACCTACAGAGATGTGCTACCTGGAGTGTGTGTTTGGGTCAGTGTGAATTCAGACCTACAGAGATGTGCTACCTGGAGTGTGTGTTTGGGTCAGTGTGAATTCAGACCTACAGAGATGTGCTACCTGGAGTGTGTGTTTGGGTCAGTGTGAATTCAGACCTACAGAGATGTGCTACCTGGAGTGTGTGTTTGGGTCAGTGTGAATACAAACCTACAGAGATGTGCTACCTGGAGTGTGTGTTTGGGTCAGTGTGAATTCAGACCTACAGAGATGTGCTACCTGGAGTGTGTGTTTGGGTCAGTGTGAATACAAACCTACAGAGATGTGCTACCTGGAGTGTGTGTTTGGGTCAGTGTGAATTCAGACCTACAGAGATGTGCTACCTGGAGTGTGTGTTTGGGTCAGTGTGAATTCAGACCTACAGAGATGTGCTACCTGGAGTGTGTGTTTGCGTCAGTGTGAATACAGACCTACAGAGATGTGCTACCTGGAGTGTGTGTTTGGGTCAGTGTGAATTCAGACCTACAGAGATGTGCTACCTGGAGTGTGTGTTTGGGTCAGTGTGAATTCAGACCTACAGAGATGTGCTACCTGGAGTGTGTGTTTGCGTCAGTGTGAATACAGACCTACAGAGATGGCCTACCTGGAGTGTGTGTTTGTGTCAGTGTGAATACTGACCTACAGAGATGTCCTACCTGGAGTGTGTGTTTGTGTCAGTACTAATTCAGACCTACAGAGATGTCCTACCTGGAGTGTGTGTTTGTGTCAGTGTGAATTCAGACCTACAGAGATGTCCTACCTGGAGTGTGTGTTTGTGTCAGTGTGAATTCAGACCTACAGAGATGTCCTACCTGGAGTGTGTGTTTGTGTCAGTGTGAATACTGACCTACAGAGATGTCCTACCTGGAGTGTGTGTTTGTGTCAGTACTAATTCAGACCTACAGATATGTCCTACCTGGAGTGTGTGTTTGTGTCAGTACTAATTCAGACCTACAGATATGTCCTACCTGGAGTGTGTGTTTGTGTCAGTGTTAATTCAGACCTACAGATATGTCCTACCTGGAGTGTGTGTTTGGGTCAGTGTGAATTCAGACCTACAGAGATGTCCTACCTGGAGTGTGTGTTTGTGTCAGTGTGAATACAGACCTACAGAGATGTCCTACCTGGAGTGTGCGTTTGTGTCAGTGTGAATTCAGACCTACAGAGATGTCCTACCTGGAGTGTGTGTTTGTGTCAGTGTGAATACTGACCTACAGAGATGTCCTACCTGGAGTGTGCATTTGTGTCAGTGTGAATTCATACCTACAGAGATGTCCTACCTGGAGTGTGTGTTTGTGTCAGTGTGAATACTGACCTACAGAGATGTCCTATTTGGAGTGTGTGTTTGTGTCAGTGTGAATTCAGACCTACAGAGATGTCCTATCTGAAGTGTGTGTTTGTGTCAGTGTGAATACAGACCTACAGAGATGTCCTACCTGGAGTGTTTGTGTCAGTGTGAATACTGACCTACAGATATGTCCTACATGGAGTGTGTGTTTGGGTCAGTGTGAATACAGATCTACAGAGATGTCCTACCTGGAGTGTGTGTTTGTGTCAGTGTGAATACAGACCTACAGAGATGTCCTACCTGGAATGTGTGTTTGCGTCAGTGTGAATACTGGCCTACCTGGAGTGTGCGTTTGTGTCAGTGTGAATTCAGACCTACAGAGATGTCCTACCTGGAGTGTGTGTTTGTGTCAGTGTGAATACAGACCTACAGAGATGTCCTACCTGGAGTGTGTGTTTGTGTCAGTGTTAATTCAGACCCACAGAGATGTCCTACCTGAGGTGTGTGTTTGGGTCAGTGTGAATACAGACCTACAGAGATGTGCTACCTGGAGTGTGTGTTTGTGTCGGTGTTAATTCAGACCTACAGAGATGGCCTACCTGGAGTGTGTGTTTGTGTCAGTGTTAATTCAGACCTACAGAGATGGCCTACCTGGAGTGTGTGTTTGTGTCAGTGTGAATACAGATCTACAGAGATGTCTTACCTGGAGTGTGTGTTTGTGTCGGTGTTAATTCAGACCTACAGAGATGGCCTACCTGGAGTGTGTGTTTGTGTCAGTGTGAATACAGATCTACAGAGATGTCCTACCTGGAGTGTGTGTTTGGGTCAGTATGAATTCAGACCTACAGAGATTTCCTACCTGGAGTGTGTGTTTGTGTCAGTGTTAATTCAGACCCACAGAGATGTCCTACCTGAGGTGTGTGTTTGGGTCAGTGTGAACTGAGACCTACAGAGGTGTGCTACCTGGAGTGTGTGTTTGGATCAGTGTGAATACAGACCTACAGAGATGTCCTACCTGGAGTGTGTGTTTGTGTCAGTGTTAATTCAGACCTACAGAGATGGCCTACCTGGAGTGTGTGTTTGTGTCAGTGTGAATACAGATCTACAGAGATGTCCTACCTGGAGTGTGTGTTTGTGTCGGTGTTAATTCAGACCTACAGAGATGGCCTACCTGGAGTGTGTGTTTGTGTCAGTGTGAATACAGATCTACAGAGATGTCCTACCTGGAGTGTGTGTTTGGGTCAGTATGAATTCAGACCTACAGAGATTTCCTACCTGGAGTGTGTGTTTGTGTCAGTGTTAATTCAGACCTACAGAGATGTCCTACCTGGAGTGTGTGTTTGTGTCGGTGTTAATTCAGACCTACAGAGATGGCCTACCTGGAGTGTGTGTTTGTGTCAGTGTGAATACAGATCTACAGAGATGTCCTACCTGGAGTGTGTGTTTGTGTCAGTGTGAATACAGATCTACAGAGATGTCCTACCTGGAGTGTGTGTTTGGGTCAGTATGAATTCAGACCTACAGAGATTTCCTACCTAGAGTGTGTGTTTGTGTCAGTGGTAATTCAGACCTACCAAGGTGTCCTACCTGGAGTGTGTGTTTGTGTCAGTGTAGACACTTGTACGTCCATATTTCATGGATCTCTCTTCGTCACTCTGGTTCTCTGTGACAATCACAATGAGATGGCAATATTTGGGGAAATAGCGTCATTAACAATATATTAAAATAATGAATAGTTTATCAATTTAGGGAGTGTATATATATATATTCTAAAGGGAGGAACATATCCCATTACAGAATGCACACCAAGGACACTTTGATCAGTCAGTCATATATTCCATTACAGAATGCACACCCAGGACACTTTGATCAGTCAGTCATATATTCCATTACAGAATGCACACCCAGGACATTTTCATCAGTCTGTCATATTTTCCATTACAGAATGTACACCCAGAACACTTTGATCAGTCAGTCATATATTCCATTACAGAATGTACACCCAGAACACTTTGATCAGTCAGTCATATATTCCATTACAGAATGCACACCCAGGACACTTTGATCAGTCAGTCATATATTTCATTACAGAATGCACACCCAGGACATTTTCATCAGTCTGTCATATATTCCATTACAGAATGTACACCCAGAACACTTTCATCAGTCCATCATATAGTCCATTACAGAATGCACACCAAGGACACTTTGATCAGTCAGTCATATATTCCATTACAGAATGCACATCCAGGACACTTTGATCAGTCAGTCATATATTCCATTACATAATGCACACCCAGGACACTTTGATCAGTCAGTCATATATTCCATTACAGAATGCACACCCAGGACACTTTCATCAGTCCGTCATATATGCCATTACAGAATGCACACCCAGAACACTTTCATCAGTCAGTCATATATCCCATTACAGAATGTACACCCAGGACACTTTCATCAGTCCGTCATATATGCCATTACAGAATGTACACCCAGGACACTTTCATCAGTCAGTCATATATCCCATTACAGAATGTACACCCAGGACACTTTCATCAGTCAGTCATATATCCCATTACAGAATGTACACCCAGAACACTTTCATCAGTCCGTCATATATGCCATTACAGAATGCACACCCAGAACACTTTCATCAGTCAGTCATATATCCCATTACAGAATGCACACCAAGGACACTTTCATCAGTCCGTCATATATTCCATTACAGAATGCACACCCAGAACACTTTCATCAGTCAGTCATATATCCCATTACAGAATGCACACCAAGGACACTTTCATCAGTCCGTCATATATCCCATTACAGAATATACACCCAGAACACTTTCATCAGTCCGTCATATATGCCATTACAGAATGCACACCCAGGACACTTTCATCAGTCAGTCATATATGCCATCACAGAATGTACACCCAGAACACTTTCATCAGTCAGTCATATATGCCATCACAGAATGCACACCCAGGACACTTTCATCAGTCCGTCATATATGCCATCACAGAATGTACACCCAGAACACTTTCATCAGTCAGTCATATATCCCATTACAGAATGCACACCCAGGACACTTTCATCAGTCAGTCATATATGCCATTACAGAATGCACACCCAGGACACTTTCATCAGTCCGTCATATATGCCATCACAGAATGTACACCCAGAACACTTTCATCAGTCAGTCATATATCCCATTACAGAATGCACACCCAGGAAACTTTCATCAGTCAGTCATATATGCCATTACAGAATGCACACCCAGGACACTTTCATCAGTCCGTCATATATGCCATCACAGAATGTACACCCAGAACACTTTCATCAGTCAGTCATATATCCCATTACAGAATGCACACCCAGGACACTTTCATCAGTCAGTCATATATGCCATTACAGAATGCACACCCAGGACACTTTCATCAGTCCGTCATATATGCCATCACAGAATGTACACCCAGAACACTTTCATCAGTCAGTCATATATCCCATTACAGAATGCACACCCAGGAAACTTTCATCTGTCCGTCATATATGCCATCACAGAATGTACACCCAGAACACTTTCATCAGTCCGTCATATATGCCATTACAGAATGCACACCCAGAACACTTTCATCAGTCAGTCATATATCCCATTACAGAATGTACACCAAGGACACTTTGATCAGTCCGTCATATATGCCATTACAGAATGCACACCCAGAACACTTTCATCAGTCAGTCATATATCCCATTACAGAATGTACACCCAGGACACTTTCATCAGTCCGTCATATATGCCATTACAGAATGCACACCCAGGACACTTTCATCAGTCAGTCATATATCCCATTACAGAATGTACACCCAGGACACTTTCATCAGTCAGTCATATATTATAGGGGGTAATTATTTAACGTGAAACCGATATCAATATTTACCTTGAAGTTTAGTGTTGGTGACATCCACCAGAGGTCTCTTCTGGCTGTTGGGTGGAGAGAGTCTCCCTCTGGTGAGAGAAGCTGCTTCCAGTGCATCACAAAAAGACTTGATATCTTGAGATGTCAAGTCAGCCTTGATGGAAGTGATAGTCTCCTTCCCTAAATAATACATAGAACACATGCTACAGGGGACCACTTCACTAAATCATACTACAGGGGACCACTTCACTAACATATGCTACAGGGGACCACTTCACTAACATATGCTACAGGGGACCACTTCATTAACACATGGTACAGGGGACCACTTCACTACCACATGGTACATGGGACCACTTCACAAACACATGGTACAGGGGACCACTGCACAAACACATGCTACATTGGACCACTTCATAAAAACATGCTACAGGGGATCACTTCAATAACACATGCTACAGGGGACCACTTCGCTAACATATGCTACAGGGGACCATTTCACTAACACATGCTACAGGGGACCACTTCATTAACACATGATAGAGGGATCACTTCACTAACACATGTTACAGGGGACCACTTCAGTTACATATGCTATGGGGACCACTTCACTAACACATGGTACAGGGGACAACTTCACTAACACATGACACAGGGGACCATTTCACTAACACATGCGACAGAGGACCACTTCAATAACACATGGCACAAGGGACCACTTCACTAACCATTGCTACAGGGGACTACTTCACTAACACATGGTACAGGGGACCAGTTCACTAACACATGGTACATGTCACCACTTCACTAAGACATGCTACAGGAGACCACTTCACAAAGACATGCTACATTGGACCACTTCATAAAAACATGCTACAGGGGATCACTTCAATAACACATGCTACAGGGGACCACTTCGCTAACATATGCTACAGGGGACCATTTCACTAACACATGCTACAGGGGACCACTTCATTAACACATGATAGAGGGATCACTTAACTAACACATGTTACAGGGGACCACTTCAGTTACATATGCTATGGGGACCACTTCACTAACATATGCTACAGGGGACCACTTCACTAAGACATGCTACAGGGGACCACTTCACAAACACATGCAACAGAGGATCACTTCACTAACACATGACACAGGGGACCATTTCACTAACACATGCAACAGAGGACCACTTGAATAACACATGGCACAAGGGACCACTTCACTAACCATTGCTACAGGGGACTACTTCACTAACACATGGTACAGGGGACCAGTTCACTAACACATGGTACATGTCACCACTTCACTAAGACATGCTACAGGAGACCACTTCACAAAGACATGCTACATTGGACCACTTCATAAAAACATGCTACAGGGGATCACTTCAATAACACATGCTACAGGGGACCACTTCGCTAACATATGCTACAGGGGACCATTTCACTAACACATGCTACAGGGGACCACTTCATTAACACATGATAGAGGGATCACTTCACTAACACATGTTACAGGGGACCACTTCAGTTACATATGCTATGGGGACCACTTCACTAACACATGGTACAGGGGACAACTTCACTAACACATGACACAGGGGACCATTTCACTAACACATGCGACAGAGGACCACTTCAATAACACATGGCACAAGGGACCACTTCACTAACCATTGCTACAGGGGACTACTTCACTAACACATGGTACAGGGGACCAGTTCACTAACACATGGTACATGTCACCACTTCACTAAGACATGCTACAGGAGACCACTTCACAAAGACATGCTACATTGGACCACTTCATAAAAACATGCTACAGGGGATCACTTCAATAACACATGCTACAGGGGACCACTTCGCTAACATATGCTACAGGGGACCATTTCACTAACACATGCTACAGGGGACCACTTCATTAACACATGATAGAGGGATCACTTAACTAACACATGTTACAGGGGACCACTTCAGTTACATATGCTATGGGGACCACTTCACTAACATATGCTACAGGGGACCACTTCACTAAGACATGCTACAGGGGACCACTTCACAAACACATGCAACAGAGGACCACTTCACTAACACATGACACAGGGGACCATTTCACTAACACATGCAACAGAGGACCACTTGAATAACACATGGCACAAGGGACCACTTCACTAACCATTGCTACAGGGGACTACTTCACTAACACATGGTACAGGGGACCAGTTCACTAACACATGGTACATGTCACCACTTCACTAAGACATGCTACAGGAGACCACTTCACAACGACATGCTACAGGAGACCACTTCACTAACACATGCTACAGGGGACTACTTCACTAACACATGCTACAGGGGACCACTTCACTAACACATGTTACAGGGGACCACTTCACCAACACATGTTACAGGGGACCACTTCAGTTACATACGCTATGGGGACCACTTCACTAACACATGGTACAGGGGACCACTTCACTAACACACGGTACAAGGGACCACTTCACTAACATATGCTACAGGGGACCACTTCACTAAGACATGCTACAGGGGACCACTTCACAAACACATGCAACAGAGGACCACTTCACTAACACATGACACAGGGGACCATTTCACTAACACATGCGACAGAGGACCACTTCAATAACACATGGCACAAGGGACCACTTCACTAACCATTGCTACAGGGGACTACTTCACTAACACATGGTACAGGGGACCAGTTCACTAACACATGGTACATGTCACCACTTCACTAAGACATGCTACAGGAGACCACTTCACAAAGACATGCTACAGGAGACCACTTCACTAACACATGATACAGGGGACTACTTCACTAACACATGCTACAGGGGACCACTTCACTAACACATGTTACAGGGGACAACTTCACCAACACATGGTACAGGGGACCACTTCACTAACACATGATACAGGGGACCACTTTACTAACACATGCTACAGGGGACCACTTCATAAAAACATGCTACAGGGGATCACTTCACTAACACATGCTACAGGGGACCACTTCATTAACATATGCTACAGGGGACCACTTCACTAACAAATGGTAGAGTGGACCACTTCACTAACCATTGTTACAGGGAACCATTTCACTAATACATGGCACAAGTGACCACTTCACTAACACATGGTACAGGGGACCACTCCACTAACACATGGTACAGGGGACCACTTCACTAACACATGCTCCAGGGGACCACTTCGCTAACATATGCTACAGGGGACCACTTCATTAACACATGCTACATGGGACCACTTCACTAACATATGCTACAGAGGACCACTTCACTAACACATGCTACAGGGGATCACTTCATTAACACATGATAGAGGGATCACTTTACTAACACATGTTACAGGGGACCACTTCAGTTACATATGCTACAGGGACCACTTCACTAACACATGGTACAGGGGACCACTTCACTAACACACAGTACAGGGGACCACTTCACTAACATATGCTACAGGGGACCACTTCACTAAGACATGCTACAGGGGACCACTTCACAAACACATGCAACAGAGGACCACTTCACTAACACATGACACAGGGGACCATTTCACTAACACATGCGACAGAGGACCACTTCAATAACAATTGGCACAGGGGACCACTTCACTAACCATTGCTACAGGGGACCACTTCACTAACACATGGTACATGGGACCACTTCACAAACACATGGTACAGGGGACCACTTCACAAACACATGCTACATTGGACCACTTCATAAAAACATGCTACAGGGGATCACTTCAATAACACATGCTACAGGGGACCACTTCGCTAACATATGCTACAGGGGACCATTTCACTAACACATGCTACAGGGGACCACTTCATTAACACATGATAGAGGGATCACTTCACTAACACATGTTACAGGGGACCACTTCAGTTACATATGCTATGGGGACCACTTCACTAACACATGGTACAGGGGACAACTTCACTAACACATGACACAGGGGACCATTTCACTAACACATGCGACAGAGGACCACTTCAATAACACATGGCACAAGGGACCACTTCACTAACCATTGCTACAGGGGACTACTTCACTAACACATGGTACAGGGGACCAGTTCACTAACACATGGTACATGTCACCACTTCACTAAGACATGCTACAGGAGACCACTTCACAAAGACATGCTACATTGGACCACTTCATAAAAACATGCTACAGGGGATCACTTCAATAACACATGCTACAGGGGACCACTTCGCTAACATATGCTACAGGGGACCATTTCACTAACACATGCTACAGGGGACCACTTCATTAACACATGATAGAGGGATCACTTAACTAACACATGTTACAGGGGACCACTTCAGTTACATATGCTATGGGGACCACTTCACTAACATATGCTACAGGGGACCACTTCACTAAGACATGCTACAGGGGACCACTTCACAAACACATGCAACAGAGGACCACTTCACTAACACATGACACAGGGGACCATTTCACTAACACATGCAACAGAGGACCACTTGAATAACACATGGCACAAGGGACCACTTCACTAACCATTGCTACAGGGGACTACTTCACTAACACATGGTACAGGGGACCAGTTCACTAACACATGGTACATGTCACCACTTCACTAAGACATGCTACAGGAGACCACTTCACAACGACATGCTACAGGAGACCACTTCACTAACACATGCTACAGGGGACTACTTCACTAACACATGCTACAGGGGACCACTTCACTAACACATGTTACAGGGGACCACTTCACCAACACATGTTACAGGGGACCACTTCAGTTACATACGCTATGGGGACCACTTCACTAACACATGGTACAGGGGACCACTTCACTAACACACGGTACAAGGGACCACTTCACTAACATATGCTACAGGGGACCACTTCACTAAGACATGCTACAGGGGACCACTTCACAAACACATGCAACAGAGGACCACTTCACTAACACATGACACAGGGGACCATTTCACTAACACATGCGACAGAGGACCACTTCAATAACACATGGCACAAGGGACCACTTCACTAACCATTGCTACAGGGGACTACTTCACTAACACATGGTACAGGGGACCAGTTCAATAACACATGGTACATGTCACCACTTCACTAAGACATGCTACAGGAGACCACTTCACAAAGACATGCTACAGGAGACCACTTCACTAACACATGATACAGGGGACTACTTCACTAACACATGCTACAGGGGACCACTTCACTAACACATGTTACAGGGGACAACTTCACCAACACATGGTACAGGGGACCACTTCACTAACACATGATACAGGGGACCACTTTACTAACACATGCTACAGGGGACCACTTCATAAAAACATGCTACAGGGGATCACTTCACTAACACATGCTACAGGGGACTACTTCATTAACATATGCTACAGGGGACCACTTCACTAACAAATGGTAGAGTGGACCACTTCACTAACCATTGTTACAGGGAACCATTTCACTAATACATGGCACAAGTGACCACTTCACTAACACATGGTACAGGGGACCACTCCACTAACACATGGTACAGGGGACCACTTCACTAACACATGCTCCAGGGGACCACTTCGCTAACATATGCTACAGGGGACCACTTCATTAACACATGCTACATGGGACCACTTCACTAACATATGCTACAGAGGACCACTTCACTAACACATGCTACAGGGGATCACTTCATTAACACATGATAGAGGGATCACTTTACTAACACATGTTACAGGGGACCACTTCAGTTACATATGCTACAGGGACCACTTCACTAACACATGGTACAGGGGACCACTTCACTAACACACAGTACAGGGGACCACTTCACTAACATATGCTACAGGGGACCACTTCACTAAGACATGCTACAGGGGACCACTTCACAAACACATGCAACAGAGGACCACTTCACTAACACATGACACAGGGAACCACTTCACTAACACATGCTACAGGGGACCACTTCACTAACAAATGGTAGAGTGGATCACTTCACTAACCATTGTTACAGGGAACCATTTCACTAACACATGGCACAAGTGACCACTTCACTAACACATGGTACAGGGACCACTCCACTAACACATGGTACAGGGGACCACTTCACTAACACATGCTATAGTGGACCACTTAACTAACACATGGTACTGGGGACAACTTCACAAACACATCGTACAGGGGAGCACTTCATAAACACATGGTACAGGGGACCACTCCACTAACACATGGTACAGGGGACCACTTCACTAACACATGCTATAGGGGACCACTTCAGTAACACATGGTACTGGGGACAACTTCACAAACACATGGTACAGGGGACCAGTTCACTAACACATGCTGTAGGGGACCACTTAACTAACACATTACGAGCTCATCAGCCTGATTTTGCTCTTTAGTATCCTTAACACTGATCTTATATTGATTTCACTCCTTAACAGTGATCTTAAATTTATTTAATTCCTTACTGGTGGTCTTATATTGATTTCACTCCTTAGCAGTGATCTTATATTGATTTCTCTCCTTGGCAGTGATGTTATATTGATTTCACTCCTTAGTGGTGATCTTACATTGATTTCACTCCTTAAAGTAATAGACCTATTTCAAAATTTCTAACCTCAGCTTTACTTCCAAAATACTAGAAAAGGTTGTAGCAAATCGTCTAAGGTCTCACATTAGCACAAATGGTTTCCAAGGATTTAGGCGCAATAGAAGTTATCTTATTATTATTATTAATGGTGATCTTATATTGATTTCACTCCTTAATGGTGATCTTGTATTGATTTCACTCCTTAACGGTGCTTAATGGTGATCTTGTATTGATTTCACTCCTTAACGGTGATCTTGTATTGATTTCACTCCTTAACGGTGATCTTGTATTGATTTCACTCCTTAATGGTGCTTAATGGTGATCTTGTATTGATTTAACTCCTTAACGGTGATCTTGTATTGATTTCACTCCTTAACGGTGATCTTGTATTGATTTCACTCCTTAACGGTGATCTTATATTTATTTCACTTCTTAACAGTGTCCTCTGTGGCCGGTATGTCTTGGAAACAGTGTCCTCTATGGCCGGTATGTCGTGGAAACAGTATCCTCTGTGGCCGGTATGTCATGGAAACAGTGTCCTCTGTGGCCAGTATGTCGTGGAAACAGTGTCCTCTGTGGCAGGTATGTCATGGAAACAGTGTCCTCTGTGGCCGGTATGTCATGGAAACAGTGTCCTCTGTGGCCGGTATGTCGTGGAAACAGAGATCTCTGTGGCAGGTATGTCATGGAAACAGTGTCCTCTGTGGCCAGTATGTCGTGGAAACAGTGTCCTCTGTGGCAGGTATGTCATGGAAACAGTGTCCTCTGTGGCCGGTATGTCATGGAAACAGTGTCCTCTGTGGCCGGTATGTCGTGGAAACAGAGATCTCTGTGGCAGGTATGTCATGGAAACAGTGTCCTCTGTGGCCGGTATGTCATGGAAACAGTGTCCTCTGTGGCAGGTATGTCATGGAAACAGTGTCCTCTGTGGCCGGTATGTCATGGAAACAGTGTCCTCTGTGGCCGGTATGTCGTGGAAACAGTGTCCTCTGTGCCAGGTATGTCGTGGAAACAGTGTCCTCTGTGGCCGGTATGTCATGGAAACAGTGTCCTCTGTGGCCGGTATGTCATGGAAACAGTATCCTCTGTGGCCGGTATGTCATGGAAGCAGTGTCCTCTGTGGCCAGTATGTCGTGGAAACAGTGTCCTCTGTGGCCGGCATGTCATGGAAACAGTGCCCTATGTGGCCGGTATGTCATGGAAACAGTGCCCTCTGTGGCGGGTATGTCATGGAAACAGTGCCCTCTGTGGCGGGTATGTCGTGGAAACAGTGTCCTCTGTGGCCAGTATGTCGTGGAAACAGTGTCCTCTGTGGCCGGTATGTTTTGGAAACAGTGCCCTCTGTGGCCGGTATGTCATGGAAATAGTGCCCTCTGTGGCCGGTATGTCATGGAAATAGTGCCTTATGTGGCGGGTATGTCATGGAAACAGTGTCCTCTGTGGCCAGTATGTCGTGGAAACAGTGTCCTCTGTGGCCGGTATGTCATGGAAATAATGCCTTCTGTGGCGGGTATGTCATGGAAACAGTGTCCTCTGTGGCCAGTATGTCGTGGAAACAGTGTCCTCTGTGGCCGGTACGTCATGGAAACAGTGCCCTCTGTGGCGGGTATGTCATGGAAACAGTGTCCTCTGTGGCCAGTTAGTTGTGGAAACAGTGTCCTCTGTGGCCGGTATGTCATGGAAACAGTGCCCTCTGTGGCCGGTATGGCATGGAAACAGTGCCCTTTGTGGCCGGTATGTAGTGAAAACAGTGTCCTCTGTGGCCGGTATGTCATGGAAACAGTGCCCTCTGTGGCCGGTATGGCATGGAAACAGTGCCCTCTGTGGCCGGTATGTCGTGAAAACAGTGTCCTCTGTGGCCGGTATGTCGTGGAAACAGTGTCCTCTGTGGCCACTATGTCGTGGAAACAGTGTCCTCTATGGCCGGTATGTCGTGGAAACCGTGTCCTCTGTGGCCGGTATGTCGTGGAAACAGTGTCCTCTATGGCCGGTATGTCGTGGAAACCGTGTCCTCTGTGGCCGGTATGTCGCGAAAACTGTGTCCTCTGTGCCCGGTATGTCATGGAAACAGTGTCCTCTGTGGCCGGTATGTCATGGAAACAGTGTCCTCTGTGGCCGGTATGTCATGGAAACAGTGCCCTCTGTGGCCGGTATGTCATGGAAACAGTGGCCTCTGTAGCCGGTATGTCGTGAAAACAGTGTCCTCTGTGGCCGGTATGTCATGGAAACAGTGTCCTCTGTGGCCAGTATGTCGTGGAAACAGTGTCCTCTGTGGCCGGTATGTCATGGAAACTGTGCCCTCTGTGGCGGGTATGTCATGGAAACAGTGCCCTCTATGGCCGGTATGGCATGGAAACAGTGCCCTTTGTGGCCGGTATGTAGTGAAAAAAGTGTCCTCTGTGGCCGGTATGTCATGGAAACAGTGCCCTCTGTGGCCGGTATGTCATGGAAACAGTGCCCTCTGTGGCCGGTATGTCATGGAAATAGTGCCTTCTGTGGTGGGTATGTCATGGAAACAGTGTCCTCTGTGGCCAGTATGTTGTGGAAACAGTGTCCTCTGTGGCCGGTATGTCATGGAAACAGTGCCCTCTGTGGCCGGTATGGCATGGAAACAGTACCCTCTGTGGCCGGTATGTCGTGAAAACAGTGTCCTCTGTGGCCGGTATGTCATGGAAACAGTGTCCTCTGTGGCCAGTATGTCGTGGAAACAGTGTCCTCTATGGCCGGTATGTCGTGGAAACCGTGTCCTCTGTGGCCGGTATGTCGTGAAAACTGAGTCCTCTGTGCCCGGTATGTCATGGAAACAGTGTCCTCTGTGGCCGGTATGTCATGGAAACAGTGTCCTCTGTGACCGGTATGTCATGGAAACAGTGCCCTCTGTGGCCGGTATGTCATGGAAACAGTGTCCTCTGTGACCGGTATGTCATGGAAACAGTGCCCTCTGTGGCCGGTATGTCATGGAGACAGTGGCCTCTGTAGCCGGTATGTCGTGAAAACAGTGTCCTCTGTGGCCGGTATGTCATGGAAACAGTGTCCTCTGTGGTCGGCATATCATCGAAACAGTGCCCTCTGTGGCCGGTATGTCATGGAAACAGTGCCCTCTGTGGCGGGTATGTCATGGAAACAGTGTCCTCTGTGGCCAGTATGTCATGGAAACAGTGTCCTCTGTGGCCGGCAAGTCATGGAAACAGTGTCCTCTGTGGCCGGTATGTCATGGAAACAGTGCCCTCTGTGGCCGGTATGTCTTGGAAACAGTGCCTTCTGTGGCGGGTATGTCATGGAAACAGTGTACTCTGTGGCCAGTATGTCGTGGAAACAGTGTCCTCTGTGGCCGGTATGGTATAGAAACAGTGCCCTCTGTGGCGGGTATGTCATGGAAACAGTGTCCTCTGTGGCCAGTATATCGTGGAAACAGTGTCCTCTGTGGCCGGTATGTCATGGAAACAGTGCCCTCTGTGGCCGGTATGTCTTGGAAACAGTGTCCTCTGTGGCGGGTATGTCGTGGAAACAGTGTCCTCTGTGGCCAGTATGTCGTGGAAACAGTGTCCTCTGTGGCGGGTATGTCATGGAAACAGTGTCCTCTGTGGCCAGTATGTCGTGGATACAGTGTCCTCTGTGGCCGGTATGTCATGGAAACAGTGTCCTCTGTGGCCGGTATGTTGTGGAAACAGTGTCCTCTGTGGCCGGTATGTCGTGAAAACAATGTCCTCTGTGGCGGGTATGTCGTGGAAACAGTGTCCTCTGTGGCCGGTATGTCGTGGAAACAGTGTCCTCTGTGGCCGGTATGTCATGGAAACAGTGTCCTCTGTGGCCGGTATGTCGTGGAAACAATGTCCTCTGTGGCTGGTATGTCGTGAAAACAGTGTCCACTGTGGCCGGTATGTCATGGAAACAGTGTCCACTGTGGCCAGTATGTCATGGAAACAGTGTCCTCTGTGGCCGGTATGTCTTGGAAACAGTGTCCTCTGTGGCCAGTATGTCGTGGAAACAGTGTCCTCTGTGGCCGGTATGTCGTGGAAACAGTGTCCTCTGTGGCCGGTATGTCGTGGAAACAGTGTCCTCTGTGGCCAGTATGTCGTGGAAACAGTGTCCTCTGTGGCCGGTATGTCGTGGAAACAGTGTCCTCTGTGGCCGGTATGTCGTGGAAACAGTGTCCTCTGTGGCCGGTATGTCGTGGAAACAGTGTCCTCTGTGGCCGGTATGTCGTGGAAACAGTGTCCTCTGTGGCCGGTATGTCGTGGAAACAGTGTCCTCTGTGGCCGGTATGTCGTGGAAACAGTGTCCTCTGTCAGACACAGTGGCATTTTTGCATTTCAAAAAAGCTCCTTAGAAATAAATTCTGTTTAATGATGGATTTCCTTGAGCTTGTTATCTTAGTGAAACACTCGCAACAAAGCTAAACACAGTTCTGATTAATGATAACAGTGTGACATCTGTTCATGCCAGTTCTCACTCAAACAACTCGAATCTATGTTTTTGTTGCAATTAATAACATTTGCAACAAAATATATAACATAATATCTGACAAAATCATCCGCCATTTCAAAAGTTTGAGGGACATTGCTGCCAGGCAATAGGTGAGGCAATTGATACATCACCTGAGACTGCAATAATGTAAAAAACTTGAAGACTCATATTCTGATTGAATGTCCCAATGCCTGTCTATATGTGACTGGATATGACAGAAGGAACCAGTCTACCTGTAACTGGAGATGACACAAGGAACCAGCCTACCTGTGTCTGGAGATGATAGAAGGAACCAGTCTACCTGTGACTGGAGATGACAGAAGGGACCAGTCTACCTGTAACTGTAGATGACAGAAGGAACCAGTCTACCTGTAACTGGATATGACAGAAGGAACCAGTCAACCTGTGTCTGGAGATGATAGAAGGAACCAGTCTACCTGTGACTGGAGATGACTGAACGAACCAGTCTACCTGTGACTGGAGATGTCAGAAGGAACCAGTCCACCTGTGACTGGAGATGTCAGAAGGAACCAGTCCACCTGTGACTGGAGGTGACAGAAAGAACCAGTCTACCTGTGACTGGAGATGTGAGAAGGTACCAGTCCACCTGTGACTGGAGATGTGAGAAGGAACCAGTCTATCTGTGACTGGATATGTCAGAAGGAACCAGTCCACCTGTGACTGGAGATGTGAGAAGGTACCAGTCCACCTGTGACTGGTGATGACAGAAGGAACCAGTCTATCTGTGACTGGATATGTCAGAAGGAACCAGTCTACCTGTGACTGGAGATGTCAGATGGAAAGAGTTTACCTGTGACTGGAGATGACAGAAGGAACCAGTCTACCAGTGATTGGAGATGACAGAAGGAACCTGTGTACCTGTGACTGGAGATGACAGAAGGAACCAGTCTATCTGTGATTGGAGATGACAGAAGGAACCAGTCTACCTGTGACTGAAGATGACAGAAGTAACCAGTCTACCTGTGACTGGAGATGACAAAAGGAACAACTCTACCTGTGACTGGAGATAACAGAAGGAACCAGTCTACCTGTGACTGGAGATGTCAGAAGGAACCAGTCTACCTGTGACTAGAGATGTCATAAGGAACCAGTCTACCTGTGACTGGAGATGACAGAAGGAACCAGTCTACCTGTGACTGGAGATGACAGAAGGAACCAGTCTACCTGTGACTAGAGATGTCAGAAGTAACCAGTCCACCTGTGACTGGAGATGACAGAAGGAACCAGTCCACCAGTGACTGGAGATGACAGAAGGAACCAGTCCACCTGTGACTGGAGTTGACAGAAGAAACCAGTCTACCTGTGACTGGAGATGACAGAAGGAACCAGTCTACCTGTGACTAGAGATGTCAGAAGTAACCAGTCCACCTGTGACTGGAGATGACAGAAGGAACCAGTCCACCTGTGACTGGAGATGACAGAAGGAACCAGTCTACCTGTGACTGGAGATGACAGAAGGAACCAGTCTACCTGTGACTGGAGATGACAGAAGGAACCAGTCTACCTGTGACTGGAGATGACAGAAGGAACCAGTCTACCTGTGACTAGAGATGTCAGAAGTAACCAGTCCACCTGTGACTGGAGATGACAGAAGGAACCAGTCCACCTGTGACTAGAGATGTCAGAAGGAACCAGTCTACCTGTGACTGGAGATGACAGAAGGAACCAGTCTACCTGTGACTGGAGATGACAGAAGGAACCAGTCTACCTGTGGCTGGAAATGTCAGAAGGAACCAGTCTACCTGTGATTGGAGATGTCAGAAGGAACCAGTCCACCTGTGACTGGAGATGACAGAAGGAACCTGTCCACCTGTGACTGGAGATGTCAGAAGGAACCAGTCCACCTGTGACTGGAGTTGACAGAATGAACCAGTCCACCTGTGACTGGAGATGTCCGAAGGAACCAGTCCACCTGTGACTGGAAATGTCAGAAGGAACCAGTCCACCTGTGACTGGACATGTCCGAAGGAACCAGTCCACCTGTGACTGGTAATGTCAGAAGGAACCAGTCCACCTGTGTCTGGATATGTCAGAATGAACCAGTCCACCTGTGACTGGAGATGTCCGAAGGAACCAGTCTACCCGTGACTGGAGATGTCAGAAGGAACCAGTCCACCTGTGACTGGAGATGTCAGAAGGAACCAGTCCACCTGTGACTGGAAATGTCAGAAGGAACCAGTCCACCTGTGACTGGATATGTCAGAATGAACCAGTCCACTTGTGACTGGAAATGTCAGAAGGAACCAGTCTACCTGTGACTGGAGATGTCCGAAGGAACCAGTCCACCTGTGACTGGAAATGTCAGAAGGAACCAGTCTACCTGTGACTGGAGATGTCAGATGGAAAGAGTTTACCTGTGACTGGAGATGACAGAAGGAACCAGTCTACTTGTGATTGGAGATGACAGAAGGAACCTGTGTACCTGTGACTGGAGATGACAGAAGGAACCAGTCTACTTGTGATTGGAGATTACAGAAGGAACCTGTGTACCTGTGACTGGAGATGACAGAAGGAACCAGTCTATCTGTGATTGGAGATGACAGAAGGAACCAGTCTACCTGTGACTGGAGATGACAGAAGGAACCAGTCTACCTGTACTGGAGACGACAGAAGGAACCAGTCTACCTGTGACTGGAGATGACAGAAGGAACCAGTCTACCAGTGACTGGAGACGACAGAAGGAACCAGTCTACCTGTGACTGGAGATAACAGAAGGAACCAGTCTACCTGTGACTGGAGATGTCAGAAGGAACCAGTCTACCTGTGACTAGAGATGTCAGAAGGAACCAGTCTACCTGTGACTGGAGATGTCAGTAGGAACCAGTCCACCTGTGACTGGAGATGACAGAAGGAACCAATCTACCTGTGACTGGCGATGACAGAAGGAACCAGTCTACCTATGACTGGAGATGACAGAAGGAACCAGTCTACCTGTGACTGGAGATGACAGAAGGAACCAGTCAACCTGTGGCTGGAAATGTCAGAAGGAACCAGTCTACCTGTGATTGGAGATGTCACAAGGAACCAGTCCACCTGTGACTGGAGATGTCCGAAGGAACCAGTCTACCCGTGACTGGAGATGTCACAAGGAACCAGTCCACCTGTGACTGGAGATGACAGAAGGAACCAGTCCACCTGTGACTGGAGATGTCAGAAGGAACCAGTCCACCTGTGACTGGAGATGACAGAAGGAACCAGTCCACCTGTGACTGGAGATAACAGAAGGAACCAGTCCACCTGTGACTGGAGTTGACAGAAGTAACCAGTCCACCTGTGACTGAAGATGTCCGAAGGAACCAGTCCACCTGTGACTGGAAATGTCCGAAGGAACCAGTCCACCTGTGACTGGAGATGTCCGAAGGAACCAGTCCACCTGTGACTGGAAATGTCAGAAGGACCCAGTCCACCTGTGACTGGATATGTCAGAATGAACCAGTCCACCTGTGACTGGAGATGTCCGAAGGAACCAGTCTACCCGTGACTGGAGATGTCAGAAGGAACCAGTCCACCTGTGACTGGAGATGTCAGAAGGAACCAGTCTACCTGTGACTGGAGATGTCAGAAGGAACCAGTCCACCTGTGACTGGAAATGTCAGAAGGAACCAGTCCACCTGTGACTGGATATGTCAGAATGAACCAGTCCACCTGTGACTGGAAATGTCAGAAGGAACCAGT
This sequence comes from Paraescarpia echinospica, assembly GCA_020002185.1. Classification (NCBI taxonomy): domain Eukaryota; kingdom Metazoa; phylum Annelida; class Polychaeta; order Sabellida; family Siboglinidae; genus Paraescarpia; species Paraescarpia echinospica. The sequence continues at coordinate 731,346 of CM034534.1, read as the reverse complement.
CTACCTGTGACTGGAGATGTCCGAAGGAACCAGTCCACCTGTGACTGGAAATGTCAGAAGGAACCAGTGACTGGAGATGTCAGATGGAAAGAGTTTACCTGTGACTGGAGATGACAGAAGGAACCAGTCTACTTGTGATTGGAGATGACAGAAGGAACCTGTGTACCTGTGACTGGAGATGACAGAAGGAACCAGTCTATCTGTGATTGGAGATGACAGAAGGAACCAGTCTACCTGTGACTGGAGATGACAGAAGGAACCAGTCTACCTGTACTGGAGATGACAGAAGGAACCAGTCTACCTGTGACTGGAGATGACAGAAGGAACCAGTCTACGTGTGACTGGAGATAACAGAAGGAACCAGTCTACCTGTGACTGGAGATGTCAGAAGGAACCAGTCTACCTGTTACTAGAGATGTCAGAAGGAACCAGTCTACCTGTGACTGGAGATGACAGAAGGAACCAGTCCACCTGTAACTGGAGATGACAAAAGGAACCAGTCCACCGGTGACTGGAGATGTCATAAAGAACCAGTCCACCTGTGACTAGAGGTGTTAGAAGGAACCAATCTACCTGTGACTGAAGATGTCAGAAGGAACCAGTGTACCTGTGACTGGAGATCACAGAAGGAACCAGTCTACCTGTGATTGGAGATGACAGAAGGAACCAGTCCACCTGTGACTGGAGATGTCATAAGGAACCAGTCCACCTGTGACTAGAGGTGTCAGAAGGAACCAGTCTACCTGTGACTGGAGATGTCAGAAGGAACCAGTGTACCTGTGACTGGAAATGACAGAAGGAACCAGACTACCTGTGACTGGAGATCACAGAAGGAAAGAGTCTACCTGTGACTAGGGTTGTCAGAAGGAACCAGTCTACCTGTGACTGGAGATGTCAGAAGGAACCGGTCTACAGACTACTTCAATAACATAATGAGCTCATAAGGAAAGTCAACCATTAAAAAAAATCTGTTGTTTAATTCAAGGAGTGTTGTCAAAATAGAAATACCTGCCGCTGTATCACTGAGGACACTATTTATGTGACACGCCAGTGAAAGTGTCCCGGTATTATGTCCTGGTATTGACAGTATTCACAATACAAGGTCACTGTTAAGCCTTCAGGCCCCAAATCATCTTATGAAACACGTTCCGAGTCCCCGCAGGGAATGCATAAAATCACCAAGATATCGGTGCACAAAGTGTGTTTGGATTACATTTTTTTGTACTTTGTTTTCTAATATTGCAAGTTACGCTTATCTTAAAGGAAAACAAAAGGTAACATTTTGGTGTTATGCACATAAAAGAGTAAACACAAGCTAACCTATAAGCGAGCAAACATGTTTTTGCAATATGCCATACTGTTCCACATGCTGTGGTAGAAAACTTGTGTGAATAATAAAGAGCTGCATTTGTGCGTTTGCCCGGGACCAGAGCACAAGTGAAAGAGCGGATAGATCAAGTCATCGAATAGGCCTGGACTGGGACCAGAGCACAAGTGAAAGAGCGGATAGATCAAGTCATCGAATAGGCCTGGACTGGGACCAGAGCACAAGTGAAAGAGCAGATAGATCAAGTCATCGAATAGGCCTGGACTGAGACCAGAGCACAAGTGAAAGAGCGGATAGATCAAGTCATCGAATAGGCCTGGACTGGGACCAGAGCACAAGTGAAAGAGCGGATAGATCAAGTCATCGACTAGACCTGGACTGGGACCAGAGCACAAGTGAAAGAGCGGATAGATCAAGTCATCGACTAGGCCTGGACTGAGACCAGAGCACAAGTGAAAGAGCGGATAGATCAAGTCATCGACTAGGCCTGGACTGAGACCAGAGCACAAGTGAAAGAGCGGATAGATCAAGTCATCGACTAGGCCTGGACTGGGACCAGAGCACAAGTGAAAGAGCGGATAGATCAAGTCATCGACTAGGCCTGGACTAGGCACAAGTGAAAGAGCGGATAGATCAAGAGACCAAAGCACAAGTGAAAGAGCGGATAGATCAAGTCATCGACTAGGCCTGGACTGGGATCAGAGCACAAGTGAAAGAGCGAATAGATCAAGTCATCGACTAGGCCTGGACTGGGACCAGAGCACAAGTGAAAGAGCAGATAGACCAAGTCATCGACTAGGCCTGGACTGGGACCAGCCACAAGTGAAAGAGCGGATAGACCAAGTCATCGACTAGGCCTGGACTGGGACCAGCCACAAGTGAAAGAGCGGATAGACCAAGTCATCGACTAGGCCTGGACTGGGACCAGCCACAAGTGAAAGAGCGGATAGATCAAGTCATCGACTAGGCCTGGACTGGGATCAGAGTACAAGTGAAAGAGCAGATAGATCAAGTCATCGACTAGGCCTGGACTGAGACCAGAGCACAAGTGAAAGAGTGGATAGATCAAGTCATCGACTAGGCCTGGACTGGGACCAGAGCACAAGTGAAAGAGCAGATAGACCAAGTCATCGACTAGGCCTGTACTGGGACCAGCCACAAGTGAAAGAGCGGATAGACCAAGTCATCGACTAGGCCGGGACGGGGACCAGCCACAAGTGAAAGAGCGGATAGGCCAAGTCATCGACTAGGCCTGGACTAGGACCAGAGCACAAGTGAAAGAGCGGATAGACCAAGTCATCGACTAGGCCTGGACTGGGACCAGAGCACAAGTGAAAGAGCGGATAGACCAAGTCATCGACTAGGCCTGGACAGGGACCAGCCACAAGTGAAAAAGCGGATAGACCAAGTCATCGACTAGGCCTGGACTGGGACCAGAGCACAAGTGAAAGAGCGGATAGACCAAGTCATCGACTAGGCCTGGACTGGGACCAGAGCACAAGTGAAAGAGCGGATAGACCAAGTCATCGACTAGGCCTGGACTGGGACCAGCCACAAGTGAAAAAAGAGCGGATAGACCAAGTCATCGACTAGGCCTGGACTGGGACCAGCCACAAGTGAAAGAGCGGATAGACCAAGTCATCGACTAGGCCTGGACTGGGACCAGCCACAAGTGAAAGAGCGGATAGACCAAGTCATCGACTAGGCCTGGACTGGGACCAGAGCACAAGTGAAAGAGCGGATAGATCAAGTCATCGACTAGGCCTGGACTGGGACCAGAGCCCAAGTGAAAGAGCGGATAGACCAAGTCATCGACTAGGCCTGGACTGGGACCAGAGCCACAAGTGAAAGAGCGGATAGACCAAGTCATCGACTAGGCCTGGACTGGGACCAGAGCCACAAGTGAAAGAGCGGATAGATCAACTCATCGACTAGGCCTGGACTGGGACCAGAGCACAAGTGAAAGAGCGGGTAGATCAACTCATCGACTAGGCCTGGACTGGGACCAGAGCACAAGTGAAAGAGCGGGTAGATTAACTCATCAACTAAGCCTGGACTGGGACCAGAGCCCAAGTGAAAGAGCGGATAGACCAAGTCATCGACTAGGCCTGGACTGGGACCAGAGCACAAGTGAAAGAGCGGATAGACCAAGTCATCGACTACAAGTCATCGACTAGGCCTGGACTGGGACCAGAGCACAAGTGAAAGAGCGGATAAACCAAGTCATCGACTAGGCCTGGACTGGGACCAGAGCACAAGTGAAAGAGCGGATAGACCAAGTCATCGACTAGGCCTGGACTGGGACCAGAGCACAAGTGAAAGAGCGGATAGACCAAGGCATTGACTAGGCCTGGACTGGGACCAGCCACAAGTGAAAGAGCGGATAGACCAAGTCATCGACTAGGCCTGGACTGGGATCAGAGCACAAGTGAAAGAGCGGATAGACCAAGGCATTGACTAGGCCTGGACTGGGACCAGCCACAAGTGAAAGAGCGGATAGACCACGGCATTGACTAGGCCTGGACTGGGACCAGCCACAAGTGAAAGAGCGGATAGACCAAGTCATCGACTAGGCCTGGACTGGGACCAGCCACAAGTGAAAGAGCGGATAGACCAAGTCATCGACTAGGCCGGGACTGGGACCAGCCACAAGTGAAAGAGCGGATAGGCCAAGTCATCGACTAGGCCTGGACTGGGATCAGAGCACAAGTGAAAGAGCGGATAGACCAAGTCATCGACTAGGCCTGGACTGGGACCAGAGCACAAGTGAAAGAGCGGATAGACCAAGTCATCGACTAGGCCTGGACTGGGACCAGAGCACAAGTGAAAGAGCGGATAAACCAAGTCATCGACTAGGCCTGGACTGGGACCAGAGCACAAGTGAAAGAGCGGATAGACCAAGTCATCGACTAGGCCTGGACTGGGACCAGAGCACAAGTGAAAGAGCGGATAGACCAAGGCATTGACTAGGCCTGGACTGGGACCAGCCACAAGTGAAAGAGCGGATAGACCAAGGACTGCACAAGTGAAAGAGCACTAGGCCTGGACTGGGACCAGCCACAAGTGAAAGAGCGGATAGGCCTAGGCCTGGACTGGGACCAGCCACAAGTGAAAAGAGCGGATAGACCACCAGTCGATTGACTAGGCCTGGACTGGACTGGGACAGAGCACAAGTGAAAGAGCGGATAGACCAAGTCATCGACTAGGCCTGGACTGGGACCAGAGCACAAGTGAAAGAGCGGATAGACCAAGTCATCGACTAGGCCTGGACTGGGACCAGAGCACAAGTGAAAGAGCGGATAGACCAAGTCATCGACTAGGCCTGGACTGGGACCAGAGCACAAGTGAAAGAGCGGATAAACCAAGTCATCGACTAGGCCTGGACTGGGACCAGAGCACAAGTGAAAGAGCGGATAGACCAAGTCATCGACTAGGCCTGGACTGGGACCAGAGCACAAGTGAAAGAGCGGATAGACCAAGGCATTGACTAGGCCTGGACTGGGACCAGCCACAAGTGAAAGAGCGGATAGACCAAGTCATCGACTAGGCCTGGACTGGGATCAGAGCACAAGTGAAAGAGCGGATAGACCAAGGCATTGACTAGGCCTGGACTGGGACCAGCCACAAGTGAAAGAGCGGATAGACCACGGCATTGACTAGGCCTGGACTGGGACCAGCCACAAGTGAAAGAGCGGATAGACCAAGTCATCGACTAGGCCTGGACTGGGACCAGCCACAAGTGAAAGAGCGGATAGACCAAGTCATCGACTAGGCCGGGACTGGGACCAGCCACAAGTGAAAGAGCGGATAGGCCAAGTCATCGACTAGGCCTGGACTGGGATCAGAGCACAAGTGAAAGAGCGGATAGACCAAGTCATCGACTAGGCCTGGACTGGGACCAGAGCACAAGTGAAAGAGCGGATAGACCAAGTCATCGACTAGGCCTGGACAGGGACCAGCCACAAGTGAAAAAGCGGATAGACCAAGTCATCGACTAGGCCTGGTCTGGGACCAGCCACAAGTGAAAAAAGAGCGGATAGACCAAGTCATCGACTAGGCCTGGACTGGGACCAGCCACAAGTGAAAAAAGAGCGGATAGACCAAGTCATCGACTAGGCCTGGTCTGGGACCAGAGCCCAAGTGAAAGAGCGGATAGATCAACTCATCGACTAGGCCTGGACTGGGACCAGAGCCCAAGTGAAAGAGCGGATAGACCAAGTCATCGACTAGGCCTGGACTGCGACCAGAGCCCAAGTGAAAGAGCGGATAGATCAACTCATCGACTAGGCCTGGACTGGGACCAGAGCCCAAGTGAAAGAGCGGATAGATCAACTCATCGACTAGGCCTGGACTGGGACCAGAGCACAAGTGAAAGAGCGGGTAGATCAACTCATCGACTAGGCCTGGACTGGGACCAGAGCACAAGTGAAAGAGCGGGTAGATTAACTCATCAACTAAGCCTGGACTGGGACCAGAGCCCAAGTGAAAGAGCGGATAGACCAAGTCATCGACTAGGCCTGGACTGCGACCAGAGCCCAAGTGAAAGAGCGGATAGATCAACTCATCGACTAGGCCTGGACTGGGACCAGAGCCCAAGTGAAAGAGCGGATAGATCAACTCATCGACTAGGCCTGGACTGGGACCAGAGCACAAGTGAAAGAGCGGGTAGATTAACTCATCAACTAAGCCTGGACTGGGACCAGAGCCCAAGTGAAAGAGCGGGTAGATTAACTCATCAACTAAGCCTAGACTGGGACCAGAGCACAAGTGAAAGAGCGGATAGATCAACTCATCGACTAGGCCTGGACTGGGACCAGAGCACAAGTGAAAGAGCGGGTAGATCAACTCATTGACTAGGCCTGGACTGGGACCAGAGCACAAGTGAAAGAGCGGGTAGATTAACTCATCAACTAAGCCTGGACTGGGACCAGAGCCCAAGTGAAAGAGCGGATAGACCAAGTCATCGACTAGGCCTGGACTGCGACCAGAGCCCAAGTGAAAGAGCGGATAGATCAACTCATCGACTAGGCCTGGACTGGGACCAGAGCCCAAGTGAAAGAGCGGATAGATCAACTCATCGACTAGGCCTGGACTGGGACCAGAGCACAAGTGAAAGAGCGGGTAGATTAACTCATCAACTAAGCCTAGACTGGGACCAGAGCCCAAGTGAAAGAGCGGGTAGATTAACTCATCAACTAAGTCTAGACTGGGACCAGAGCCCAAGTGAAAGAGCGGGTAGATTAACTCATCAACTAAGCCTAGACTGGGACCATCTCTTATTTTCTCACCTAACTATAAATTGACCACCTACAGTCACTAAATTTCTCAAATATCTTACGCAAATATACGCACTTTGTTATAAAAAATTACACTTACACGCCAACATAACGATCATAATTCACAAACAAACTAAACTAAAACTCAACATCTTTAGTGTTACAGCTGCCGTACACTTGATATTGTATTGAGACGTCGTTATACAAGCTGCCGTACACTTGATATTGTATTGAGACGTCGTTATACAAGCTGCTGTACACTTAATATTGTATTGAGACGTCGTTATACAAGCTGCTGTACACTTAATATTGTATTGAGACGTATACTTATGTTGCTTGAGTATTGAGTATATACAAGCTGCTGTACACTTAATATTGTATTGAGACGTCGTTATACAAGCTGCCGTACACTTGATATTGTATTGAGACGTCGTTATACAAGCTGCTGTACACTTAATATTGTATTGAGACGTCGTTATACAAGCTGCTGTACACTTAATATTGTATTGAGACGTCGTTATACAAGCTGCTGTACACTTAATATTGTATTGAGACGTCGTTATACAAGCTGCTGTACACTTAATATTGTATTGAGACGTCGTTATACAAGCTTACACTTGATATTGTATTGAGACGTCGTTATACAAGCTGCTGTACACTTAATATTGTATTGAGACGTCGTTATACAAGCTGCTGTACACTTAATATTGTATTGAGACGTCGTTATACAAGCTGCTGTACACTTAATATTGTATTGAGACGTCGTTATACAAGCTGCTGTACACTTAATATTGTATTGAGACGTCGTTATACAAGCTGCTGTACACTTAATATTGTATTGAGACGTCGTTATACAAGCTGCTGTACACTTAATATTGTATTGAGACGTCGTTATACAAGCTGCTGTACACTTAATATTGTATTGAGACGTCGTTATACAAGCTGCTGTACACTTAATATTGTATTGAGACGTCATTATACAATTGAGGTTCAGTGTTGTTACTATAACTGAAATGGTGTAATTGTGTGAGTATGTGTATATCTATAATAACAGGTGTATATTATAAAACTAAACAGAACTGGTTGGTTGGGGGAGTGGGTGTCTGGATGTTTGCAGGCGGTTACGGTCTAAAAAGGTTAATGAACAAAATCGATCTTAAAGGGCAAAGTCAGGCTAATATGTGTGACCTCATAGGAGGGTTATTGAAAGGATGCCAGCTTTCCAAAGAACGACCTACCTGTGAAGGAACCAGGGACAATGACAGCCAGGTATGAACTGTGACCTACCTCTGACTGGATCAGGGGTAATGACAGCCAGGTATCAATTGTGACCTACCTGTGACTGGATCAGGGGCAATGACAGCCAGGTATGAACTGTGACCTACCTGTGACTGGATCAGGGGTAATGACAGCCAGGTATCAACTGTGACTTACCTGTGACTGGATCAGGGGCAATGACAGCCAGGTATGAACTGTGACCTACCTGTGACTGGATCAGGGGTAATGACAGCCAGGTATCAACTGTGACTTACCTGTGACTGGATCAGGGGCAATGACAGCCAGGTATGAACTGTGACTTACCTGTGACTGGATCAGGGGCAATGACAGCCAGGTATGAACTGTGACCTACCTATGACTGGATCAGAGGTAATGACAGCCAGGTATGAACTGTGACCAACTTGTGACTGGATCAGGGGCAATGACAGCCAGGTATGAACTGTGACCTACCTGTGACTGGATCAGGGATAATGACAGCCAGGTATGAACTGTGACTTACCTGTGACTGGATCAGGGGCAATGACAGCCAGGTATGAACTGTGACCTACCTATGACTGGATCAGAGGTAATGACAGCCAGGTATGAACTGTGACCTACCTGTGACTGGATCAGGGGCAATGACAGCCAGGTATGAACTGTGACCTACCAGTGACTGGATCAGGGGTAATGACAGCCAGGTATCAACTGTGACCTACCTGTGACTGGATCAGGGGTAATGACAGCCAGGTATGAACTGTGACCTACCTGTGACTGGATCAGGGGCAATGACATCCAGGTATGAACTGTGACCTACCTGTGACTGGATCAGGGGCAATGACAGCCAGGTATGAATTGTGACCTACCTGTGACTGGATCAGGGGTAATGACAGCCAGGTATGAACTGTGACCTACCTGTGACTGGATCAGGGGTAATGACAGCCAGGTATGAACTGTGACCTACCTGTGACTGGATCAGGGGCAATGACAGCCAGGTATGAACTGAGACTTACCTGTGACTGGATCAGGGGCAATGACAGCCAGGTATGAACTGTGACTTACCTGTGACTGGATCAGGGGCAATGACAGCCAGGTATGAACTGTGACCTACCTGTGACTGGATCAGGGGTAATGACAGCCAGGTATCAACTGTGACTTACCTGTGACTGGATCAGGGGCAATGACAGCCAGGTATGAACTGTGACTTACCTGTGACTGGATCAGGGGCAATGACAGCCAGGTATGAACTGTGACCTACCTATGACTGGATCAGAGGTAATGACAGCCAGGTATGAACTGTGACCAACTTGTGACTGGATCAGGGGCAATGACAGCCAGGTATGAACTGTGACCTACCTGTGACTGGATCAGGGTTAATGACAGCCAGGTATGAACTGTGACTTACCTGTGACTGGATCAGGGGCAATGACAGCCAGGTATGAACTGTGACCTACCTATGACTGGATCAGAGGTAATGACAGCCAGGTATGAACTGTGACCTACCTGTGACTGGATCAGGGGCAATGACAGCCAGGTATGAACTGTGACCTACCAGTGACTGGATCAGGGGTAATGACAGCCAGGTATCAACTGTGACCTACCTGTGACTGGATCAGGGGTAATGACAGCCAGGTATGAACTGTGACCTACCTGTGACTGGATCAGGGGCAATGACATCCAGGTATGAACTGTGACCTACCTGTGACTGGATCAGGGGCAATGACAGCCAGGTATGAATTGTGACCTACCTGTGACTGGATCAGGGGTAATGACAGCCAGGTATGAACTGTGACCTACCTGTGACTGGATCAGGGGTAATGACAGCCAGGTATGAACTGTGACCTACCTGTGACTGGATCAGGGGCAATGACAGCCAGGTATGAACTGAGACTTACCTGTGACTGGATCAGGGGCAATGACAGCCAGGTATGAACTGTGACTTACCTGTGACTGGATCAGGGGCAGTGACAGCCAGGTATGAACTGTGACTTATCTGTGACTGGATCAGGGGCAATGACAGCCAGGTATGAACTGTGACTTACCTGTGACTGGATCAGGGGTAATGACAGCCAGGTATGAACTGTGACCTACCTGTGACTGGATCAGGGGTAATGACAGCCAGGTATGAACTGTGACCTACCTGTGACTGGATCAGGGGTAATGACAGCCAGGTATCAACTGTGACCTACCTGTGACTGGATCAGGGGTAATGACAGCCAGGTATCAACTGTGACCTACCTGTGACTGGATCAGGGGTAATGACAGCCAGGTATCAACTGTGACTTACCTGTGACTGGATCAGGGGTAATGACAGCCAGGTATCAACTGTGACTTACCTGTGACTGGATCAGGGGTAATGAAAGCCAGGTATCAACTGTGACTTACCTGTGACTGGATCAGGGGCAATGACAGCCAGGTATCCACTGTGACTTACCTGTGACTGGATCAGGGGCAATGACAGCCAGGTATTAACTGTGACTTACCTGTGACTGGATCAGGGGCAATGACAGCCAGGTATGAACTGTGACCTACCTATGACTGGATCAGGGGCAATGACAGCCAGGTATGAACTGTGACCTACCTGTGACTGGATCAGAGGTAATGGCAGCCAGGTATGAACTGTGACCTACCTGTGACTGGATCAGGGGCAATGACAGCCAGGTATGAACTGAGACTTACCTGTGACTGGATCAGGGGCAATGACAGCCAGGTATGAACTGTGACCTACCTGTGACTGGATCAGGGGCAATGACAGCCAGGTATGAACTGTGACTTACCTGTGACTGGATCAGGGGCAATGACAACCAGGTATCAACTGTGACTTACCTATGACTGGATCAGGGGCAATGACAGCCAGGTATGAACTGTGACCTACCTATGACTGGATCAGAGGTAATGACAGCCAGGTATGAACTGTGACCTACCTATGACTGGATCAGGGGCAATGACAGCCAGGTATGAACTGAGACTTACCTGTGACTGGATCAGGGGCAATGACAGCCAGGTATGAGTATGAACTGTGACTTACCTGTGACTGGATCAGGGGTAATGACAGCCAGGTATGAACTGTGACCTACCTATGACTGGATCAGGGGTAATGACAGCCAGGTATGAACTGTGACCTACCTGTGACTGGATCAGGGGCAATGACAGCCAGGTATGAACTGTGACCTACCTATGACTGGATCAGGGGCAATGACAGCCAGGTATGAACTGTGACTTACCTGTGACTGGATCAGGGGCAATGACAGCCAGGTATGAAGTGAGACAATGACAGCCCTGTATGACTGGATCAGAGGTAATGACAGCCAGGTATGACCTGACTGTGGACCTATGACTGGATCAGAGGTAATGACAGCCAGGTATGAACTGTGACCTACCTGTGACTGGAGACTTACCTGTGACTGGATCAGAGGTAATGACAGCCAGGTATGAACTGTGACTTACCTGTGACTGGATCAGAGGTAATGACAGCCAGGTATGAACTGTGACCTACCTGTGACTGGATCAGGGGCAATGACAGCCAGGTATGAACTGTGACTTACCTGTGACTGGATCAGGGGCAATGACAGCCAGGTATGAACTGTGACCTACCTATGACTGGATCAGAGGTAATGACAGCCAGGTATGAACTGTGACCTACCTGTGACTGGATCAGGGGCAATGACAGCCAGGTATGAACTGTGACTTACCTGTGACTGGATCAGAGGTAATGACAGCCAGGTATGAACTGTGACTTACCTATGACTGGATCAGAGGTAATGACAGCCAGGTATGAACTGTGACCTACCTGTTACTGGATCAGGGGCAATGACAGCCAGGTATGAACTGAGACTTACCTGTGACTGGATCAGGGGCAATGACAGCCAGGTATCAACTGAGACTTACCTGTGACTGGATCAGAGGCAATGACAGCCAGGTATGAACTGTGACCTACCTGTGACTGGATCAGGGGCAATGACATCCAGGTATCAACTGTGACTTACCTGTGACTGGATCAGGGGCAATGACAGCCAGGTATCAACTGAGACTTACCTGTGACTGGATCAGAGGCAATGACAGCCAGGTATGAACTGTGACCTACCTGTGACTGGATCAGGGGCAATGACAGCCAGGTATGAACTGTAACCTACCTGTGACTGGATCAGGGGCAATGAAAGCCAGGTATGAACTGTGACCTACCTATGACTGGATCAGGCGCAGTGACAGCCAGGTATGAACTGTGACTTACCTGTGACTGGATCAGGGGTAATGACAGCCAGGTATGAACTGTGACCTACCTGTGACTGGATCAGGGGTAATGACAGCCAGGTATGAACTGTGACTTACCTATGACTGGATCAGGGGCAATGACAGCCAGGTATGAACTGTGACCTACCTATGACTGGATCAGAGGTAATGACAGCCAGGTATGAACTGTGACCTACCTGTGACTGGATCAGGGGTAATGACAGCCAGGTATGAACTGTGACTTATCTATGACTGGATCAGGCGCAATGACAGCCAGGTATGAACTGTGACCTACCTGTGACTGGATCAGGGGTAATGACAGCCAGGTATGAACTGTGACTTACCTATGACTGGATCAGGGGCAATGACAGCCAGGTATGAACTGTGACCTACCTATGACTGGATCAGAGGTAATGACAGCCAGGTATGAACTGTGACCTACCTGTGACTGGATCAGGGGCAATGACAGCCAGGTATGAACTGTGACTTACCTGTGACTGGATCAGGGGCAATGACAGCCAGGTATGAACTGTGATTTACCTGTGACTGGATCAGGGGTAATGACAGCCAGGTACGGCCTGCGACCGGAGGCAGGTGTTTGTGCAGTCTCAACACTCAATTTGCTGAAACGAATACATGCATGTGTGTAGTACAGTTTACAGTTACCTCAGTAATACAGCCACCTCATAATTAAGGTCACGTGTGTTGTAGTTTTCTGTATTACAGGTGAGTAATACAGCCACCTCACAATTAAGGTAACGTGTGTAGTACAGTTTACTGTATTACAGGTAATACAGCCACCTCACAATTAAGGTCACGTGTGTAGTACAGTTTATTGCATCACATGTTAGTAATACAGCCACCTCATAATTAAGGTCACGTGTGTAGTACAGTTTATTGTATTACAGGTAATACAGCCACCTCACAATTAAGGTCATGTGTGTAGTACAGTTTATTGCATCACATGTGAGTAATACAGCCACCTCATAATTAAGGTCACGTGTGTAGTACAGTTTATTGTATTACAGGTAATACAGCCACCTCACAATTAAGGTCATGTGTGTAGTACAGTTTATTGCATCACATGTGAGTAATACAGCCACCTCATAATTAAGGTCACGTGTGTAGTACAGTTTATTGTATTACAGGTAATACAGCCACCTCACAATTAAGGTCATGTGTGTAGTACAGTTTATTGCATCACATGTGAGTAATACAGCCACCTCATAATTAAGGTCACGTGTGTAGTACAGTTTATTGCATCACATGTGAGTAATACAGCCACCTCATAATTAAGGTCACGTGTGTAGTACAGTTTATTGCATCACATGTGAGTAATACAGCCACCTCATAATTAAGGTCACGTGTGTAGTACAGTTTATTGCATCACATGTGAGTAATACAGCCACCTCACAATTAAGGTCACGTGTGTAGTACAGTTTATTGCATCACATGATAGTAATACAGCCACCTCATAATTAAGGTCACGTGTGTAGTACAGTTTATTGCATCACATGTGAGTAATACAGTCACCTCATAATTAAGGTCACGTGTGTAGTACAGTTTATTGCATCACATGTGAGTAATACAGCCACCTCACAATTAAGGTCACGTGTGTAGTAGAGTTTACTGTATTACAGGTGAGTAATACAGCCACCTCATAATTAATGTCACCCTGGGACAGTCACAAATATTTTTTGTAACAGAAAAGTATAGGAAAAATAGTTCCACTAATGTGGTCACCTCACTATTCAGGTCACCTTGCTATTCAGGTCACCTTGCTATTCGGGTCACCTTGCTATTCAGGTCACTTTGCCCAGACCCGAGGTTGACCGTAACAGTAACGTTCCACTGTACAATAAGGCCATTAAAATAAATAATGATTTTTTCATCAGTGAGCAAATTTATAAATAAATGAAGCAAATCTTTTTAATAATATAATTATATTCCTCTAAATATGTGTTCTGGCACAATAAGTAAAACTATGATTTGTGTCTGGCCAAATGAATTTTCTACATCTTTGCTGCTTGCAGGAAGTACAATAAATAGGCAGACATATTAAATTGTTGATTGTTGAGAATATCTCATTTGACAGTTGCAGACATGTTCAGCAGCACAAGAAACAAACTCCTCATTTACATATTGACAAATTTCTGATGAGAAACCACAAATTTATTTAACAAAACTTCCAATGCAGCAATGTTATTTAAAGGGCCTTCGTGAATCAATACATGTATAAAACTGTGATATTTCTAATTTCAAGTGGTCTAAAAACAGGTATCCTTTAGCAATGTCGTAAAGAAGTTGGGTTGATAATACCATCAAGTCATAATGTTACTTTTTTGTATCTGGAAATTTTTTTTACTTTGTGTAGGAATAATTATCATATGTATGGTCAAGTTACTGTTCTAGCTAAAACTATAATAATAATTATCATATGTATGGTCATGTTACTGTTCTAGCTAAAACTATAATAATAATTATCATATGTATGGGCATGTTACTGTTCTAGCTAAAACTATAATAATAATTATCATATGTATGGTCATGTTACTGTTCTAACTAAAACTATAATAATAATTATCATATGCATGGTTATGTTACTGTTCTAGCTAAAACTATAATACTAATTATCATATGTATGGTCATGTTACTGTTCTAGCTAAAACTATAATAATAATTATCATATGTATGGTCATGTTACTGTTCTAACTAAAACTATAATAATAATTATCATATGCATGGTCATGTTACTGTTCTAACTAAAACTATAATAATAATTATCATATGTATGGTCATGTTACTGTTCTAGCTAAAACTATAATAATTATCATATGTATGGGCATGTTACTGTTCTAGCTAAAACTATAATAATAATTATCATATGTATGGTCATGTTACTGTTCTAGCTAAAACTATAATAATAATTATCATATGTATGGGCATGTTACTGTTCTAGCTAAAACTATAATAATAATTATCATATGTATGGTCATGTTACTGTTCTAACTAAAACTATAATAATAATTATCATATGTATGGTCATGTTACTGTTCTAGCTAAAACTATAATAATAATTATCATATGTATGGTCATGTTACTGTTCTAGCTAAAACTATAATAATAATTATCATATGTATGGTCATGTTACTGTTCTAACTAAAACTATAATAATAATTATCATATGCATGGTCATGTTACTGTTCTAACTAAAACTATAATAATAATTATCATATGCATGGTCATGTTACTGTTCTAGCTAAAACTATAATAATAATTATCATATGTATGGTCATGTTACTGTTCTAGCTAAAACTATAGTAATAACTGTGCATAGTTTATGCAGTTGCTGCATGAACTATCAACTCCAATCTCTGCTCTATGGGTCTCTATTAAAGCCCTGCGCGGGCTGGAAATCTGAGCCCGCACCCGCCCCACAACTATGTCATTTGACCCGCAGCCCGCCCCGCATATTACAACTCAGCCCGCAGCCCGCCCCACCCTGCAGTAACTTGGCCCGCAACCCGCCCCGTTGTAATTAGTCAAAAGTCAGCCCGCACCCGCCCCGCAGCCCACAACAGATGACATGGAATCATTAAAAATATATCCTCTTTATTAATCATTGTTGTTTAAATATTAACAAATGCACGGCGCTGGGTGACAACCATGTCGTACTTGGAATTCCATCTTTAAGACAAATAGAACCCTTGTCATTATAATGTAAATGCCTGAAGGTGATAAGCAGACCTGGGACAAAGTAAAGGTACGAGTACAAATTTTAACGTATTTTAAAATGATTAATTAATCTAATTGATATAACTCAGCACAAGTGAATATGCAATGGCAGTTGATCATTTTTTTATGAGGAACAATGAAATTCACACCACTGGCATTAATTTCAGTGGCATCCTATGATCTTATAATCTATTTGCCATTGTACTGCATGAACATGAGTTGTTCAGAGGTTGAGTCTGGTGCACAAAGGCAGTGTTGCAATTTGCAATCTGCTGATATTAGAATTAGTTAGCAATTTATATTTTCTGATCGTAGACTACTGATTGTTGAGAGGGTTTTCACATGTCCATATAACAGGCTCAAAATCCCCTCTGGACCAGGCTACTGGCACCGGATTATACTACTAGTGTAGAAGGCAGTTTAACTTGAGCCATCTTACTTCTACAGAGGAAGACTGACAGTTCTTGTTCTTAGCAGTTAGGCATTGTCAGCCAGTGCCAAGTGGCATGGTCTCCAGTCTCCACACATCAAAGGCATTTCCTGTCTAATTGGTGGGGTAACTGCTCTTTATGGACATCCTGGTGGCTTAATTACACAAACAGATTGATAGCCTGAACTGATACTTCCTCCTGGAAGAAGCCACTAATCACACCTGACTGAAGCTGGCAAGGCAGGCCAGCACATGTTATCATAATACTGTTTAAACACAAACAAAAGGGCAATCTGGTAATCCCCAATTAATTAGCTCAAAGAATGTCCCACCTTTGAGTAACTGGTGACCATTAATGAGATATAAAAATCAGCCCGCAGTAGCCCGCATGAAGAAATTACTAGCCCGCAGACCGCCCCGCCCCGCAGTGACCTGACCCGCAGACCGCCCCGCACAAATTGAAACTTAACCCGCACCGCAACAACAACAAAAATCCAGCCCGCGGGTTGCGGGCCCCCGCGGGCTGCGGACCAAAACCCGCCCCACGCAGGGCTTTAGTTTCTATACAATCCACTGCTGTCTGCTGTTAGTTGAAATTGATGTTAGTTGCAAATTGAACATTTATTTTACATCCATCAAGATCATCTGAGAGCCAGCTCTATTTAAAATGTACTAGCAAATATACTGAATACCCACCCTCTAGACTGAACACTTACCCTCCAGACCAAACACCCACCCTCCAGACTGAATACCCACCCTCCAGACTGAATATCCACACTCCAGACTGAATACCCTCCCACCAGACTGAATACCCACCCTCCAGACTGACTATCTACCCTCTAGACTGACTACCCTGGCAGTTTGACAGTGATCGACTTCATGGTTAGGTCAGAAAGCAAGCAACTATGTCCTTAGATGGATATTACATGCCAGAAGGTGTAACACACATAGACCACTGAACTGTACACATTGATAGGACGTGGACTATTAAAAGTTCTACTTGACAGAAAGCATGGCCGCCATACTGTTACACAGTATTCTTTGCAGTACATGCATATTTGCGTCCGAAGTGTCTTAAACGGTCATGTTAATGCTTGACTGTTATTGCCACTTTTTACAGAGATCAGTGAGACACCAGTGCTTCCTGTCCTTGTACAGGTGTACAGAGATCAGTGACGTAGACACCAGTGCTTCCTGTCCTTGTACAGGTGTACAGAGATCAGTGACGTAGACACCAGTGCTTTCTGTCCTTGTACAGGTGTACAGAGATCACCGACGTAGACACCAGTGCTTCCTGTCCTTGTACAGGTGTACAGAGATCAGTGACGTAGACACCAGTGCTTCCTGTCCTTGTACAGGTGTACAGAGATCAGTGACGTAGACACCAGTGCTGCCTGTCCTTGTACAGGTGGACTAGTAGGGTGTCTAAGGGATAGTATCGTTATTTGCCAGATAAAAGCATGAAAATTGGATCATATATGTAAGATTTCACGACGAATCCGATCAGAGGGGGGGCTCCACATCAGAGTTTGTGTCCTTGACCTTCAATTTCAAGGTCAAATGTTATTGAGCATGAAATATAACTTTTTTTCAATACCATATCAGTTTTTGTATATATGTACGAATGTATGTGTGTAATTATGTATGCAAGCATGTATGCATCTATGTGTGCATGTACGTGTGTCCATGACCTTGAAGGTCAAGGTCAAATTTTTGTTCACCAAAAACATCGTTGTTTTTGTTGATGAATCTCCGTGTGGAGCCCTGCGAGCATCATGACAAGCATGTGCTCTCCAACAGAGTTCGGGAAAGCCGTGTGGAGCCCTGCGAGCATCATGACAAGCATGTGCTCTCCAACAGAGTTCGGGAAAGCCGTGTGGAGCCCTGCGAGCATCATGACAAGCATGTGCTCTCCAACAGAGTTCGGGAAAGCCGTGTGGAGCCCTGCGAGCATCATGACAAGCATGTGCTCTCCAACAGAGTTCGGGAAAGCCGTGTGGAGCCCTGCGAGCATCATGACAAGCATGTGCTCTCCAACAGAGTTCGGGAAAGCCGTGTGGAGCCCTGCGAGCATCATGACAAGCATGTGCTCTCCAACAGAGTTCGGGAAAGCCGTGTGGAGCCCTGCGAGCATCATGACAAGCATGTGCTCTCCAACAGAGTTCGGGAAAGCCGTGTGGAGCCCTGCGAGCATCATGACAAGCATGTGCTCTCCAACAGAGTTCGGGAAAGCCGTGTGGAGCCCTGCGAGCATCATGACAAGCATGTGCTCTCCAACAGAGTTCGGGAAAGCTGCAGGGAACACTAGCTAGCACGCAATGTTTACCATGGGATTGTTCCTGCAGCCCGTAATTGCAGAAATGTTCCAGAAGGTCTTCTTTTAAGCGAGTTTTGTTGACGGCAATGCTGTGACCCAGATCTTCCAACCTTTGCTCGAAGGAAGTATGCAGCGTAGATAGCTTGAACAATGTTTCTCCACGCTCAACCGTCGACTCGATACCACCAGTTAAATCAGCAAATGCTCAAGCTTGGTTAACTTCTCGCAACTCCAAGTAGCTTCCACCGCAGCTTCTGCGTTTTGCTCTAAAGAATGAACGGTGTTTGTTCCTGTATTTCACGAGACAGGAATTGTGGTATTTAGCCTCTAATGCAATTAAATCGCTGCCACCAATTTTCGCACACAATTCGTAATCGTTCATCTCTTCAGCCATAGAATGGAGTGATTTCTTAGCCTTGTGAATGCTATGCTGCAGAATATACAGCAAGTCTTGTCATGGTAGGTTTTTCGTTTTGAGCGTCTTCTGTCTTCCCCGACAGCTTCCGTTGTTCTTGTCCGCTCCCTTGCTCATTCGAGGTTAGCGTTGCTAAATTTATATCGACATGTATGATGCCACTTCCCTTCTTTATTCATAAGCAACTCAACAGAGTATTGACATTTTAGATGTACTGGGAGCTCTCCAATATCTTGGAACCCCGTAATGCTGGGCACAAAAGTTTCGTAAACATTCTCCGCAGAGTATTGTCCATCTGGATTTCTCAGAGGACACCGTAATTTTTCTTCAGATGCTTCCTGGCAGATAACGCATAGGTTCCAGTTGATAGAACAGCTATTTGTTTCGTCAATGTGTGTGCTTTCCATCTGAAGCAAAATAATATTGAAATAGGTCAATTTTTTTTATCGAGCACACGCAGTTTATGTTAGGCCTATTACAGCATATTATTGATATAGCATAACTTGATGAATCTATTGATTGTACATTGTGACTGGGTAAGACATTTCCCTTAACCGTCTTACATAACGCTGGTCTGACCCCATTCAAATTGTCGCCGTTCCACCGTAACACTCTAATATCGCTCACATTTTGAACAAAGTCATATAAATATATTCAAATGCGAGTACTTTTGGTAGTAGTCATGTATCATCACTCAGTGAATATCTTAGCAGTGATTTGAATGAAGATATATGATTAAATCGCAAACCACACGTGTAATTATGCACTTACGTTTCATAGCATCTGGTATCGCGTTCGTCTCGAGTCCGGCAGGTGGCTGACAGCATCATCTAGACACTACTAAGTCCCATTCATTAATTTTACCTATTTAGAAGTAGGCCTTGAAGTAAAACAAAATATACCAGCACTTAAACTTAGCTTGCATATATGCACAAAAACAGTCGCCCTGCTGAAGAATACAAATTTCCCTATCATTGCTATTTGACCTTGACATTTCCAGGTTACCTAAATGAAACCTTGACATTCACAGTTAAGAACACAAAATCAGATTTGGATCTGGCATGCATGCGTACAAAAACTGCAATGTTACTAAAAATATGGATTTCATTATCGTTATTATTATCTAAACAAAAACAGGGATGTTTTTGAGAAAAAAATTTGACTTTGATATTCAAGTTTATATATATACATACATGCTGACATACATGCATACATACATAATTATACACACACATTCATACACATATAAAAACAGTGGTGGTATTGAAAAAGATATATATTTCACGTTCAGTAACATTTGACCTTGAAATTCAAGGTCAAGGACACAAAATCTGACGTGAAGCCCCGTCTAATCGGATTCGCCGTGAAATTTTACATATATGGTCCAATTTTCATGCTTTTATCCGGCAAGTAACAATTCGGCCAAAAATTTGCCTTAACAAACCAGACTATACAGAGATCAGTGGCATAGATGCATGAGACATATTCGCCAAGTATTTGTACCTGGCATTTGAAGACTATGCAACTTTGAAAAATTGTTCACAACACTGTGTTTTTCTTGCCACCCAAGTAAACCATCTACTGATGTGTTGGGGCTGGCGTATGTAACTGGGAACAAGCATAATTTGATTGTTCATAGAAAGGGTAATTGTAAGGTGAATCTCATAAAAAACTTCTACGGATCGTTCCTGGTGTCACAGCTGAACTGATGAAATTTGTATACTGAGATCAAAAGGTGTCTGGCATAACAAACAAATGTATATGTGGTAGCTCAATTATAGTTACAAAATTGAATGTTGCTACAAATAACTTACCTTTTGGAGCCACGGATCGTGAAGATTGTCTTTTCATATCCATCGCCTGTGACAACGGAAAAATCAATTGTGACACTCACAGAAACCATTAGTGATACCTAGAAACAGCTGAAATGAGACGTAGCAGTAATAATACTAATACAGTAACTTCTTTGCGCCTAAATACTTCAGCACGAAAATGTTGGTTTTATTAACTGGTTTCAAACTTATTTCTGTAAATTCTGTAAATAATTAATGCACTGGCAGCCGACCATTCATGAACCTTAATTTGGTTACCAAAGATCATTATGAATTTTATTCAAGGCCAGCAGCAACAGCAATGATATTATCATTGCAAAAATATATTATCATTGCAAGAGTTGAAAAATTCACAACTAGGCCTAGTGCTAGACAAGTCAACAGATGCTGTCATCAGCTCAACCAACTCCATCACTTGGGCCAGCAGCACTGGCTTCCAACTGGTCCATGTCTTCCTCTCCTTGGTTCTCTCTATCACCAAGTGCTTTGACCAGAACCCAAAGAGCCATATTCTTCTGGGTGCTAGTCATGTGTGGTCTACGCGACTTCTTTGACTTAGAAAGTGTTCCACCTGTGGATTCTGCAGCAAGTGAAACTGGACCATCAAAGTCTCTCATAAATGTTGGTGATGCTAGTCACTGTCATACGCCCAAGCTGTTTATAGGTTTTTTTAAGTTTTTACCTGGAAGATTTTGGTGTTTGCAGTTTTCCCCAACAAAATCCAAAGCACATACTCTGTTTGGACAAGATGATGGCAGAGCCAGTGATAACACTTCGTTTTTATGTACCAAAATGAGCAAATAACTGTACGATTATTTTGGGTGTCTTCTCGACTATAAAGCAATTAATCACAACAATGTGTGTGATTTGTGCCACATTTCACAATAAAAGAAATATGCCAATAATTAGCATAAAATCCATTTTTGTAAACAGTTTTTTTTAAGTGTCTTCCGACAGCCAGTTTTAACAATAAGATGACTACCGGTAGTCCTTTATTGCTATAAAATGTTGTAATGTAATTAATCGTCAGAAAAGTAGGTGGTCATACGGACCAGTAACTCAAATAAGTCACTGACCCAACAGCAAAGTAGATGGTCAGTGGATATTTTGAATACTGGTTCTGATGTTAGTACTGACTCTAGGAACAAAAAGAAAATTAGAACTACATGATCAGACATGGACAGGCTTTCTTACAGGAGTAAGCTAAAATGTAGATTAGCTGGTTGTTTACGTGAAAGTACCTGGTAGGTAGGTAACTGTACAGATCCTAAAATGTTTATATCGGCCAGGAAGCCAATTCAAAGACGTCACAAGTGGCACTGAGTGAGAACACCATGGACACAGTCACAACACCTCAAAGACATCACAAGTGGCACTGAGTGAGAACACCATGGACTCAGTCACAACACCTCAAAGACATCACAAGTGGCACTGAGTGAGAACACCATGGACACAGTCACAACACCTCAAAGACATCACAAGTGGCACTGAGTGAGAACACCATGGACACAGTCACAACACCTCAAAGACATCACAAGTGGCACTGAGTGAGAACACCATGGACACAGTCACAACACCTCAAAGACATCACAAGTGGCACTGAGTGAGAACACCATGGACACAGTCACAACACCTCAAAGACGTCACAAGTGGCACTGAGTGAGAACACCATGGACACAGTCACAACACCTCAAAGACATCACAAGTGGCACTGAGTGAGAACACCATGGACATAGTCACAACACCTCAAAGACATCACAAGTGGCACTGAGTGAGAACACCATGGACACAGTCACAACACATCAAAGACGTCACAAGTGGCACTGAGTGAGAACATCATGGACCCAGTCACAACACCTCAAAGACGTCACAAGTGGCACTGAGTGAGAACACCATGGACCCAGTCACAACACCTCAAAGACGTCACAAGTGGCACTGATTGAGAACACCTTGGACCCAGTCACAACACCTCAAAGACGTCACAAGTGGCACTGAGTGAGAACACCATGGACCCAGTCACAACACCTCAAAGACGTCACAAGTGGCACTGAGTGAGAACACCATGGACACAGTCACAACACCCACCACGCAAGTGGCACTGAGTGAGAACACCATGGACAGTCACAACACCCACCAAGCAAGTGTCATTGAGTGAGAACACCATGGACACAGTCACAACACCCACCACGCAAGTGTCATTGAATGAGAACACCGTGGACACAGTCACAACACCCACCAAGCAAGTGGCACTGAGTGAGAACACTATGGACACAGTCACAACACCCACCAAGCAAGTGTCATTGAGTGAGAACACCATGGACAGTCACAACACCCACCAATCAAGTGGCACTGAGTGAGAACACCATGGACACAGTCACTACATCCATCAAGCAAGTGTCACTGAGTGAGAACACCATGGACACAGTCACAACACCTACCAAGCAAGTGTCATTGAATGAGAACACCGTGGACACAGTCACAACACCCACCAAGCAAGTGGCACTGAGTGAGAACACTATGGACATAGTCACAACACCCACCAAGCAAGTGTCATTGAGTGAGAACACCATGGACACAGTCACAAACCCACCAAGCAAGTGGCACTGAGTGAGAACACCATGGACACAGTCACAACACCCACCAAGCAAGTGTCACTGAGTGAGAACACCATGGACACAGTCACAACACCCACCAAGCAAGTGTCACTGAGTGAGAACACTATGGACACAGTCACAACACCCACCAAGCAAGTGTCACTGAGTGAGAACACCATGGACACAGTCACAACACCCACCAAGCAAGTGTCACTGAGTGGGAACACCATGGACACAGTCACAACACCCACCAAGCAAGTGTCACTGAGTGAGAACACCATGGACACAGTCACAACACCCACCAAGCAAGTGTCATTGAGTAAGAACACTATGGACACAGTCACAACACCCACCAAGCAAGTGTCACTGAGTGAGAACACTATGGACACAGTCACAACACCCACCAAGCAAGTGTCACTGAGTGAGAACACCATGGACACAGTCACAACACCCACCAAGCAAGTGTCACTGAGTGAGAACACTATGGACACAGTCACAACACCCACCAAGCAAGTGTCACTGAGTGAGAACACTATGGACACAGTCACAACACCCACCAAGCAAGTGTCACTGAGTGAGAACACCATGGACACAGTCACAACACCCACCAAGCAAGTGTCACTGAGTGAGAACACCATGGACACAGTCACAACACCCACCAAGCAAGTGTCACTGAGTGAGAACACTATGGACACAGTCACAACACCCACCAAGCAAGTGTCACTGAGTGAGAACACTATGGACACAGTCACAACACCCACCAAGCAAGTGTCACTGAGTGAGAACACCATGGACACAGTCACAACACCCACCAAGCAAGTGTCACTGAGTGGGAACACCATGGACACAGTCACAACACCCACCAAGCAAGTGTCACTGAGTGAGAACACCATGGACACAGTCACAACACCCACCAAGCAAGTGTCATTGAGTAAGAACACTATGGACACAGTCACAACACCCACCAAGCAAGTGTCACTGAGTGAGAACACTATGGACACAGTCACAACACCCACCAAGCAAGTGTCACTGAGTGAGAACACCATGGACACAGTCACAACACCCACCAAGCAAGTGTCACTGAGTGAGAACACTATGGACACAGTCACAACACCCACCAAGCAAGTGTCACTGAGTGAGAACACCATGGACACAGTCACAACACCCACCAAGCAAGTGTCACTGAGTGAGAACACTATGGACACAGTCACAACACCAACCAAGCAAGTGTCACTGAGTGAGAACACCATGGACACAGTCACAACACCCACCAAGCAAGTGTCACTGAGTGAGAACATCATGGACACAGTCACAACACCCACCAAGCAAGTGTCACTGAGTGAGAACATCATGGACACAGTCACAACACCCACCAAGCAACTGTGCACATGTTGTAATTTTGTGATATCCTTAAGGGCAATATTTTGAACAATGGACTTGCAGTAGAGTGAATGCCTCAGGCAGGTTACTATGGTTATTACTATGGTTACCGTGGCATGGCAGATTGGCTTTGAAGGCCTCTTTTAAAGGCGTGTTTGGCTGGAGATAGTGACACAACTGGCTGCTCTGTCCACCTCTGTTCACCACTAC
This sequence comes from Paraescarpia echinospica, assembly GCA_020002185.1. NCBI lineage: Eukaryota > Metazoa > Annelida > Polychaeta > Sabellida > Siboglinidae > Paraescarpia > Paraescarpia echinospica. Next base: position 706,346 of record CM034534.1, on the reverse strand, counting down.
AGAACGAGAAAGAATCTCAGCGAGACTCATCTTCTGAATGTAACTCAGGGTCAGGTTGTCCTTCGAGTGAAAAACTTCCCCTGAAACAGAGGCTTGACATGTCACATGACACCTCATATAACAGGTCACAGGGTAGATCATATGACAGATCACAACAGGTCATATAACAGATAGGTCATGACAGGTCATATGACATAATTATAACAACAGGTCATATACAAATATTCTGGAAATACTACAAATATGGTAACAAACATTTGTCTTGGCATTTTGGAGTAAATAAAAATATAGCGTTATTGGCTAATCCACCTCAATTAAAACAGTGGCAATGAAGTCCTGTGTGGTTTGAAATTCTTGCATACAAAAACATGAAGCAGAAGAAGAACATGAATACTGTGTATGAGATGACATCAGAATGAATACATTACTTTTCTCATTCGTGGTGATGACTGCCACTGCCAAACACCCACAGATGGCAGCACTTGTGCTGCGTTCAATGCTCGTCTCGCTGAAGCGTAAGAGGAACGCTCCATCGGGTTTGTCCTTCAGCATCTCAAAGGCGACTTCTTTACTCAAGAAGCCATCGATTAATCTTAAAAAAATTAATGAAGATTTTCATACAAAAACTACAGTGATTTTTCAGTAACAGGAGAGTCTTCAATGGTTTATTCATTCGTCTTATTTCACATTCATCTTGTGGAAACCATAACCCTTTTCTTTGTGTATAAGGTGTTATTGACTTAGCTATGAAGCATCAGACAAACTAATCAATGACTGCTGACAGGGCCTGGTTAGGATCTGTCTAAAGATGCTGACAGGGCCTGGTTAGGATCTGTCTAAAGATGCTCTCTTTCTGTCTAAAGATGCACTCTTTTACTAAGCCAGCTGTGCATAATGTTTAGTCTGTAGAGACTACGTAGATTTGAACATCGTCAAATATTTCACGATGAACCAAATGAATAAGAACTGCCTGTGATATACTGCCCCGTCGACAAACTGCTATGTATATACTGTGAAGTATAGCATGATGACTTATCAGAGCAATAGTTTGCAAGAAGTGGGTTTGCAGCGGGTGTTAGCATGTACTACATCCACAGATCTCTGCTTGCTTACTTACTTACTTAATCCTTTTCTGAGTAGAGCACAGGGCTGAAAAAACGATCTTCCAATGCAGTCTACTGTTTGGAGTCTTCTCTACTTCACTACAGGTGGTTTCATGTCTTCAGTTCCTTCGCTGTTTCTCAGTCTTCCTGTTTCTCGTTTCCCCTGTGGGTTTTTATGCATGTCTGCACGCGTTTATGCACGCTTGATTTGTCCTGTTCATGAGTTCTATGTTGGTGACTTTATCTTGCATTTTATTTTTAGAATATTTCTGTGGCATTTGTTGATGAATGTTTGTAGTCTTTGAGTTGTTGGTTTTGTAATTCTCCATGTCTCCAAGCCATAAAGCAGTGACGTTTCATGTTCCTGCTGAATATTTAGATGTTATTTCTTGTTTAAAATATTCAGGTGTTGTTTTTTGTTTAAAATATTCAGATGTTGTTTCTTGTTGAAAAGGATGGTATATTCAAGTGTGTTTGAAGAAAAAAATGCATGCCTGGCCTTTCAATTCTGCATCTGACATCTTCGTCTGTTCCTCCTTTGCCTGTCATTATACGGCCAAGATAGGTCCATTTGTTGTCCTCTTCAATGTCCATTCCTTTGATCTGTACCTTGTCTTGTTGTGTGTTGTTCAAGACTTTTGTCTTGTCTATATTTATTGTCAAACCTGTTTTCTCAGCTCCTTGTGTCAGTTGGCTGTCTTCTTGTGTCAGTTGGCTGTCTTCTTGTGTCAGTCGGCTGTCTTCTTGTGTCAGTCGGCTGTCTTCTTGTGCATCTGGTTGTGTGTATGAGACAGTTGACAAACGTTGTCTACAAAGTCTATATTATCCAGCTGTTTAGCGAATGTCCACTGATGCCATTTCGACCCTGTTTAACAGTTTCTCTAATTATCCAGACTGTCACTATGATAAAGATTAATGGTGCCAGGGTGCAGCCCTCTCCTACACCATTCTTTCCTTCAAATGCCTCAGACAGTTTCCCATTATACATAACTTGGCAGGTATCATACATCTGTTTGATTATAATAACCAAGGATAGGCAGTGTTTGTGAAGAACAAGTCAGATTTAGAGAGTAAGTAATTTACCCGTCCTTCCACTCCTTCTTCAGTGGTCCTGTGATGAGGTTGAGACAGGAATAGAACCACTTCCAGAAGGAGAACTGGAGGGACGTGTCTGCCTTCTCATCTCTCGGGGGTTTATGCAGATCATTCTAGACAAACAGAAACACATGACTATTTACTCCATCTCTATGGGCAAAAATCCTTCAGATGGCACTGCAATATGCATTGACCTGTTCAGAGATCAGTCCATTTTGGCTCTACAAAAAGTAGCCCGAGTAAAAGTACTTTCATCTGCAGAGCGCAAAATTTAATTTAAGCAGATAATGACAGGAACAACTGTAATGTCTCCAGTCTAAGTGAGATTGATACTGCACAGGCAACACACAAATACTTTAAATCAATTGGCAGTCCAGTCACAATGCAAACAGTCTTTAATATACACTCATCTGTTTAAATCAGAGCCTTTGCTTTATTATTTTGGCAATATTTTATTTAACTTGCCTAAATTATTAGCAGTGTCCGCCTACAAGGTCCTCCTTCGGGGAGTAAAATATCATCTATATATTGCCAATGTAATTACTAATACATTTCCTCTGGAATTTCCTTCCTTCATTCGATTTCTGACATTTTATATTTGAATTAAGCTTGCAGTGCCTGAGTGTGTGAGTGTGTGATGATTGGTGGGTGGCCGATGTCAATGACGCTGATGTCAATGACGCCGATGTCCACATTATTTTTATATCGCTCCATGCATCGCACTAACTTCTGAATGTCACAGCAATCATTCATAAGCCAATTTTATAATGATCATCCAGTAACGACTCATCTCTGAATCTACTGTCATCCATAACTGAAGGCATGGCGATTATCAATCATAAACTGAACAACACGTGAAGGAAACAAAATAAAAAATAAACAATATGGACACCGGCGAGTGACCGCACACGTGGAGAAAGAGCACATCTGATTGGTTGACGCGTTCACATGGCGACATCTAGCGATTATGCATAATCATGTGGCACCGGCTACTGAATTGTGTTACCGCTAATTTTCATCTTCCTCATGTTGTTTTTGTAAAATTGTAAGAAATTTTAATCACCTTTTTTTATAAAAAAAATTACTGACGCGTTCGACAATATATTATTACAATTATTTCGTCGACAACTAGTCACTAATGTGCTTGAATGTTCATTAAAATCTGTTTCAAGAACATTCAAGAACATCCAGTAAATTTAAAGAACATTCGAGGGTATTTGAATTAAAAAATCAAATTCAAGAACATTCAAGACTTTCGGAGACCTGTGCGAACCCTGGTTTACATTTGCATTTTGAACAAAATTCTCCCCATAATTCCATGTTTGCACATGTGCAGCCATAGAAATTGGCGATATCCGAACATGTCAGTGGAACAGTTTCATCAAGTTTTTGTACCGGAAGTTTAACAAGATATAGTTTGGAACAGTTCCTCATAACATTATGCGTGTTTTCTACGATTGTTCCAAGCTAAGCACATCACCCACCAATCATTTAGGGACGATTTACATGACTGTAGTCTGAACAATTGTAGAAAACATGCTTAATGCTATGGAAGTTGTTTGACTGATTCCTGGTTGACATAGCACAATCTGCAAACTCTACAATGTTTGATAGAACAACACTAATAAGGCTGATGAAATAGTTTGTCTGTAGACTGCTATAAACCCCTGTCAGGAGACAACAATAGCTTTGATGTCTTACACACTGCCTGCTCTGTGTCTCTCAAACACCCGACCGGGAAACAACTCCAGCCGCTGGGAGCAAGACTTTAAAGTAACAAGAGATTCGTATGAATAAGTCATATGACTGCCCATATGAAGCTAATTTCATAAGACCAAGCTTATACTTAAGGAACAGTGAAGATGTGTTTGTGTCTGTATATATATATATATATATATATATACATGTATATATATATATGTGCTTCTCTGTTGTCAAGAGTAATTTATAAATGTGTCTTACAAACCTCAATAACTTGATTTCTGCTGATCAGCTGTTTAGATATGTCACACCTCTTACCACGCTTTTCTGCAAAATGAAAACAGAGATAACGTGGCAAACACTGGCACAGAATATAAAACTTTCCTGTGATTTACAGCATCCACAGGATCATCAAAAAGTCATTACATCACCAATGGCCTGTAGGTGGCACCACGGGAGCACACGTAACTTACTCAATACAAAGCGAAACAGGCAGTCAAGTAGATGAAAAATACTGAATACGACATGACCCAGGTACTCACTGAATGCGACTTGACCCAAATACTCACTGAATGCGACATGACCCAGGTACTCACTGAATGTGACATGACCCAGTTACTCACTGAATGTGACATGACCCAGGTACTCACCGAATATGACATGACCAAGGTACTCACTGAATGTGACATGACCCAGTTACTCACTGAATGTGACATGATCCAGGTACTCACTGAATGCGACATGACCCAGGTACTCACTGAATATGACATGACCCAGGTACTCACTGAATGCGACATGACCAAGGTACTCACTGAATGTGACATGACCCAGGTACTCACTGAATGTGACAAGACCCAGGTACTCACTGAATGCGACATGACCAAGGTACTCACTGAATGTGACATGACCCAGGTACTCACTGAATGTGACAAGACCCAGGTACTCACTGAATATGACATGACCCAGGTATTCACTGAATGCGACACGACCCAGGTACTCACTGAATATGACATGACCCAGGTATTCACTGAATGCGACACGACCCAGGTACTCACTGAATGCGACATGATCCAGGTACTCACTGAATGCGACATGACCCAGGTACTCACTGAATGTGACATGATCCAGTTACTCACTGAATGAGACATGATCCAGGTAATCACTGAATGCAACATGACCCAGGTACTCACTGAATGTGACATGACCCAGTTACTCACTGAATATGACATGACCCAGGTACTCACTGAATGCGACATGACCCAGGTACTCACTGAAAGCGACATGATCCAGGTACTTACTGAATGCGACATGACCCAGGTACTCAAGCTGTTGCTGGTTCAGATGCTTCCCAGCCTTCGCACAAAAGATGTGACTGAGCACCGAAGCGACCTCCTGCCATGGAACCTGCTCTTTGTCTTCAAACGGCATCTCATTCTGAAACAAATGATGCTCCTTGGAAGTGACTGAAGAAGTAATCACTAGCCATGTAGCCACAAATCCACAAACACACATGCTCACTCACACAAACCCACGCACACTCACACAAACACACATGCACATTCACAAAAACACACATGCACACTCACAAAAACACACTCACACAAATACACATGGACACTCACACAAACTGACACTCACACAAACACATGTACACTCACATAAACACACATGCACACTCACACAAACACACATGCAAACTCACACAAACACACATGCATTCTCACACAAACACACATGGACACTCACACAAACACACATGCACACTCACACAAACACACATGCACACTCACACAAACACAAATGCACATTCACACAAACACACTCACACAAACGCACATTCACACACTCACCTCATACAAACACACATGCACACTCACACAAGCACACTCACACAAACACACTCACACAAACACACATGCACACTCACACAAACGCTCAGTCACACAAATAATAATAACAGTAATAAGATAACTTCTATTGCGCCTAAATCCTTGAAAACCAAGCTCAGAGGTGCATCAAAACAAAAGGATTGGTCAATCTCAAAATCCATAAGCAGTGTTCCAGTTGTCAACAGATGGGTCAAGGCGCTAGGGAGCTAAGGTGGATAAGCAAGGTTGTAAAGATAAGTTTTTAAATGATGATGTAATTTTAAAATATTTTCAACTCATCTAACATTAAGAGGGAGCATATTCCAAAGAGTTGGTACAGCAACAGAAAAAGCCCTAGTTCCAATGTTAGTGTTGACTCTAGGAACAAAACAACGTAGGTCAGAACTAGATGATCGAAGCTGGATAGGTTTTCTTACAGGAGTAAGCAATGAATGCAAATAAGATGGTTGCTTACTGGACAGTGCCTGGTATGTAATGGTACAGATCTTAAATATTATACGATATCGTACATGAAGCTAATGCAAAGATTTCAAAAGTAGTACAGAGCGAGAAAAACGAGGAGATCTTGTAACTACTCTTGCTAGACAATTTTGGACTCGCTGAAGTTTTGTGATATCCATGCTAACAATATATAATATTGTAGTGAATTGCAATAGTCAAGTCTACTGCTAACAAGTGCTGTTGCAAAAGTCCTAGCAACAGAAAATGACACATACCGGCGAATACGGCGAAGACCACGAATATGATCAAAACAACAGCGACATGTTTGAGATATGTTTTGTCAGAAATTGAAGTGACTATCAAAGATCACTCTAGATTACGCACCGAGGTTGCTGGTGTGATATACTGATTCAAAATACGCGTAGGGAACAAAACATCAAGTTTACTACGATGCATTGTAGTACCAACAATGATCAATTCAGTTTTACTTGCATTTAATTTCAAATTGCTGTCAGTCATGCAGAGGAAGATATCTTGCTCTATAGGTGTAACTAAAACAACTAATTTGCAAACTTTCATTTGGGGCGGTGACAGCGTCTGCATTTTCTTACTGACATTGTGAGTTGTGAGCTTAATTTCAGTCTTTACACAGCCAAGACATCATCATCAACAATAACACCAACAAAGATTACAATCAATGACATACAAAGACACTAACAGGAACACACATGCACACTCACACAACCACACAAGCACACTCACACAAACACACATGGTCACTCACACAAACACACAAGCACACTCACACACATGCACACTCACACATGGTCACTCACACAAACACACATACACCTCACACAAACACGTATGCACACTCACACAAACACACAAGCACACTCACACAAACATACATGGTCACTCGCACAAACACACATACACCTCACACAAACACACATGCACACTCACACAAACACACAAACACACAGGGACACTCACACACTCACACATGCACACACACACACACACACACACACACACACACACACACACACACACACACACACACACACACACACACACACACACACACACACACACACATGGACACTCACATAAACACACATGCACACTCACACATGCACACTCACACAAACACACATGGACACTCACACAAACACACATGCACACTCACACTCACAGAAGCCCACTTACACAAACACACATGGTCACTCATACAAACACACATGCACACTCACACAAACACACATGCATGCTCACACAAACACACATGCACAGTACAGACACTCACCTGTTCAGTCAGAAAACCAAAACAAATTACCCATTGATTTTAAATGTTATCTTTTCTAATAGCATGGAGTACATCACCCCTTTGTAAAAACGCCAGCGCAGGCTGTGGTGGGGTGACAGGTAACATTCCTACCTGCACAGGGAAGGCAGCGTTCCACACCAATCTACCCCGGACATCGCAGTCATAACCAAGGTGACTGACTAGGGCCATGGGCGGTGCTGACACCTGGTGTAAGAAATATGTTTAGTGAGTCGATTCGGTTCAGTACATTCAGTCCAGCCAGTAAATTTAGTTCATTCAGTAAAGTTTGGTGACATTCAGTACAGTAATTCCAGTCCGTATATACATCAGGACAGTAAACTAAGTCAGTGCATTTGGTACAAGTTAAATTTAGACATTTAGTATTACCAGTATGTTCAGTTCAGTTGTATATTGCCAGTATGTTTAGTTCAGTCGTATATTAAATTTTAAAAATACACCAGTTCATTGAGTACATTCAGTTCAATCAATACCGCCAGATAAGTCAATACAGTCAGTTCAATCAATAGAGTAAATTAAATCAGTACAACACTGAACAGCACATTCAGTTCAATCATTTCAGCCAGTGTATTTGGTGTATTAAGTTGACTCACTTGTGTCGGTGCATTAAGTTGAGTCGCTTGAGTCAGTGCATTAAGTTGAGTCACTTGAATAGTGCATTAAGTTAAGTCATTTGAGTCAGTGCATTAAGTTCAGTCACTTGAGTACATTAAGTCCAGTCGGAATAGTTACAAATCAGTCAGTACAGATTACACATTATGTAAGAATATTAATATATCATCTTTGAACAGTGTACCTGACTGACACAGGTGTGTCAGAGTACAGACAGTTCAGTGTACCTGAATGACACAGGTTTGTCAGAGTACAAACAGTTCAGTGTACCTGAATGACACACGTTTGTCAGAGTACAAACAGTTCAGTGTACCTGAATGACACACGTTTGTCAGAGTACAAACAGTTCAGTGTACCTGAATGACATACGTTTGTCAGAGTACAAACAGTTCAGTGTACCTGAATAACACAGGTTTGTCAGAATACAAACAGTTCAGTGTACCTGAATGACACAGGTTTGTCAGAGTACAAACAGTTCAGTGTACCTGAATGACACATGTTTGTCAGAGTACAAACAGTTCAGTGTACCTGAATGACACAGGTTTGTCAGAGTACAGACAGATCAGTGTACCTGAATGACACAGGTTTGTCAGAGTACAGACAGTTCAGTGTTCCTGAATGACACATGTTTGTCAGAGTACAGACAGTTCAGTGTACCTGAATGACACAGGTTTGTCAGAGTACAGACAGTTCAGTGTACCTGAATGACACAGGTTTGTCAGAGTACAAACAGTTCAGTGTACCTGAATGACACAGGTTTGTCCGAGTACAAACAGTTCAATGTACCTGAATATCAATGGTTTGTTCCAGTACAGAGAGTTCAATGTGGAAGACCATGAAGTACAGGAGATGGGCTACCCCTCGTCCACGACCATTTAGTTCGACCTGTAGATAAACATAAGTCATATTACGCTGTGACCCGCTCCAAGCTGGATAGAAATGTAAGTGTTTGCCAATCACCTTTATAACACTCCTTGCCAATCAGAACTATCACAATGCTTGGTAATTATCCTGATTACAGTCTGCCAATCACCCTGGTATCAGAGTATCTGCAAATCACCCGTCTGCCAATCACCCCTATTAAAGTGTTTGCAATCATCCATATCACACTGTCTGCCAATCATCCCTATCACAGTGCCTGCCAATCACCTTTATCACAATGCCAGCCAATCACCTTTACCACAGTTCTGGTCAATTACCTTTATCACAGTGCCAGCTAATCACCCCTATCAAAATGTCTGCCAATCACCCATATCACAATGTCTGCCAATCACCTTTATCACAGTGCCAGTCAATCACCTTTACCACAGTGCTGGTCAATTACCTTTATCACAGTGCCAGCCAATCACCCCTATCAAAATGTCTGCCAATCACCCATATCACAATGTCTGCCAATCACCTTTATCACAGTGCCAGCCAATCACCTTTATCACAGTGCCTGCCAATCACCCTTATCACAGCACCAGCCAATCACCACTATCACAATGCCGGCCAATCACTTAATTACAGTGCCGGTCCATCACCTTTATCACAGTGCCAGCCAATCACCTTTATCACAGTGCTGGCCAATCAGTGAATCACCCTATCAGAAATATGAAAAGGTTACCTTATCAAGGGAAACTTCAGCAAAGTTAGCCACGAGATCACCATTGTTTGTAGCGCTTAACTTCACAGGCAGCTTGTTCTTCGGGGTTGTTGTCACATGGCACATGCCCGCCACCTGGTGGCCAGCCAGTGCATTCTTGAGATCTTTCTTGTGGAAGAGTCCAGCCGACACCGTGGATGACGTCAGTAGGCCGAGACTGGAGGCGCCCAGCAGACTAAAGGAGGGACAACACGGTTATATGAGACAGACGGACAGGCAGACAGATAGAGACACAGAGAGATACACAGACAGACAGAGTGACAGACATACAGAGAGACAGATGGACAGACCGAGACCAACAGACAGACAGTATGACAGACAGACAGAGCTCGACAGACAGACAGAGCTCGACAGACAAAGACACACAGAGAGACAGACAGACATACAGGCAGAAAGACAGGCAGACAGAAACAGACAGACAGACACACACACACATACAGATAGAGACAGATATACAGTGAGACAGACAGATAGAGAGACACACAGGCAGACAGACGGACAGACAGAAAGAGCACATAGCAGTCCCTCTTGAGTGGCACTCACCAAATACTACCCACCAACTGCAAACAGACACCCATTGCCTCAACTGGTTTAGCATTAAACAACCTCTCTAGAGAAACCACCCATATAACATGACTGGTTTATTATTAAAACAACCCCTCTAAAGCAACCAACCACCTAACATGACCAGCGGCCAGCTTTTCAAGCCATTTTACCCCTATGCAACGACCACTAACATTTGACTTGTAGAGGGGCTACCTCTCTTACATGGTGTATGAAAGCTGGTCACTATAGAGGGCAACTACTCGATACAATTATTATTGTAGTAGTGGCTAGTTTATAATCACATATGAAACATGAAAGTATTGATGGGTTTTGACAAGTAACGTGGTGATAGTCAGACAGAAATCAAGCAATGCAAGACTAACTTTGATGGACAGTGAAGAGAGTCCAATAGTGTAGTGGTTAGCACATCCACCTGGCATGCCAGTGCTCTCAGTTCAAAACCCAGACTGGGCAGACATGTATATTTGGTGTAAAAACCTGGCTCTCAACATTGGGGACTGTGTATCCCTCGTGACTTGGAGATCACGTTAATGTTGGTCCCGTCTCAATTTGGGACGTAAAAGAACAACTGAGGACGACAAACACCCTGGCAGTGACCACCCTCAATGCCAGCATAGAAAGGTCAGTTTGGCGATAACGTTCTGAAAAAGGCTGACTAGCTGGATGAGACCGCGTTAAGACCTTAACATTGTAACAACAATACAAACAGACTAGTCAATGAACAGAATGTTTCGGATCGCTGGAAACAACTACAACAACTAGAAGAGTAGACCTACACCTTCTTGACCCACCCATTACAACTAGAAGAGTAGACCTACACCTTCTTGATCCACTCACTACAACTAGAAGGGTAGACCTACACCTTCTTGACCCACCCAGTACAACTAGAAAAGTAGACCTACACCTTCCTGACCCACCCATTACAACTAGAAGAGTAGACCTACAGCTTCCTGACCAACCCATTACAACTAGAAGAGTAGACCTACAGCTTCCTGACCAACCCATTACAACTAGAAGAGTAGACCTACACCTTCTTGATCCACTCACTACAACTAGAAGAGTAGATCAACACCTTCTTGACCCACCCATTACAACTAGAAGAGTAGACCTACACCTTCTTGATCCACTCACTACATCTAGAAGAGTAGACCTACACCTTCTTGACCCACCCAGTACAACTAGAAGAGTAGACCTACACCTTCCTGACCCACTCACTACAACTAGAAGAGTAGACCGACACCTTCTTAATCCACTCACTACAACAAGAAGAGTAGACCTACACCTTCTTGATCCACTCATTACAACTAGAAGAGTAGACCTACATCTTCTTGATCCACTCACTACAACTAGAAGAGTAGACCGACACCTTCTTGATCCACTCACTACAACTAGAAGAGTAGACCTACACCTTCCTGACCCACCAATTACAACTAGAAGAGTAGACCTACACCTTCTTGATCCACTCACTACAACTAGAAGAGTAGACCTACACCTTCTTGATCCACTCACTACAACTAGAAGAGTAGACCTACACCTTCTTGACCCACCCATTACAACTAGAAGAGTAGACCTACACCTTCTTGATCCACTCACTACAAATACAAGAGTAGACCTACACCTTCCTGACCCACCCAGAACAACTAGAAGAGTAGACCTACACCTTCTTGATCCACTCACTACAACTAGAAGAGTAGACCGACACCTTCTTGATCCACTCACGACAACTAGAAGAATAGACCTACACCTTCTTGACCCACCCATTACAACTTGAAGAGTAGACCTACACCTTCTTGACCCACCCATTACAACTAGAAGAGTAGACCTACACCTTCTTGATCCACTCACTACAACTAGAAGAGTAGATCTACACCTTCTTGACTCACCCATTACAACTAGAAAAGTAGACCTACACCTTCTTGACCCACCCATTACAACTAGAAGAGTAGACCTACACCTACTTGACCCACCCATTACAACTAGAAGAGTAGACCTACACCTTCTTGATCCACCCATTACAACTAGAAGACCTACACCTTCCTGACCCACCCATTACAAAAAGAAGAGTAGACCTACACCTTCTTGATCCACTCACTACAACTAGAAGAGTAGATCTACACCTTCTTGACCTACCCATTACAACAAGAAGAGTAGACCTACATCTTCTTGATCCACTCATTACAACTTGAAGAGTAGACCTACGCCTTCTTGACCCACCCATTACAACTTGAAGAGTAGACCTACACCTTCTTGATCCACCCATTACAACTAGAAGACCTGCACCTTCCTGACCCACCCATTACAACTAGAAGAGTAG